>OX453264.1:5816476-6181327 GCA_949709985.1 Luffia ferchaultella | reverse complement strand
CTTTTTTGAAATGGTTTTATAAATGACCAGGAGGACAGGCATTTAGTGTTTTTATTTATTAGAACTTTATACCTCAAGCCATTCCTTAGTTACTGGTTTTTGATGTAATCTGACAACGAGAAATGTCTTTGGGGTCAGTTTTTTTTTTAATTTGAAGTAACAAAATAAAAAAAGGACGTGTGGCACTCGAGGACTGCCGCGGTAAAGCTATTGCACATTTTGTATCAACTTATGCAATTATAATTATTTATTTATTTTATTTATGCAGTATTTCTTTTTCTTTGTTTTTGAAGTAAAACTTCTTTAGACGCGACTAAGAGTAACTCAGATTTAATACTGCATAAATAAAATAAATAAATAATTATAATTGCATAAGTTGATACAAAATGTATGCAATAGCTTTACCGCGGCAGTCCACGAGTGCTCCACATCTTTTTTTATTAAATTCTTGTCGTTGGGCAGCAAGTAACAATGCAAACATCCCACGCATTTCTTCTTTAAATGCGGACAACTCATTGTTACCAGTACTAGTGCTAGGCTGCGATAAATCAGAGGGACTGTCGTGTTCTTTTCTCTTTCTCGCACAACGAAGACAGAGTTTGGTGGGGTAAGTTGGTTCATCAAGCATAATCGAGTCGTTCAAGTTTGATTCGGACCTTAGACTTATTCATATTGCCACCTTGTACTAGGAGAACAACAAGCACGTGGAGATTATAGTCAAGTAGGTCACAATGGAAGTATATTATTTGACGTTAATAAATTATGTGGGTCCCAGTCACAGACAATTTTGTCTGTAATCCAGCGCGACAAAGGCGCGATTCCGTGCGTAGTGGTATTATAAACGCAGTACCAGCATCGCATAAATTAGAGGTAGTTCGGTTGACGTGCAGTGATCAGTAATCACTCTTAACGATTTATGCACTCCTATTTTCTTGCACTGATTATGAGCGTGAGGTTTTTTTCGTTACGGAATTCCTCGATTCGGTCCCCGCGCTCAAGGCCCGCGATAGAAGCTATGCAATAGCTTAAAAACTGAACCCAAAGACATTTCTCGTTGTCCGACTACATCAAAAACCAGGAACTCAGGAATGGCTTGAGGTATAAAGTTCTAATAAATCAAAACACTAAATGCCTTTCCTTCTGGTCATTTATAAAAAAATTTCAAAAAAGGGCATTATAAATAACTAACTAAAAAAAATTGGCTTTTTCTAAATTTACTTATTTTTATTACGGATTCTTGTACTTCATTCAAAATATTTAAAAAACGGAACCCTAAAAGATTTTCGTTGTCTAACTATCTGCATCAAAAACCTGGAACTCAGGAATGGCTTGAGGTATAAAGTTGTAATTAATCAAAACACTAAGTGTCTGTCCTCCTGGTCATTTAATACTAAATTCTATTTCAAAACTAACTTACTAAATAGAAACAAAAAATATTAAGCTTACTAAAAATTATATTTTGTTACGACTTCAAATTAAAAAAAAAAAAAAAACGGGACTTAAGACTTTCGTTGTCCGACCAATTTTCGTTGTCCGACCAATTTTCGTTGTCCGACTACATCAAAAACCAGGAACTCAAGAATGGCTTGAGGTATAAAGTTGTAATTAATCAAAACACTAAATGTCTGTCCTCCTGGTCATTTAATGCCAATTCAAACTAGCTCAGTATTAAAACAAAAAAAGGAATTAACTAAAAAAATAGGCTTTTTCTAAACTTACTTTTTTTTTATACGATTCGTACTTTCATTCAATTTAAAAAAAAAAACGAAACCCTTAAAGATTTTCGTTGTCTATCTGTACATCAAAAACCAGGAACTCAGGAATGGTTTGAGGTATAAAGTTCGAATTAATCACCAAGAGGACAGACATCTATATGTCTGTCCTCCTGGTCAATTAATACCAATTCAAACTAGCTCAATGTAATAAATATAATTTGGCTTTCAAAAAAAAGCAGTACTAAACATAAGCTTTTCTAAATTTATATGCATTACGGATTCTGTCTGTAAGTTCAAAATAAAAAAAAAAGCGGAACCCTTAACTGTACATCAAAAACCAGGAACTCAGGATTGGCTTAAGGTATAAAGTTGTAATTAATCAAAACACTAATTGTCTGTCCTCCTGGTCATTTAATACTAATTCAAACTATTTCAAAAGTACTTACTAAATAAGCTTACTAAAAATTACTTATTTTGTTAACTTCAAATTAAAAGAAAAAACGGAACCCTAAAAAGACATTTCGTTGTCCGACCAATTTTCGTTGTCCGCTTAAATAAAAAACCAGAAACTCAGGAATGGCTTGAGGTATAAAGTTCTAATAAATCAAAACACTAAATGTCTGTCCTCCTGGTCATTTAATGCCAATTCAAGCTAGCTAGTATAAAACCATTTAAAAAAAATTAAATTAACTAAAAAAATACTAAATTTACTTATTTTTATTACGATTTTACCATCTTCATTCCAAATATTAAAAAAAACGCCCTTAAAGATTTTAACTATCTTTACATCAAAAACCAGGAACTCAGGAATGGTTTGAAGTATAAAGTTCTAGTTAACCTCAACAGACATTTATATGTCTGTCCTCCTGGTCATTTAATACTAATTCAAACTATAGGCTTACTAAAAATTACTTATTTTGTTAACTTCAAATTAAAAGAAAAAACGGAACCCTAAAAAGACATTTCGTAGGAACTCAGGAATGGCTTGAGGTATAAAGTTCTAATAAATCAAAACACTAAATGTCTGTCCTCCTGGTCATTTAATGCCAATTCAAACTAGCTAGTATAAAACCATTAAAAAAAAAATTTTAATTAACTAAAAAAATACTAAATTTACTTATTTTTATTACGATTTTACCATCTTCATTCAATTAAAAGAAACGGCCTAAAAGATTTTCGTTGTCTAACTATCTGTACATCAAAAACCAGGAACTCAGGAATGGCTTGAAGTATAAAGTTCTAATTAACCTCTTTATACACAAACTGCCTTACTAATAAGAGTTACACAGTCTATATACACACCGAATAACACTGTCAGTCAAAATGTCTTACTAATAAAACGTCAAATCGTGTACAACATCTGTGTAAGCTATGTGTAACTTTATACAACGGAGGACCCTAGTTTAACGCGTCTATAGATGGTTTATAGCATGTATAGCTAAGTAATAAGTGGTAATAAACAAATTGAAATACGGTTTTAAGGCTATTTCAACTTCAGAATATTTTATAAAAATGGACCTCATAAAGTTTTTTGATATTGCTGACGCAGAAGACGCAAGGAGAATTGAACCACGAAAAATAAAAGTATATAAAGAAAGATGTAATATTTTACAACTAATGGACTGGTCGAATAATTATAGGTACAAAACAATTTATTAGGATGGACAACACTGTCAAAGCACCGTAGCAACCTTCTTGTAAAATGTAAAATCTACGATAAAACTGTGGAAACGACGTGAAAGCAATGTTTGCGACATTGGGACAAAAACTGTACACTTTTTTTCACGTACAGTTTTTAGTGGTTTTATTATAAAAATTTATAGTACTGAAATAAAAAAAATTGTCAAAAATTACAACAGAATTATAAACTCCTTACTTATTTTTGGAAATTGGATAAAATAAGTATTGCGTTAATAAAATTTTACGTATAAAGAAAAGCGTTACGCTATGAATGCTATGATTAACACATAAAGTTCTGCGTGATGAGGAACGCAAATACACAAATTTGCAATCAATCGCTTTAAACGTTCCATAACTATACATGTGCTATGCATTGTTTATTAGTAAGAATTATAGACAAGGTCTATACAACTCTTATTCAATGAATAGTTGTACAGTCGTTTAACGGTTGAATAAGAGGTTTTTATTAGTAAGGCAGAAGAAGTATATTTTGACGTTAATAAATTATGTGGGTCCCAGTCACAGACAATTTTGTCTGTGGTCCAGCGCGACAATGGCGCGATTCCGTGCGTAGTGGTATTATAAGCGCAGTAAGAACCAGGATCGCATAAATTAGAGATAGTTCGGTCGACGTGCATGAAGTGACGTAATCACTCTTAACGATTTATGCACTCCTATTTTCATGCACTGATTATGAGCGTGAGGTTTTTTTCGTTACGAATTTCTCGATTCGCTCCCCGCGCTCAAAGGCCCGCGATAGAAGCTATGTATGCAATAGCTTAAAAACGGAACCCTAAAAGACATTTCGTTGTCCGACCAATTTTCGTTGTCCGACTACATCAAAAACCAGGAACTCAGGAATGGCTTGAGGTATAAAGTTCTAATAAATCAAAACACTAAATGTCTGTCCTCCTGTTCATTTAATACCAGTTCAAATTAGCTCAATGTAATAAAAACAAGGCTTTCAAAAAAAGTCTAACTAAAAACTTAACTAGTCTTTTTCTAAACTTAGTTTGTTATGATTCTGTACTTCAAAATGAAAAAAAATAAAATAAAATAAATAAAAACAAAGCCCTAAAAGGTTGATTTCGTTGTCGAACTATCTGTGCATCAAAAACCAGAAACTCAGGAATAGCTTGAGGTATAAAGTTGTAATTAATCAAAACACTAATTGTCTGTCCTCCTGATCATTTAATACTAATTCAAACTATTTCAAAAGTACTTACTAATAGGCTTACTAAAAATTAATTTTGTTAAGATTTCAAATTAAAAGAAAAAACGGAACCCTAATCCGACTAAATAAAAAACCAGGAACTCAGGAATGGCTTGAGGTATAAAGTTCTAATAAATCTTAACACTAAATGTCTGTCCTCCTGGTCATTTAATGCCAATTAAAACTAACCATTACAAAAAAAATTAACTAAAAAAATACTACTAAATTTACTTATTTTTGTTACGATATCGTACTTCATTCAAAATATTAAAAAAAAACGGCCTAAAAGATTTTCGTTGTCTAACTATCTGTACATCAAAAACCAGGAACTCAGGAATGGCTTGAAGTATAAAGTTCTAATTAACCTCAACAGACATTTATATGTCTGTCCTCCTGGTCATTTAATACCAATTCAAACTATTTCAAAAGTACTTACTATAAAATAAAATACTTACTAAAAATTACTGTTACGACTTCAAATTAAAAAAAAAAACGGAACCAAAGACATTTCGTTGTCCGACCAATTTTCGTTCTCCGACTAAATAAAAAACCAGGAACTCAGGATTGGCTTGAGATATAAAGTTCTAATAAATCAAAACACTAAATGTCTGTCCTCCTGGTCAATTAATGCCAATTCAAACTAGCTCTACTATTAAAACCATTTCAAAAAAAGACATAAAATTTTTTCATTAAATTAAATTTTAAAGCTTTTTCTAAATTAACTTATTTTTATTACGATTTATTCAAAATATTTAAAAAAGTAACGATGCAAACATCCCACGCATTAAATGCGGACAACTCATTGTTACCAGTACTAGTGCTAGGCTGCGATAAATTAGAGGGACTGTCGTGTTCCTTTCTCTTTTTCGCACGAACGAAGACAGAGTTTGGTGGGGTAATAGTTGGTTCAAGCATAATCGAGTCGTTCAAGTTTGATTCGGACAAAGACTTATTCATATTGCCACCTTGTACTAGGATAACAACAAGCACGTAGAGATTATAGTCAAGTACTTACTTACAGTACAGTACAGTAAGTACAATACTTGACTATAATCTCCACGTGCTTGTTGTTCTCCTAGTACAAGGTGGCAGTATGAATAAGTCTTTGTCTGAATCAAACGTCAAATATGACGTTAATAAATTATGTGGGTCCCAGTCACAGACAATTTTGTCTGTGGTCCAGCGCGACAATGGCGCGATTCCGTGCGTAAGGGTATTATAAGCGCAGTACCAGGATCGCATAAATTAGAGGTAGTTCGGTCGACGTGCAGTGATCAGTAATCACTCTTAACGATTTATGCACTCCTATTTTCTTGCACTGATTATGAGCGTGAGGTTTTTTTCGTTACGGAATATCTCGATTCGGTGCCCGCGCTCAAAGGCCCGCGATAGAAGCTATGCAATAGCTTAAAAACGGAACCAAAGACATTTCGTTGTCCGACCAATTTTCGTTCTCCGACTAAATAAAAAACCAGGAACTCAGGATTGGCTTGAGATATAAAGTTCTAATAAATCAAAACACTAAATGTCTGTCCTCCTGGTCAATAAATGCCAATTCAAACTAGCTCTGTATTAAAACCATTTAAAAAAAAGGAATTATTAACTAAAAAATAGGCTTTTTCTAAATTTACTTATTTTTTTTATACGATTTGTCCTTTCATTCAAATTAAAAAAAACGGCAACTATCTGTACAACAAAAACCAGGAACTCAAGAATGGCTTGAAGTATAAAGTTCTATATAACCTCAACAGACATTTACATTTCTGTCTTCCTGGTCATTTAATACCAATTCAAACTAGCATAAAAAATGGGCTTTAAGCTTATAAAAACTTTACTAGGCTTTTCTAAATAACCTATTTTGTTACGATTAACTTCGAAATGAAAAAAAAAAAACGGAACCCTTAAAAGATTTTCGTTGTCTATCTGTACATCAAAAACCAGGAACTCAGCAATATCTTAAAGTATAAAGTTCTAATTAATCTAAACAATAAATGTCTGTCCTCCTGGTCATGTAATACCAATTCAAACTAGCTCAATAATAAAAAACAAGGCTTTCAAAAAAAGTCTAACTAAAACTAGGCTTTTTCTAATATTTTGTTATGATTCTGTACTTCAAAATGAAAAAAAAATAAAATTAATAAAAAAACGAAAGCTCTAAAAGTTTGATTTCGTTGTCAGACTATCTGTGAATCGAAACCAGGACATCAGGAATGGCTTGAGGCATAAAGTTCTAATTAATCAAAACACTAAGTGTATGTCCTCCTGGTCATTTATTACTAGTTCAAACTATTTCAAAAGTACTTACTTACTTTAACTAAATATAAATTATATTTTGTTACGAATTCAAATTTAGAAAAAGACGGAAAACCCTAAAAGATATTTCGTTGTCCGACCAATTTTCGTAGTCCGACTACATCAATAACCAGGAACTCAGGAATGGCTTGAGGTATAAAGTTCTAATAAATCAAAACACTAAATGTCTGTCCTCCTGGTCATTTAATGCCAATTCAAGTTAGCTGAGATAACCATTTCAAAGGCTTTCTTAAATTTACTTATTTTTATTACGTCATTCAAAATATAAAAAAAAAGAACCCTAAAAGATTTTCGTTGTCTAACTACCTGTACATCAAAAACCAGGAAGGAACTCAGGAATGGCTTGAGGTATAAAGTTCTAATTAATCAAAACAATAAATGTCTGTCCTCCTGGTCATTTAATACCAGTTCAAACTAGCTCAATGTAATAAAAAAGACGTGTGGCACTCGAGGACTGCCGCGGTAAAGCTATTGCATACATATTGTGTCAACTTATACATATATAATTATTTATTTATTTTATTTATGCAGTATTAAATCTGAGTTACTCCTAGTCGCGTCTAAAGAAGTTTTACTTCAAAAACAAAGAAAAAGAAATACTGCATAAATAAAATAAATAAAGAATTATAATTGCATAAGTTGATACAAAATGACTATGCAATAGCTTTACCGCGGCAGTCCTCGAGTGCCACACGTCTTTTTTTATTTACTTAAGTAAGTACTTTTGAAATAGTTTGAATTAGTATTAAATGACCAGGAGGACACTTAGTGTTTTGATTAATTTAGAAATTTATGCCTCAAGCCATTCCTGATGTCCTGGTTTTGATTCACAGATAGTCTGACAACGAAATCAACTAGGGCTTCGTTTTTATTTATTTTTTTTTTTATTTTCATTTTGAAGTACTTCAGAATCATAACAAAATATTAGAAAAGCGTAGTTTTAAATAGACTTTTTGTGAAAGCCTTGTTTTTTATTATTGAGCTATTGAATTGGTATTACATGACCAGGAGGACAGACATTTATTGTTTAGATTAATTAGAACTTTATACTTTATGCCATTTCTGAGTTCCTGGTTTTTGATGTACAGATAAACAACGAAAATCTTTTAGGGGTTCCGTTTTTTTTTTCATTTTGAAGAAGTACAGAATCATTTAGAAAAGCCTAGTTAAATTTTTATAAGCTTAAAGCCATTTTTTATGCTAGTTTGAATTGGTATTAAATGACCAGGAGGACAGACATGTAAATATCTGTTGAGGTTAATTAGAACTTTATACTTCAAGCCATTCCTGAGTTCCTGGTTTTTGTTGTACAGATAGTTAGACAACGAAAATCTTTTAGGGTTCCGTTTTTTTTAATTTGAATGAAAGTACGAATCGTAATAAAAAAAATAAGTAAGTTTAGAAAAAGCCAATTTTTAATAATTCCTTTTTTTGAAATGGTTTTAATACTGAGCTAGTTTGAATTGGCATTAAATGACCAGGAGGACAGACATTTAGTGTTTTGATTAATTACAACTTTATACCTCAAGCCATTCCTGAGTTCCTGGTTTTTGATGTAGTCGGACAACGAAAATTGGTCGGACAACGAAATGTCTTTTAGAGTTCCGTTTTTTTTTTAAATTTGAAGTCCAAAATATTATTTTTAGTAAGCCTTTTAGTTTTTATTTAGTAAGTAAGTACAAAGAAATAGTTTAAATTAATATTAAATGACCAGGAGGACAGACACTTAGTGTTTTGATTAATTACAACTTTATACCTCAAGCCATTCCTGAGTTCCTGGTTTTTGATGTATAGATAGGCAACGAAAATCTTTTAGGGTAGCTTCTATCGCGGGCCTTGAGCGCGGGGACCGAATCGAGAAATTCCGTAACGGAAAAAACCTCACGCTCATAATCAGTGCAAGAAAATAGGAGTGCATAAATCGTTAAGAGTGATTACTGATCACTGCACGTCGACCGTACTACCTCTAATTTATGCGATCCTGGTACGGCGCTTATAATACCACTACGCACGGAATCGCGCCATTGTCGCGCTGGATTACAGACAAAATTGTCTGTGACTGGGACCCACATAATTTATTAACGTCAAATAATATACTTCCATTGTGACGTACTTGACTATAATCTCCACGTGCTTGTTGTTCTCCTAGTACAAGGTGGCAATATGAATAATGTCCGAATCAAACTTGAACGACTCGATTATGCTTGAACCAACTCTATTTATTACCCCACCAAACTCTGTCTTTTTATGCTAGTTTGAATTGGTATTAAATGACCAGGAGGACAGACATATAAATGTCTGTCCTCTTGGTGATTAATTAGAACTTTATACCTCAAGCCATTCCTGAGTTCCTGGTTTTTGATGCACAGATAGTTAGACAACGAAAATCTTAGGGTTCCGTTTTTTTAAATATTTTGAATGAAGTACAACAAGAATCGTAATAAAAATAAGTAAATTTAGAAAAAGCCTATTTTTTTAGATAGTTATTTATAATGCCCTTTTTTTGAAATGGTTTTATAAATGACCAGGAGGACAGGCATTTAGTGTTTTTATTTATTAGAACTTTATACCTCAAGCCATTCCTGAGATCCTGGTTTTTGATGTAATCTGACAACGAGAAATGTCTTTGGGGTCAGTTTTTTTTTTTAATTTGAAGTAACAAAATAAAAAACGACGTGTGGCACTCGAGGACTGCCGCGGTAAAGCTATTGCACATTTTGTATCAACTTATGCAATTATAATTATTTATTTATTTTATTTATGCAGTATTTCTTTTTCTTTGTTTTTGAAGTAAAACTTCTTTAGACGCGACTAGGAGTAACTCAGATTTAATTCTGCATAAATAAAATAAATAAATAATTATAATTGCATAAGTTGATACAAAATGTATACAAACTGCGCTTTACCGCGGCAGTCCACGAGTGCTCCACATCTTTTTTTATTAAATTCTTGTCGTTGGGCAGCAAGTAACGATGCAAACATCCCACGCATTTCTTCTTTAAATGCGGACAACTCATTGTTACCAGTACTAGTGCTAGGCTGCGATAAATCAGAGGGACTGTCGTGTTCTTTTCTCTTTCTCGCACAACGAAGACAGAGTTTGGTGGGGTAAGTTGGTTCATCAAGCATAATCGAGTCGTTCAAGTTTGATTCGGACCTTAGACTTATTCATATTGCCACCTTGTACTAGGAGAACAACAAGCACGTGGAGATTATAGTCGAGTAGGTCACAATGGAAGTATATTATTTGACGTTAATAAATTATGTGGGTCCCAGTCACAGACAAGTCTGTGGTCCAGCGCGACAAAGGCGCGATTCCGTGCGTAGTGGTATTATAAGCGCCGTACCAGCATCGCATAAATTAGAGGTAGTTCGGTTGACGTGCAGTGATCAGTAATCACTCTTAACGATTTATGCACTCCTATTTTCTTGCACTGATTATGAGCGTGAGGTTTTTTTCGTTACGGAATTCCTCGATTCGGTCCCCGCGCTCAAGGCCCGCGATAGAAGCTATGCAATAGCTTAAATACTGAACCCAAAGACATTTCTCGTTGTCCGACTACATCAAAAACCAGGAACTCAGGAATGGCTTGAGGTATAAAGTTCTAATAAATCAAAACACTAAATGCCTGTCCTTCTGGTCATTTATAAAAATTTCAAAAAAGGGCATTATAAATAACTAACTAAAAAAAAATAGGCTTTTTCTAAATTTACTTATTTTTATTACGGATTCTTGTACTTCATTCAAAATATTTAAAAAACGGAACCCTAAAAGATTTTCGTTGTCTAACTATCTGCATCAAAAACCTGGAACTCAGGAATGGCTTGAGGTATAAAGTTGTAATTAATCAAAACACTAAGTGTCTGTCCTCCTGGTCATTTAATACTAATTTCTATTTCAAAACTAACTTACTAAATAGAAACTAAAAATATTAAGCTTACTAAAAATTATATTTTGTTACGACTTCAAATTTAAAAAAAAAAACGGGACTCAAGACTTTCGTTGTCCGACCAATTTTCGTTGTCCGACCAATTTTCGTTGTCCGATTACATCAAAAACCAGGAACTCAGGAATGGCTTGAGGTATGAAGTTGTAATTAATCAAAACACTAAATGTCTGTCCTCCTGGTCATTTAATGCCAATTCAAACTAGCTCAGTATTAAAACAAAAAAAAAGGAATTAACTAAAAAAATAGGCTTTTTCTAAACTTACTTTTTTTTTATACGATTCGTACTTTCATTCAATTTAAAAAAAAAAACGAAACCCTTAAAGATTTTCGTTGTCTATCTGTACATCAAAAACCAGGAACTCAGGAATGGTTTGAGGTATAAAGTTCGAATTAATCACCAAGAGGACAGACATCTATATGTCTGTCCTCCTGGTCAATTAATACCAATTCAAACTAGCTCAATGTAATAAATATAATTTGGCTTTCAAAAAAAAAGCAGTACTAAACATAAGCTTTTCTAAATTTATATGCATTATGGATTCTGTCTGTAAGTTCAAAATGAAAAAAAAAGCGGAACCCTTAACTGTACATCAAAAATCAGGAACTCAGGAATGGCTTAAGGTATAAAGTTGTAATTAATCAAAACACTAATTGTCTGTCCTCCTGGTCATTTAATACTAATTCAAACTATTTCAAAAGTACTTACTAAATAGGCTTACTAAAAATTACTTATTTTGTTAACTTCAAATTAAAAGAAAAAACGGAACCCTAAAAAGACATTTCGTTGTCCGACCAATTTTCGTTGTCCGACTAAATAAAAAATCAGAAACTCAGGAATGGCTTGAGGTATAAAGTTCTAATAAATAAAAACACTAAATGTCGGTCCTCCTGGTCATTTAATGCCAATTCAAGCTAGCTAGTATAAAACCATTTAAAAAAAAATTAAATTAACTAAAAAAATACTAAATTTACTTATTTTTATAACGATTTTACCATCTTCATTCCAAATATTAAAAAAAACGCCCTAAAAGATTTTAACTATCTTTACATCAAAAACCAGGAACTCAGGAATGGTTTGAAGTATAAAGTTCTAGTTAACCTCAACAGACATTTATATGTCTGTCCTCCTGGTCATTTAATACTAATTCAAACTATAGGCTTACTAAAAATTACTTATTTTGTTAACTTCAAATTAAAAGAAAAAACGGAACCCTAAAAAGACATTTCGTAGGAACTCAGGAATGGCTTGAGGTATAAAGTTCTAATAAATCAAAACACTAAATGTCTGTCCTCCTGGTCATTTAATGCCAATTCAAACTAGCTAGTATAAAACCATTTAAAAAAAAATTTAATTAACTAAAAAAATACTAAATTTACTTATTTTTATTACGATTTTACCATCTTCATTAATTAAAAGAAACGGCCTAAAAGATTTTCGTTGTCTAACTATCTGTACATCAAAAACCAGGAACTCAGGAATGGCTTGAAGTATAAAGTTCTAATTAACCTCTTTATACACAAACTGCCTTACTAATAAGAGTTACACAGTCTATATACACACCGAATAACACTGTCAGTCAAAATGTCTTACTAATAAAACGTCAAATCGTGTACAACATCTGTGTAAGCTATGTGTAACTTTATACAACGGAGGACCCTAGTTTAACGCGTCTATAGATGGTTTATAGCATGTATAGCTAAGTAATAAGTGGTAATAAACAAATTGAAATACGGTTTTAAGGCTATTTCAACTTCAGAATATTTTATAAAAATGGACCTCATAAAGTTTTTTGATATTGCTGACGCAGAAGACGCAAGGAGAATTGAACCACGAAAAATAAAAGTATATAAAGAAAGATGTAATATTTTACAACTAATGGACTGGTCGAATAATTATAGGTACAAAACAATTTATTAGGATGGACAACATTGTCAAAGCACCGTAGCAACCTTCTTGTAAAATGTAAAATCTACGATAAAACTGTGGAAACGACGTGAAAGCAATGTTTGCGACATTGGGACAAAAACTGTACACTTCTTTTCACGTACAGTTTTTAGTGGTTTTATTATAAAAATTTATAGTACTTAAATAAAAAAAATTGTCAAAAATTACAACGGAATTATAAACTCCTTACTTATTTTTGGAAATTGGATAAAATAAGTATTGCGTTAATAAAATTTTACGTATAAAGAAAAGCGTTACGCTATGAATGCTATGATTAACACACAAAGTTCTGCGTGATGAGGAACGCAAATACACAAATTTGCAATCAATCGCTTTAAACGTTCCATAACTATACATGTGCTATGCATTGTTTATTAGTAAGAATTATAGACAAGGTCTATACAACTCTTATTCAATGAATAGTTGTACAGTCGTTTAACGGTTGAATAAGAGGTTTTTATTAGTAAGGCAGAAGAAGTATATTTTGACGTTAATAAATTATGTGGGTCCCAGTCACAGACAATTTTGTCTGTGGTCCAGCGCGACAATGGCGCGATTCCGTGCGTAGTGGTATTATAAGCGCAGTAAGAACCAGGATCGCATAAATTAGAGATAGTTCGGTCGACGTGCATGAAGTGACGTAATCACTCTTAACGATTTATGCACTCCTATTTTCATGCACTGATTATGAGCGTGAGGTTTTTTTCGTTACGGAATTTCTCGATTCGCTCCCCGCGCTCAAAGGCCCGCGATAGAAGCTATGTATGCAATAGCTTAAAAACGGAACCCTAAAAGACATTTCGTTGTCCGACCAATTTTCGTTGTCCGACTACATCAAAAACCAGGAACTCAGGAATGGCTTGAGGTATAAAGTTCTAATAAATCAAAACACTAAATGTCTGTCCTCCTGGTACTTCAAAATGAAAAAAAATTAAATAAAATAAATAAAAACAAAGCCCTAAAAGGTTGATTTCGTTGTCGAACTATCTGTGCATCAAAAACCAGAAACTCAGGAATAGCTTGAGGTATAAAGTTGTAATTAATCAAAACACTAAATGTCTGTCCTCCTGGTCATTTAATACCAGTTCAAATTAGCTCAATGTAATAAAAACAAGGCTTTCAAAAAAAGTCTAACTAAAAACTTAACTAGTCTTTTTCTAAACTTAGTTTGTTATGATTCTGTACTTCAAAATGAAAAAAAATAAAATAAAATAAATAAAAACAAAGCCCTAAAAGGTTGATTTCGTTGTCGAACTATCTGTGCATCAAAAACCAGAAACTCAGGAATAGCTTGAGGTATAAAGTTGTAATTAATCAAAACACTAATTGTCTGTCCTCCTGATCATTTAATACTAATTCAAACTATTTCAAAAGTACTTACTAATAGGCTTACTAAAAATTAATTTTGTTAAGATTTCAAATTAAAAGAAAAAACGGAACCCTAATCCGACTAAATAAAAAACCAGGAACTCAGGAATGGCTTGAGGTATAAAGTTCTAATAAATCTTAACACTAAATGTCTGTCCTCCTGGTCATTTAATGCCAATTAAAACTAACCATTACAAAAAAAATTAACTAAAAAAATACTACTAAATTTACTTATTTTTGTTACGATATCGTACTTCATTCAAAATATTAAAAAAAAACGGCCTAAAAGATTTTCGTTGTCTAACTATCTGTACATCAAAAACCAGGAACTCAGGAATGGCTTGAAGTATAAAGTTCTAATTAACCTCAACAGAC
This sequence comes from Luffia ferchaultella, assembly GCA_949709985.1. Lineage (NCBI taxonomy): Eukaryota > Metazoa > Arthropoda > Insecta > Lepidoptera > Psychidae > Luffia > Luffia ferchaultella. Next base: position 6,166,768 of record OX453264.1, on the reverse strand, counting down.
ATTTATATGTCTGTCCTCCTGGTCATTTAAGGACGTATGTACAAAAAGTGACAGCTCGAAAATAGGTTTTATTTGACAGCTTGCTTACTACTACACGCGCATCTGCACCAGAGGCAACACATACTTGGCTCTATACCAGAACTAATTAGTCTTGATCATTATTATTTTTATTTATTTAAAAATTAGTTTTCTTTTATGTCAGGTTTTTAATGTTGCTTTATTTTATATAATAACTAGCGATCCGCCCCGTTTTCGCACGGGTAGCAGAGCCATAATGTTTTTACGGTCGTAGTGTCGTATCAGCTTGTTGTGTCAAACATGTGGACTGGATTTCATTAGATTTAAATGTAACGCAAGTTCGTCCAACTTGGATTATTTTTAATGTATCTTATTTCGAATTCTATAAATATATGAAAAAGTAAAGAATAAATACCTAAAAACAAACTAAAATATTTCTTTGTATACAACATTGATAACTTCGGCCTAACCACGTGTGTCGCGTCGTCCGGTATGGCTCCTAAGATATTGATTTAAATTGTAGAATACAAACGGCGATCATAATGTTCATGAAATGCTGAAGGTAAATATCGTATTTAATTTGATAAAGATTAATACCATATCCGTATAAATTGTTTTCCAATCACCTCATCATATTACATCATAAAAATAGTATAGTAAGCTATCCATAAAATATAGACATATGCTATCGCGGACTTTTCTTTAGTTCTATAAAAGAGACACAATTCCTCCATACGTTATTTTGTTATATCTCAAAAGGATTAGGCCGCATTTTCGATGAAAGTTCCCAACCAGCTTGATTTTTTTCCGACTTCTTCAACAATAATCGTCATATTTCAACAAATTTTCTCTTGAATCACTCTGTCCATTGATGTCAATAATATGCCAATCCGTTCGGTACTTTTTGAGTTTGTCGCGTTCAGACAAACAGACAGACGCGGCGGGAGACTTTATTTTATAATATGTAGTGATAACAATAATACCTGGGACATCCCACACAGCGCTATCTAGTCCCAAACTAAGCAAAGCTTGTGTTATGGGTGTGGGTTAAGATGTTTTTTAAAGTTCCATAAAAAAAATTATTAGACAATACTATACTGTGCCACAGTTATCGTATGAGGAGTTTTGCAATACGAGTGCATTTTGTTTGTGATACGTGGCGATGGCGAAACCGAGGTCCCATTGAATGAGGTGACCTTTTCATTTCCCATTTCGTCAAATTCTACTATTTTTGATTCTGGACCGATTGTTTTCAAAATAAATGTCTAAGATTACGGTATATGGTCTTCGATTACGAATCTGTGCTCAGAACTAAAAAAAAATTACTGCCTTTGAATCTGTTTTAGTTTTTGAACTGCTTGCTTTCAAAATCGATATCTATGGGTCCATGTGGTCTCCCTTCACAAATCTGCGGTCAAAACTGAAAATAGTGTCTGCAATTTTGAACTTCTTTCTTTCTGGGCCTAACACTACTAAAATAAAGTCTGTTTCGTATAGATTAAAATTTTATTATTATTTGGTCCACATTACAAAAAAAAAAAACAAGTCTGTATGCGTTATTACAACAACGATTAATACTTTTGTCAATACAGTTACTATTAACACGTTCTTTATGACATCGAAACTTGTACCGCAATGTTGTATTTTACAGTACTAAATCTTTTTACTTTACACCAATCACAAGCGAGCATTCTGTTTGCACCGCATGCGTAAACCGCAAAAAGCAACCCGCTCGCGCCCTTAGCTCCCACCATTATTTATTTCTATAATAGAGAAACCGCGCGAACACCCCTGTTTTGACTAACTTGCCCTTCAAATTTCACGATCATTCAGACCGCCTTCTAAAAACATTATAGTTTAAAAAAAATAAGAAACTTGCACTTTAATACCAAATCGATCTATAAAGAAGAAAATAACTTTTGGAATAAGAATAAAGTGTTTAATGAGGAAAAATAATGTTATTGTGACAAAACGTGGGGTGCCCGATATCAGTTGTTTTAAATATTTCATTGCACTCCACGATTTTTCACAATAACATTAATTTTCAATTTTTTTTCTACTTATTTTCTTTTTTAAAGTTCGATTGTCTATCAAAGTGTAATTTATAATTTTTTTTTAACATATTATTTTTTTTCTTTTTTTAGTCTTAATATTTTTTAAACTACATTCCATTAAAATTTACAAACATAAAGGTGGAACTCACAATTACCTATAAAACGATGAAATGATACAAACCGACACAAAGCTTCATGTCGGTGCTAATCTAACCACTGAGGAGTTCCCTTGTAAACAAATTATCGTGGTGCATCATCAGTTTATAGTGAAAATCATGGATAACTATCGAAATCCAACCTACATACAAAGTTTCGTGTTCGTGCTATTAACCGGTGAAGAGTATCTTTATGAGGAAACAATCCTGGCTGCAACATCAAGTTATGTTTATCATTTTAGTGTATTGTCATCGAAGTCACATATGTATTCTGAATTTCAGCCCAATATCTTCAGTGGAAGTGGGTGACAACCGCGTTTAAAGATTCCATTAGATACAAAAAAACATACAGGTGGAACTTATAAAAGCGTATTAAAATTAAAATAATTACACCATTCCAAGAGGTCACCACTTTTTACATATGTTTTAATTTAATTTTTTTATCATAAAAAAATTATTAGTTGGTCAACTCGGTAATGTATATATTATGTACATTGTATATATAGTGTAAGATTTTTATTTTAAGTTTAATAGCTTTCCGCCTTGGTAAAAAAATAATTCAAACTAATTCAATTCATAAAATATTATAAAAGACAATGGGCGGTTTCGTACCCAGTGGTGTATCAAGTTGTGACATATGTCATTTTAAAGGTCTTAATAAGAGCTTCATTTTATTGTATGACACCAACTTATTATTTAATTACTGCCTTTGAAATTTAAATTTAAAATTATTTAATTTTTATTTAAATAATCATTATTTCTAGCTTATAAAGTTCTTTTTAAGCGACTTCAAAAAAAAGGAGGTTACTCAATTAGACCGTATTTATGTTTTTTTTTTTTATGTGTGTTCAGGGATAACTTCGTTGTTTATGAACCGAATTGGATGATTTTTTTTGTGAAAGGGAGATATCTCCGAAATGGTACCATGATAAGGAAACCAGGATCTGATGATGGCATCCTAGAGAAATCGAGGGCAACCTTCGAAAATCGTATTTTAAAGTATCGTATTTTAAGTATTTTGATAAAGTACTACTACTAGTACTATTTAATGAAGGTCGGGAGTCGATCTGATGATGGAGCTGAAAGACAGTCGAGGGAACTCCTCAACGACTGGCAGCAATTACCTGGTGTTTGGACTTGATTCATTTCTATTGATGAGATCTTTGCACCCATATGGATTATAAGTGCCATTACAGGTCTGATGATGGAGACCATACACAATCGAGGGAACTTCTCAACGATTTACAGCAATTACCTGGTGTTTGGACTTCATTCATTTCTATTAATGAGAACTTTGCACCCATATGGGTTATAAGTACCATTACAGATCTGATGATGGAGACCATACACAATCGAGGGAACTCCTTAACGATTTACAGAAATTACCTGGTGTTTGGACTTAATTCATTTCTATTGAAGAGAACTTTGCACTCATATGAGTTATAGTGCCATTACAGGTCTTATGATGAAGACCATAAACAGTCGGGGGAATTCCTCAACGATTTACAGCAGTTACCTTTTGTTGAGCTTCCGTCATACGGTTGAATATGCCAAAATGTTCAGTTCGCACAAAAATAATAATTAAGATTGAAGTTTTACATAGGAATACCACTGCCTACTAGGCATGCTGATTCGTCAATTTGACACTGAATTTACGTTGCGTAATCGCGGTGCTGTCTCATTAGAGTAGCGCGTTTAGTAGCCCCATTTATACTAAATAGAAATAAGTTACAGATGCGTTCAACTAAAAATTGAAAAATAAAATAATTTAAAAAAAAATAAAAACCGACTTCAAAAACATAAACTAAAAAGTTAAAAATAAAATTTTCACTTTAAAGAAAGGAGCATTAACAGGCAGCATATAGTTAATGAAGTCGGTGCCAACTCAGACACTTTAAATGGGTACTTACCAGGTAATAGCAGTTACAACAATTATATATTTACAACTATAACAAATATGGAACACAATTTAAAGTGTCTGAGTGAGTAGGCACCGACTTCATTAACTATATGCCGCCTGTTAATGCTCCTTTCTTTAAAGTGAAAATTTTATTTTTAACTTTTTAGTTTATGTTTTTGAAGTCGGTTTTTATTTTTTACTTATATTATTTTATTTACCATGTTATATAGCATACTGTGCGTTGCGGCTACCTGTCAGTATAACTCTTACACCGCCCTGCCCACACACATACATACTACTAGAGGTTGGATTCAGTCCTGTCATGTGTCGAATCGGATATATTACTCCTATATTGTAGTAACTACAATAACGACGGGAAGGGAGTCGATAATTACTGTTCGTGCCTAATAGGGCGAAGAACAGTCGGCACATGTTCACGTATAATAAGCATTATATGGTATTTGGGGTGGGCGAGGCATCAAAATTATATATTGTTGCCAGCAACTTTTTTAGATGATATAATTGTTGATCTAGATTATTAGTTCAATGATAATTTTTTTTAAATTATTTCGACCTACGCAATACTAGCCTTTAATTATATTTTTTAATAAGAAATCCAAGAACAACATGCCTACACTAGATACAGCATGGAGACGAAGCCTATGCAAAACCTGCAATTTTTTTGGCCAGTCTTAAGAGTATGTAGGTGTGCAAGCGGCGGTGGAATAGCGATTGGTAACCGTATAGTAGGTATGCTTAGTAATAAAGTAATATTGTACAATAAGTAACATTTACACTAAAAATAACATTTCATTATATGAGATATAAAATAACACATAGTTATTTTCTTGTACGTGTTTCATGGTTGGTGCCATACTATAAAATAAAGCTATTGATACGACCTTTAAAATGACATATACCACAACTTGATACAACCTGGGTACGCAGCCCATACAAAGATGCCCATTCACTTTTACTTTCACCCACGTATCAAGATTGATTGAGTTCAACTTTACCATACGTACAGCATTTAATCGGAGAAAAACAAAGACGTACACCCGACCTTTCAATAGCGCTCCTCGGAGCGGTCTGAAGCACAATACCGTGTGCGCTTGGTTTTATGCTGTCAGTGTGCTGTCAGTTCATACAAAATAGTATGGCGAAATTTCGGTGAAATTGCATATTATTGATGATTTTTTTCTGCCACTTTTCCGTTTATTATCAAAATTTCCTCTAACAGAAAGAAAGGATGAAGTATTAACAATACTTAAATGATTTTTTAATCTCAAAAAACCTTGTGATGATGGTGTAATATGTACCGAAAAATGTTAATTTTCCGCGATTTCGGCAAAAGTGGGTTACAAAATAATATTTTTTCAGTGTGAAAGAGTGTAAAATATGCAAATGTTTTCTAACACAATTGTAAATTAAGAACTGATCTTTATTTTAGAATTAAGTTTATGACCATATACCTTTCCAAACTTCCTAAAAATGTACCTAAACATGCCGTTTTTTTGTAATTGCCCCCTTAATACCAATTCAAACTATTTCAAAAGTACTTACTATAAAATAAAATACTTACTAAAAATTACTGTTACTTCAAATTAAAAAAAAAAACGGAACCAAAGACATTTCGTTGTCCGACCAATTTTCGTTCTCCGACTAAATAAAAAACCAGGAACTCAGGATTGGCTTGAGATATAAAGTTCTAATAAATCAAAACACTAAATGTCTGTCCTCCTGGTCAATTAATGCCAATTCAAACTAGCTCTACTATTAAAACCATTTCAAAAAAAGACATAAAATTTTTTCATTAAATTAAATTTTAAAGCTTTTTCTAAATTAACTTATTTTTATTACGATTCATTCAAAATATTTAAAAAAGTAACGATGCAAACATCCCACGCATTAAATGCGGACAACTCATTGTTACCAGTACTAGTGCTAGGCTGCGATAAATTAGAGGGACTGTCGTGTTCCTTTCTCTTTTTCGCACGAACGAAGACAGAGTTTGGTGGGGTAATAGTTGGTTCAAGCATAATCGAGTCGTTCAAGTTTGATTCGGACAAAGACTTATTCATATTGCCACCTTGTACTAGGATAACAACAAGCACGTAGAGATTATAGTCAAGTACTTACTTACAGTACAGTACAGTAAGTACAATACTTGACTATAATCTCCACGTGCTTGTTGTTCTCCTAGTACAAGGTGGCAGTATGAATAAGTCTTTGTCTGAATCAAACGTCAATGAAACGTTAATAAATTATGTGGGTCCCAGTCACAGACAATTTTGTCTGTGGTCCAGCGCGACAATGGCGCGATTCCGTGCGTAAGGGTATTATAAGCGCAGTACCAGGATCGCATAAATTAGAGGTAGTTCGGTCGACGTGCAGTGATCAGTAATCACTCTTAACGATTTATGCACTCCTATTTTCTTGCACTGATTATGAGCGTGAGGTTTTTTTCGTTACGGAATATCTCGATTCGGTGCCCGCGCTCAAAGGCCCGCGATAGAAGCTATGCAATAGCTTAAAAACGGAACCAAAGACATTTCGTTGTCCGACCAATTTTCGTTCTCCGACTAAATAAAAAACCAGGAACTCAGGATTGGCTTGAGATATAAAGTTCTAATAAATCAAAACACTAAATGTCTGTCCTCCTGGTCAATAAATGCCAATTCAAACTAGCTCTGTATTAAAACCATTTAAAAAAAAGGAATTATTAACTAAAAAATAGGCTTTTTCTAAATTTACTTATTTTTTTTATACGATTTGTCCTTTCATTCAAATTAAAAAAAACGGCAACTATCTGTACAACAAAAACCAGGAACTCAAGAATGGCTTGAAGTATAAAGTTCTATATAACCTCAACAGACATTTACATTTCTGTCTTCCTGGTCATTTAATACCAATTCAAACTAGCATAAAAATGGGCTTTAAGCTTATAAAAACTTTACTAGGCTTTTCTAAATAACCTATTTTGTTACGATTAACTTCGAAATGAAAAAAAAAAACGGAACCCTTAAAAGATTTTCGTTGTCTATCTGTACATCAAAAACCAGGAACTCAGCAATATCTTAAAGTATAAAGTTCTAATTAATCTAAACAATAAATGTCTGTCCTCCTGGTCATGTAATACCAATTCAAACTAGCTCAATAATAAAAAACAAGGCTTTCAAAAAAAGTCTAACTAAAACTAGGCTTTTTCTAATATTTTGTTATGATTCTGTACTTCAAAATGAAAAAAAAATAAAATTAATAAAAAACGAAAGCTCTAAAAGTTTGATTTCGTTGTCAGACTATCTGTGAATCGAAACCAGGACATCAGGAATGGCTTGAGGCATAAAGTTCTAATTAATCAAAACACTAAGTGTATGTCCTCCTGGTCATTTATTACTAGTTCAAACTATTTCAAAAGTACTTACTTACTTTAACTAAATATAAATTATATTTTGTTACGAATTCAAATTTAGAAAAAGACGGAAAACCCTAAAAGATATTTCGTTGTCCGACCAATTTTCGTAGTCCGACTACATCAATAACCAGGAACTCAGGAATGGCTTGAGGTATAAAGTTCTAATAAATCAAAACACTAAATGTCTGTCCTCCTGGTCATTTAATGCCAATTCAAGTTAGCTGAGATAACCATTTCAAAGGCTTTCTTAAATTTACTTATTTTTATTACGTCATTCAAAATATAAAAAAAAAGAACCCTAAAAGATTTTCGTTGTCTAACTACCTGTACATCAAAAACCAGGAAGGAACTCAGGAATGGCTTGAGGTATAAAGTTCTAATTAATCAAAACAATAAATGTCTGTCCTCCTGGTCATTTAATACCAGTTCAAACTAGCTCAATGTAATAAAAAAGACGTGTGGCACTCGAGGACTGCCGCGGTAAAGCTATTGCATACATATTGTGTCAACTTATACATATATAATTATTTATTTATTTTATTTATGCAGTATTAAATCTGAGTTACTCCTAGTCGCGTCTAAAGAAGTTTTACTTCAAAAACAAAGAAAAAGAAATACTGCATAAATAAAATAAATAAAGAATTATAATTGCATAAGTTGATACAAAATGACTATGCAATAGCTTTACCGCGGCAGTCCTCGAGTGCCACACGTCTTTTTTTATTTACTTAAGTAAGTACTTTTGAAATAGTTTGAATTAGTATTAAATGACCAGGAGGACACTTAGTGTTTTGATTAATTTAGAAATTTATGCCTCAAGCCATTCCTGATGTCCTGGTTTTGATTCACAGATAGTCTGACAACGAAATCAACTAGGGCTTCGTTTTTATTTATTTTTTTTTTATTTTCATTTTGAAGTACTTCAGAATCATAACAAAATATTAGAAAAGCGTAGTTTTAAATAGACTTTTTGTGAAAGCCTTGTTTTTTATTATTGAGCTATTGAATTGGTATTACATGACCAGGAGGACAGACATTTATTGTTTAGATTAATTAGAACTTTATACTTTATGCCATTTCTGAGTTCCTGGTTTTTGATGTACAGATAAACAACGAAAATCTTTTAGGGGTTCCGTTTTTTTTTTCATTTTGAAGAAGTACAGAATCATTTAGAAAAGCCTAGTTAAATTTTTATAAGCTTAAAGCCATTTTTTATGCTAGTTTGAATTGGTATTAAATGACCAGGAGGACAGACATGTAAATATCTGTTGAGGTTAATTAGAACTTTATACTTCAAGCCATTCCTGAGTTCCTGGTTTTTGTTGTACAGATAGTTAGACAACGAAAATCTTTTAGGGTTCCGTTTTTTTTAATTTGAATGAAAGTACGAATCGTAATAAAAAAAATAAGTAAGTTTAGAAAAAGCCAATTTTTAATAATTCCTTTTTTTGAAATGGTTTTAATACTGAGCTAGTTTGAATAGGCATTAAATGACCAGGAGGACAGACATTTAGTGTTTTGATTAATTACAACTTTATACCTCAAGCCATTCCTGAGTTCCTGGTTTTTGATGTAGTCGGACAACGAAAATTGGTCGGACAACGAAATGTCTTTTAGAGTTCCGTTTTTTTTTTAAATTTGAAGTCCAAAATATTATTTTTAGTAAGCCTTTTAGTTTTTATTTAGTAAGTAAGTACAAAGAAATAGTTTAAATTAATATTAAATGACCAGGAGGACAGACACTTAGTGTTTTGATTAATTACAACTTTATACCTCAAGCCATTCCTGAGTTCCTGGTTTTTGATGTATAGATAGGCAACGAAAATCTTTTAGGGTAGCTTCTATCGCGGGCCTTGAGCGCGGGGACCGAATCGAGAAATTCCGGAACGGAAAAAACCTCACGCTCATAATCAGTGCAAGAAAATAGGAGTGCATAAATCGTTAAGAGTGATTACTGATCACTGCACGTCGACCGTACTACCTCTAATTTATGCGATCCTGGTACGGCGCTTATAATACCACTACGCACGGAATCGCGCCATTGTCGCGCTGGATTACAGACAAAATTGTCTGTGACTGGGACCCACATAATTTATTAACGTCAAATAATATACTTCCATTGTGACGTACTTGACTATAATCTCCACGTGCTTGTTGTTCTCCTAGTACAAGGTGGCAATATGAATAATGTCCGAATCAAACTTGAACGACTCGATTATGCTTGAACCAACTCTATTTATTACCCCACCAAACTCTGTCTTTTTATGCTAGTTTGAATTGGTATTAAATGACCAGGAGGACAGACATATAAATGTCTGTCCTCTTGGTGATTAATTAGAACTTTATACCTCAAGCCATTCCTGAGTTCCTGGTTTTTGATGCACAGATAGTTAGACAACGAAAATCTTAGGGTTCCGTTTTTTTAAATATTTTGAATGAAGTACAACAAGAATCGTAATAAAAATAAGTAAATTTAGAAAAAGCCTATTTTTTTAGATAGTTATTTATAATGCCCTTTTTTTGAAATGGTTTTATAAATGACCAGGAGGACAGGCATTTAGTGTTTTTATTTATTAGAACTTTATACCTCAAGCCATTCCTGAGATCCTGGTTTTTGATGTAATCTGACAACGAGAAATGTCTTTGGGGTCAGTTTTTTTTTTAATTTGAAGTAACAAAATAAAAAAAGACGTGTGGCACTCGAGGACTGCCGCGGTAAAGCTATTGCACATTTTGTATCAACTTATGCAATTATAATTATTTATTTATTTTATTTATGCAGTATTTCTTTTTCTTTGTTTTTGAAGTAAAACTTCTTTAGACGCGACTAGGAGTAACTCAGATTTAATTCTGCATAAATAAAATAAATAAATAATTATAATTGCATAAGTTGATACAAAATGTATACAAACTGCGCTTTACCGCGGCAGTCCACGAGTGCTCCACATCTTTTTTTATTAAATTCTTGTCGTTGGGCAGCAAGTAACGATGCAAACATCCCACGCATTTCTTCTTTAAATGCGGACAACTCATTGTTACCAGTACTAGTGCTAGGCTGCGATAAATCAGAGGGACTGTCGTGTTCTTTTCTCTTTCTCGCACAACGAAGACAGAGTTTGGTGGGGTAAGTTGGTTCATCAAGCATAATCGAGTCGTTCAAGTTTGATTCGGACCTTAGACTTATTCATATTGCCACCTTGTACTAGGAGAACAACAAGCACGTGGAGATTATAGTCGAGTAGGTCACAATGGAAGTATATTATTTGACGTTAATAAATTATGTGGGTCCCAGTCACAGACAAGTCTGTGGTCCAGCGCGACAAAGGCGCGATTCCGTGCGTAGTGGTATTATAAGCGCCGTACCAGCATCGCATAAATTAGAGGTAGTTCGGTTGACGTGCAGTGATCAGTAATCACTCTTAACGATTTATGCACTCCTATTTTCTTGCACTGATTATGAGCGTGAGGTTTTTTTCGTTACGGAATTCCTCGATTCGGTCCCCGCGCTCAAGGCCCGCGATAGAAGCTATGCAATAGCTTAAATACTGAACCCAAAGACATTTCTCGTTGTCCGACTACATCAAAAACCAGGAACTCAGGAATGGCTTGAGGTATAAAGTTCTAATAAATCAAAACACTAAATGCCTGTCCTTCTGGTCATTTATAAAAATTTCAAAAAAGGGCATTATAAATAACTAACTAAAAAAAAATAGGCTTTTTCTAAATTTACTTATTTTTATTACGGATTCTTGTACTTCATTCAAAATATTTAAAAAACGGAACCCTAAAAGATTTTCGTTGTCTAACTATCTGCATCAAAAACCTGGAACTCAGGAATGGCTTGAGGTATAAAGTTGTAATTAATCAAAACACTAAGTGTCTGTCCTCCTGGTCATTTAATACTAATTTCTATTTCAAAACTAACTTACTAAATAGAAACTAAAAATATTAAGCTTACTAAAAATTATATTTTGTTACGACTTCAAATTTAAAAAAAAAAACGGGACTCAAGACTTTCGTTGTCCGACCAATTTTCGTTGTCCGATTACATCAAAAACCAGGAACTCAGGAATGGCTTGAGGTATGAAGTTGTAATTAATCAAAACACTAAATGTCTGTCCTCCTGGTCATTTAATGCCAATTCAAACTAGCTCAGTATTAAAACAAAAAAAAAGGAATTAACTAAAAAAATAGGCTTTTTCTAAACTTACTTTTTTTTTATACGATTCGTACTTTCATTCAATTTAAAAAAAAAACGAAACCCTTAAAGATTTTCGTTGTCTATCTGTACATCAAAAACCAGGAACTCAGGAATGGTTTGAGGTATAAAGTTCGAATTAATCACCAAGAGGACAGACATCTATATGTCTGTCCTCCTGGTCAATTAATACCAATTCAAACTAGCTCAATGTAATAAATATAATTTGGCTTTCAAAAAAAAGCAGTACTAAACATAAGCTTTTCTAAATTTATATGCATTATGGATTCTGTCTGTAAGTTCAAAATGAAAAAAAAAGCGGAACCCTTAACTGTACATCAAAAATCAGGAACTCAGGAATGGCTTAAGGTATAAAGTTGTAATTAATCAAAACACTAATTGTCTGTCCTCCTGGTCATTTAATACTAATTCAAACTATTTCAAAAGTACTTACTAAATAGGCTTACTAAAAATTACTTATTTTGTTAACTTCAAATTAAAAGAAAAAACGGAACCCTAAAAAGACATTTCGTTGTCCGACCAATTTTCGTTGTCCGACTAAATAAAAAACCAGAAACTCAGGAATGGCTTGAGGTATAAAGTTCTAATAAATCAAAACACTAAATGTCTGTCCTCCTGGTCATTTAATGCCAATTCAAGCTAGCTAGTATAAAACCATTTAAAAAAAAATTAAATTAACTAAAAAAATACTAAATTTACTTATTTTTATAACGATTTTACCATCTTCATTCCAAATATTAAAAAAAACGCCCTAAAAGATTTTAACTATCTTTACATCAAAAACCAGGAACTCAGGAATGGTTTGAAGTATAAAGTTCTAGTTAACCTCAACAGACATTTATATGTCTGTCCTCCTGGTCATTTAATACTAATTCAAACTATAGGCTTACTAAAAATTACTTATTTTGTTAACTTCAAATTAAAAGAAAAAACGGAACCCTAAAAAGACATTTCGTAGGAACTCAGGAATGGCTTGAGGTATAAAGTTCTAATAAATCAAAACACTAAATGTCTGTCCTCCTGGTCATTTAATGCCAATTCAAACTAGCTAGTATAAAACCATTTAAAAAAAAATTTAATTAACTAAAAAAATACTAAATTTACTTATTTTTATTACGATTTTACCATCTTCATTAATTAAAAGAAACGGCCTAAAAGATTTTCGTTGTCTAACTATCTGTACATCAAAAACCAGGAACTCAGGAATGGCTTGAAGTATAAAGTTCTAATTAACCTCTTTATACACAAACTGCCTTACTAATAAGAGTTACACAGTCTATATACACACCGAATAACACTGTCAGTCAAAATGTCTTACTAATAAAACGTCAAATCGTGTACAACATCTGTGTAAGCTATGTGTAACTTTATACAACGGAGGACCCTAGTTTAACGCGTCTATAGATGGTTTATAGCATGTATAGCTAAGTAATAAGTGGTAATAAACAAATTGAAATACGGTTTTAAGGCTATTTCAACTTCAGAATATTTTATAAAAATGGACCTCATAAAGTTTTTTGATATTGCTGACGCAGAAGACGCAAGGAGAATTGAACCACGAAAAATAAAAGTATATAAAGAAAGATGTAATATTTTACAACTAATGGACTGGTCGAATAATTATAGGTACAAAACAATTTATTAGGATGGACAACATTGTCAAAGCACCGTAGCAACCTTCTTGTAAAATGTAAAATCTACGATAAAACTGTGGAAACGACGTGAAAGCAATGTTTGCGACATTGGGACAAAAACTGTACACTTCTTTTCACGTACAGTTTTTAGTGGTTTTATTATAAAAATTTATAGTACTTAAATAAAAAAAATTGTCAAAAATTACAACGGAATTATAAACTCCTTACTTATTTTTGGAAATTGGATAAAATAAGTATTGCGTTAATAAAATTTTACGTATAAAGAAAAGCGTTACGCTATGAATGCTATGATTAACACATAAAGTTCTGCGTGATGAGGAACGCAAATACACAAATTTGCAATCAATCGCTTTAAACGTTCCATAACTATACATGTGCTATGCATTGTTTATTAGTAAGAATTATAGACAAGGTCTATACAACTCTTATTCAATGAATAGTTGTACAGTCGTTTAACGGTTGAATAAGAGGTTTTTATTAGTAAGGCAGAAGAAGTATATTTTGACGTTAATAAATTATGTGGGTCCCAGTCACAGACAATTTTGTCTGTGGTCCAGCGCGACAATGGCGCGATTCCGTGCGTAGTGGTATTATAAGCGCAGTAAGAACCAGGATCGCATAAATTAGAGATAGTTCGGTCGACGTGCATGAAGTGACGTAATCACTCTTAACGATTTATGCACTCCTATTTTCATGCACTGATTATGAGCGTGAGGTTTTTTTCGTTACGGAATTTCTCGATTCGCTCCCCGCGCTCAAAGGCCCGCGATAGAAGCTATGTATGCAATAGCTTAAAAACGGAACCCTAAAAGACATTTCGTTGTCCGACCAATTTTCGTTGTCCGACTACATCAAAAACCAGGAACTCAGGAATGGCTTGAGGTATAAAGTTCTAATAAATCAAAACACTAAATGTCTGTCCTCCTGGTACTTCAAAATGAAAAAAAATTAAATAAAATAAATAAAAACAAAGCCCTAAAAGGTTGATTTCGTTGTCGAACTATCTGTGCATCAAAAACCAGAAACTCAGGAATAGCTTGAGGTATAAAGTTGTAATTAATCAAAACACTAAATGTCTGTCCTCCTGGTCATTTAATACCAGTTCAAATTAGCTCAATGTAATAAAAACAAGGCTTTCAAAAAAAGTCTAACTAAAAACTTAACTAGTCTTTTTCTAAACTTAGTTTGTTATGATTCTGTACTTCAAAATGAAAAAAAATAAAATAAAATAAATAAAAACAAAGCCCTAAAAGGTTGATTTCGTTGTCGAACTATCTGTGCATCAAAAACCAGAAACTCAGGAATAGCTTGAGGTATAAAGTTGTAATTAATCAAAACACTAATTGTCTGTCCTCCTGATCATTTAATACTAATTCAAACTATTTCAAAAGTACTTACTAATAGGCTTACTAAAAATTAATTTTGTTAAGATTTCAAATTAAAAGAAAAAACGGAACCCTAATCCGACTAAATAAAAAACCAGGAACTCAGGAATGGCTTGAGGTATAAAGTTCTAATAAATCTTAACACTAAATGTCTGTCCTCCTGGTCATTTAATGCCAATTAAAACTAACCATTACAAAAAAAATTAACTAAAAAAATACTACTAAATTTACTTATTTTTGTTACGATATCGTACTTCATTCAAAATATTAAAAAAAAAACGGGCTAAAAGATTTTCGTTGTCTAACTATCTGTACATCAAAAACCAGGAACTCAGGAATGGCTTGAAGTATAAAGTTCTAATTAACCTCAACAGACATTTATATGTCTGTCCTCCTGGTCATTTAATACCAATTCAAACTATTTCAAAAGTACTTACTATAAAATAAAATACTTACTAAAAATTACTGTTACGACTTCAAATTAAAAAAAAAAACGGAACCAAAGACATTTCGTTGTCCGACCAATTTTCGTTCTCCGACTAAATAAAAAACCAGGAACTCAGGATTGGCTTGAGATATAAAGTTCTAATAAATCAAAACACTAAATGTCTGTCCTCCTGGTCAATTAATGCCAATTCAAACTAGCTCTACTATTAAAACCATTTCAAAAAAAGACATAAAATTTTTTCATTAAATTAAATTTTAAAGCTTTTTCTAAATTAACTTATTTTTATTACGATTCATTCAAAATATTTAAAAAAGTAACGATGCAAACATCCCACGCATTAAATGCGGACAACTCATTGTTACCAGTACTAGTGCTAGGCTGCGATAAATTAGAGGGACTGTCGTGTTCTTTTCTCTTTTTCGCACGAACGAAGACAGAGTTTGGTAGGGTAATAGTTGGTTCAAGCATAATCGAGTCGTTCAAGTTTGATTCGGACAAAGACTTATTCATATTGCCACCTTGTACTAGGATAACAACAAGCACGTAGAGATTATAGTCAAGTACTTACTTACAGTACAGTACAGTAAGTACAATACTTGACTATAATCTCCACGTGCTTGTTGTTCTCCTAGTACAAGGTGGCAGTATGAATAAGTCTTTGTCTGAATCAAACGTCAAATATGACGTTAATAAATTATGTGGGTCCCAGTCACAGACAATTTTGTCTGTGGTCCAGCGCGACAATGGCGCGATTCCGTGCGTAAGGGTATTATAAGCGCAGTACCAGGATCGCATAAATTAGAGGTAGTTCGGTCGACGTGCAGTGATCAGTAATCACTCTTAACGATTTATGCACTCCTATTTTCTTGCACTGATTATGAGCGTGAGGTTTTTTTCGTTACGGAATATCTCGATTCGGTGCCCGCGCTCAAAGGCCCGCGATAGAAGCTATGCAATAGCTTAAAAACGGAACCAAAGACATTTCGTTGTCCGACCAATTTTCGTTCTCCGACTAAATAAAAAACCAGGAACTCAGGATTGGCTTGAGATATAAAGTTCTAATAAATCAAAACACTAAATGTCTGTCCTCCTGGTCAATAAATGCCAATTCAAACTAGCTCTGTATTAAAACCATTTAAAAAAAAAGGAATTATTAACTAAAAAATAGGCTTTTTCTAAATTTACTTATTTTTTTTTATACGATTTGTCCTTTCATTCAAATTAAAAAAAACGGCAACTATCTGTACAACAAAAACCAGGAACTCAAGAATGGCTTGAAGTATAAAGTTCTAATTAACCTCAACAGACATTTACATTTCTGTCTTCCTGGTCATTTAATACCAATTCAAACTAGCATAAAAAATGGCTTTAAGCTTATAAAAACTTTACTATGCTTTTCTAAATAACCTATTTTGTTACGATTAACTTCGAAATGAAAAAAAAAACGGAACCCTTAAAAGATTTTCGTTGTCTATCTGTACATCAAAAACCAGGAACTCAGCAATATCTTAAAGTATAAAGTTCTAATTAATCTAAACAATAAATGTCTGTCCTCCTGGTCATGTAATACCAATTCAAACTAGCTCAATAATAAAAAACAAGGCTTTCAAAAAAAGTCTAACTAAAACTAGGCTTTTTCTAATATTTTGTTATGATTCTGTACTTCAAAATGAAAAAAAAAATAAAATAAATAAAAAACGAAAGCTCTAAAAGTTTGATTTCGTTGTCAGACTATCTGTGAATCGAAACCAGGAACTCAGGAATGGCTTGAGGTATAAAGTTCTAATAAATCAAAACACTAAATGTCTGTCCTCCTGGTCATTTAATGCCAATTCAAACTAGCTGAGATAACCATTTCAAAGGCTTTTCTTAAATTTACTTATTTTTATTACGTCATTCAAAATATAAAAAAAAAGAACCCTAAAAGATTTTCGTTGTCTAACTACCTGTACATCAAAAACCAGAAAGGAACTCAGGAATGGCTTGAGGTATAAAGTTCTAATTAATCAAAACAATAAATGTCTGTCCTCCTGGTCATTTAATACCAGTTCAAACTAGCTCAATGTAATAAAAGTAACGATGCAAACATCCCACGCATTTCTTCCTTAAATGCGGAAAACTCATTGTTACCAGTACTAGTGCTAGGCTGCGATAAATCAGAGGGACTGTCGTCTTCTTTTCTCTTTTTCGCACGAACGAAGACAGAGTTTGGAGGGGTAATAGTTGGTTCAAGCATAATCGAGTCGTTCAAGTTACATTCGGACAAAGACTTGATCATATTGCCACCTTGGACTAGGAGAACAACAAGCACGTGGAGATTATATTAATAAATTATGTGGGTACCAGTCACAGACAATTTTGTCTATGGTCCAGTGCGACAATGACGCGATTCTGTGCGTAGTGGTATTATAAACGCAGTACCAGGATCGCATAAATTAGAGGTGGTTCGGTCGAAGCACACTCACGGAAGTAGGAGACGCACACGACGATGAGGCGGCGATAGGCATACATGCACACGCACCGAGCACGAAGTGACGTAATCACTCTTAACGATTTATGCACTCCTATTTTCTTCCACTGATTATGAGCGTGAGGTTTTTTTCGTTACGGAATTTCTCGGTTCGCTCCCCGCGCTCAAAGGCCCGCGATAGAAGCTATGCAATAGCTTAAAAATAACGATGCAAACATCCCACGCATTTCTTCCTTAAATGCGGACAACTCATTGTTACCAGTACTAGTGCGAGGCTGCGATAAATCAGAGGGACTGTCGTCTTCTTTTCTCTTTTTCGCACGAACGAAGACAGAGTTTGGTGGGGTAATAGTTGGTTCAAGCATAATCGAGTCGTTCAAGTTTGATTCGGACAAAGACTTATTCATATTGCCACCTTGTACTAGGAGAAACACAAGCACGTGGAGATTATATTAATAAATTATGTGGGTACCAGTCACAGACAATTTTGTCTGTGGTCCAGTGCGACAATGACGCGATTCCGTGCGTAGTGGTATTATAAACGCAGTACCAGGATCGCATAAATTAGAGGTGGTTCGGTCGAAGCACACTCACGGAAGTAGGAGACGCACACGACGACGAGGCGGCGATAGGCGTATGCACACGCACCGAGCACGAAGTGACGTAATCACTCTTAACGAATTATGCACTCCTATTTTCTTCCACTGATTATGAGCGTGAGGTTTTTTCGTTACGGAATTTCTCGGTTCGCTCCCCGCGCTCAAAGGCCCGCGATAGAAACTATGCAATAGCTTAATAATTTAGTAAGCCTATTTTTAGTTTTGAAATAGTTTGAAGTGGTATAAAATGACCAGGAGAACAGACACTTAGTGTTTTGATTATTTACAACTTTATACCTCAAGCCATTCCTGAGTTTCTAGTTTTTTATGCACAGATAGTTCGACAACGAAATCAACTTTTTAGGTTTTTTTTTTTTAATTTTGAAGTACAGAATCGTAATAAAATTTAGAAAAGCCTAGTTAAGTTTTTAGTTAAGCTGAAAGCCATTTTTTATGCTAGTTTGAATTGGTATTAAATGACCAGGATTAATTACAACTTTATACCTCAAGCTATTCCTGAGTTTCTGGTTTTTGATGCACAGATAGTTCGACAACGAAATCAACCTTTTAGGGCTTTGTTTTTATTTATTTTATTTTATTTTTTTCATTTTGAAGTACAGAATCATAACAAAATAAGTTTAGAAAAAGACTAGTTAAGTTTTTAGTTAGACTTTTTTTGAAAGCCTTGTTTTCATTACATTGAGCTAGTTTGAACTGGTATTAAATGACCAGGAGCACAGACACTTTGTGTTTTGATTAATTAGAACTTTATGCCTCAAGCCATTCCTGAGTTCCTGGTTTTTGATGTACAGTTAAGGGTTCCATTTTTTAAGCTATTGCATAGCTTCTATCGCGGGCCATTGAGCGCGGGGATCGAATCGAAAGATTCCGTAACGAAAAAAACCTCACGCTCATAATCAGTGCAAGAAAATAGGAGTGCATAAATCGTTAAGAGTGATTACGTCACTTCATGCACGTCGACCGAACTACCTCTAATTTATGCGCAGTAAGTACCAGGTACTTACTGCGCTTAATATACCACTACGCACGGAATCGCGCCATTGTCGCGCTGGACCACAGACAAAATTGTCTGTGACTGGGACCCACATAATTTATTAACGTCAAATAATATACTTTTTGTGTATAAAGTGTTTTGAATATGAATGAACAAAGTGCATTTATTATTAATGAAGAAAGTCACGAAAAAATAGTGAAAGAAAATGAGTGAGTAATTTATATACATACATTTTATTATCACAAATGCAGTATTAGTTTTGAATTGAAAATATAATACTGCTATAAAGATAACCTAAATTTTTGATATTAAAATGAGCGATATTAAAATTAGCTCTCTTTTATACACACAAACACACACACGCGTATAGTTTAAATTCTCAATTTAGATTCTCAATATGTATATATAAATAAATAAATTCATTCTTCGTTTTTTTTATTTTTTTTTATTTTGGAGTACAGAAAGAATCCGTAATGCATATAAATTTAGAAAAGCCTATTTCAGTTTTTTAGTATTGCTTTTTTTTGAAAGCCATTTATTTATACATTGAGCTAGTTTGAATTAGTATTAAATGACCAGGAGGACAGACACTTAGTGTTTTGATTAATTAGAACTTTATGCCTCAAGCCATTCCTGATGTCCTGGTTTTGATTCACAGATAGTCTGACAACGAAATCAACCTTTTAGAGCTTCGTTTTTTTTTTTTTTTTTTTTTATTTTGAAGTACAGAATCATAACAAAATATTAGAAAAAGCCTTGCTTTAGTAAGACTTTTTTTGAAAGCCTTGTTTTTTATTATTGAGCTAGTTTGAATTGGTATTACATGACCAGGAGAACAGACATTTATTGTTTAGATTAATTAAAACTTTATACTTTAAGATATTCCTGAGTTCCTGGTTTTTGATGTACAGATAGACAACGAAAATCTTTTAAGAGTTCCGTTTTTTTTTTTTTTTCATTTTGAAGTACAGAAGGTTATTTAGAAAAGCCTAGTTAAGTTTTTATAAGCTTAAAGCCATTTTTATGCTAGTTTGAATTGGTATTAAATTACCAATAGGACAGACATGTAAATGTCTGTTGAGGTTAATTAGAACTTTATACTTCAGGCCATTCCTGAGTTCCTGGTTTTTGTTGTACAGATAGTTAGACAACGAAAATCTTTTAGGGTTCCGTTTTTTTAAGCTATTTCATAGCTTCTATCGCGGGCCTTGAGCGCGGGGACCGAATCGAGAAATTTCGTAACGAAAAAACCTCACGCTCATAATCAGTGCAAGAAAATAGGAGTGCATAAATCGTTAAGAGTGATTACTGATCACTGCACGTCGACCGAACTACCTCTAATTTATGCGATCCTGGTACTGCGCTTATAATACCACTACGCACGGAATCGCGCTTTTATCGCGCTGGACCACAGACAAAATTTTCTCTGACTGGGACCCACATAATTTATTATCAAATAATATACTTCCATTGTGACCTACTTGACTATAATCTCCACGTGCTTGTTGTTCTCCTAGTACAAGGTGGCAATATGAATAAGTTTTTGTCCGAATCAAACTTGAACGACTCGATTATGCTTGATAGACCAAACTCTGTCTTCGTTCGTGCGAAAAAGAGAAAAGAACACGACAGTCCCTCTGATTTATCGCAGCCTAGCACTAGTACTGGTAACAATGAGTTGTCCGCATTTAAGGAAGAAATGCGTGGGATGTTTGCATCGGTTCTTGCTGCCCAACGACAAGAATTTAATAAAAAAAGACGTGTGGCACTCGAGGACTGCCGCGGTAAAGCTATTGCATAGCATTTTGTATCAACTTATGCAATTATAATTTATTTATTTTATTTATGCAGTATTAAATCTGAGGTACTCCTAGTCGCGCCTAAAGAAGTTTTACTTCAAAAACAAAGAAAAAGAAATACTGCATAAATAAAATAAAAATAATTATAATTGCATAAGTTGATACAAAATGTGATATAGCTTTACCGCGGCAGTCCTCGAGTGCCACACGTCTTTTTTTTATTTTGAACAAGTAATTATTTTTTAGTAAGCCCTATTTTAATTTTTAAGTATATCTTTTGAAATAATTAGAATTGGTAGGAGGACAGAAACTTAGTGTTTTGATTAATTAGAACTTCATACCTTAACCCATTTCTGAGTTCCTCCTGGTTTGTGATGTACAGATAGTACGACAACAACGAAATCAAGCTTTTAGGGCTTTTTTTTTTTCATTTTGAAGTACAGAATCGTAACAAAATAAGTTAAAAAAGCCTTATTAAGTTTTTAGTTAGACTTTTTTTGAAAGCCTTGTTTTTATTACATTGAGCTAGTTTGAACTGGTATTAAATGACCAGAAGCACAGACACTTAGTGTTTTGATTAATTAGAACTTTATGCCTCAAGTCATTCCTGAGGTCCTGGTTTTGATTCACAGATAGTCGGACAACGAAATCATCCTTTTAGGGCTTCGTTTTTTTTTTTTTCATTTTGAAGTACAAATTATTAGAAAAAGCCTAGTTAAGTTTATAGTTAGACTTCTTTTGAAAGCCTTGTTTTTTATTACATTGAGCTAGTTTGAATTGGTATTACATGACCAGGAGGACAGACATTTATCGTTTTGATTAATTAGAACTTTATACCTCAAGCCATTCCTGAGTTTCTGGTTTTTGATGTACAGGTAGTTAGACAACAAAAATCTGTTACGGTTTCGTTTTTTTTAATATTTTGATTGAAGTACTGAATCTTAATAGAATACAATTTAGAAAAAGCTATTTTTTTTTAAATGGTTTTAATACTGAGCTAGTTTGATTTGGCATTAAATGATCAGGAGGACAGAGACTTAGTGTTTTGATTAATTACAATCTAGGTTCCGTTTTTTTAAATAATTGAATGAATCGTAATAAAAATGAGTAAATTTAGAAAAAGCCTAATAAATTAATGCCTTTTTTTGAAATGGTTTTAATAGTAGAGCTAGTTTGAATTGGCATTAATTGACCAGGAGGACAGACATTTAGTGTTTTGATTTATTAGAACTTTATATCTCAAGCCAATCCTGAGTTCCTGGTTTTTTATTTAGTCGGAGAACGAAAATTGGTCGGACGACGAAATTGTCTTTGGTTCCGTTTTTTTTTTTAATTTGAAGTCGTAACAAGTATTTTATTTTTTAAGTACTTTTGAAATAGTTTGAATTGGTATTAAATGACCAGGAGGACAGACATATAAATGTTTGTTGAGGTTAATTAGAACTTTATACTTCAAGCCATTCCTGAGTTTCTGGTTTTTGATGTACAGATAGGTAGACAACGAAAATCTTTTAGGCCGTTTTTTTATATTTTGAATAAAGTATGGTAAAATCGTTATAAAAAAAATAAGTAAATTTAGTATTTTTTTAGTTAATTTAATTTTTTTTTAAAAGGTTTTATATTAGCTAGTTTGAATTGGCATTAAATGACCAGGAGGACAGACATTTAGTGTTTTGATTTATTAGAACTTAATACCTCAAGCCATTCCTGAGTTCCTGGTTTTGATTCACAGATAGTCTGACAACGAAATCAACCTTTTAGGGCTTCGTTTTTATTTATTTATTTTTTTTTCATTTTGAACTTACAGATAGAATCCGTAATGCATATTTAGAAAAGCTTATTTCAGTTTTTTAGTACTGCTTTTTTTTGAAAGCCAAATTTGAATTGGTATTGATTGACCAGGAGGACAGACATATAAATGTCTGTCCTCTTGGTGATTAATTAGAACTTTATACCTCAAGCCATTCCTGAGTTCCTGGTTTTTAATGTACATATAGACGACGAAAATCTTTTAGGGTTTCGTTTTTTTTTTAATTTCTAAGTACAGAATCGTTTTTATTTAGAAAAAGCCTATTTTCAGCTTTTAGTTAGTATTATGCTTTTTTTTTGAAAAATTTTTTTTTTTGTACATTGAGCTAGTTTGAACTGGTATTAAATGACCAGGAGGACAGACATTTATTGTTTTGATTAATTAGAACTTTATACCTCAAGCCATTCCTGAGTTCCTGGTTTTTGATGTACAGGTATTAGACAACGAAAATCTTTTAGGGTTCCGTTTTTTTTTAAATATTTTGAATGAATTACAAGATTCGTAATAAAAATGAGTAAATTTAAGAAAAGCCTATTTTTTTTGTCATTGAAAATGACTATCATATCCATTTCACAGGAGACGCATTTTTAGCCATAACTCCGCGGGTATGGGGTCTAGCTAAGATTTTAAGGTCTTAAAAGATAATTTAGTTGCGCATCGGATGACATTTTGGCAGTTTATGAAAAAAATGGGAAAATGTAAAAAAATCGGGTTTTTTTCGGAATTTTTTTTTTTACTAAACCCAAATTATTTCGACAACGGGTACCGATATCGAAAATAAAAAAAAAATGGTCTGGCCAATAATGTAGCTCCGGTTTGAGACCAAGTTTTTGGAAATCGGTTGGTAAATTGTAAGAGAAATTATTTCCGAGAGATGAGATTTTTCGGTCGATCGCTGGTGTTTGTGGATATCAGTTACTATATTTCAGAGGGTATTTGTCGGATCACTTCAAAGTGACAAAAGGTTAGAGGGCGTCGGTAGCTACAGTTTGAGACCAAAATTTTGGATATCAATTGGAAATCGAACAAGAAATTTGACATCACATGTTAGATTTTATGGACGATCCGGAACTTGTTAACATTACGGTCATCGCCTTTCGGCCTGTATTCGTTCGAATGCTTCATTATCGAGTTCAAAACGTTTAAGGATATCAGAGGCTGCAGTTTTAATCGTGGCAATGCCACGATTTCGGGGCAATGAAATAAAATAATCTGTGAAAATCGGATTTGAGTAGGTTCATTTTCAATGAAACCGATGTTTGCGGGGACTGCAAGATCTGTGGATTTTTTACTGTTTTCTGTACTGTATTTTCAGTGACAAAACCGAATGTCATTATCCACCGAATCGGATATTTTGCTGGATGCAGTCAATGACGGCGCGTGTTTATATGCGTATTTAAATGTATGCACCACCGGATTCGGTTGTCCTACCGAATCAGTGCCATGTGAACTAGCTGTAGGTAACTTTGATTTCTAAGTTTATACTGTTATACTTTTCATTGGATTGTGTACGGATATTGCGTTTTATATTAAAATTCATTATCAACGCGCCCTCAAAACGTGTCTGAAAAGTAAGCAATTATCGTTTTAATTAAAATTAAATAATTACAAATTATAATAGTACACGTATAGGAACTCACGGGCAACAGGTATCTGACATGAACTAAGAAATACTCGGACGTAGCCACGCGAACTATTGACGCATCCCTAGTAAGTCAGCTGGTTATGTACGCCCGCGTTACTTGAACACACTCATACTATTATATAAGTCTACCGATCGCCAGTACGCCACAAAATTCCACTCACACATACACTTACGCGGCGGCCATTCCCCTTATTTCGAGTGTGTTGATTGTGCAAGAGTGATTCAAGAAACTAATGTTCGTGTGCACATTCGATTAGTTATTGCACAACTTAAATAACTTTAGCAAACACGGACACAGCGTAATGAGTTGCGTACAATTCGGCGGCTCGTTTTAGAATACCGTTTTTTTAATTTATTGAATATATACCATAGAAATATATTTCACACTTATTTTTTTCGCAACACGCTCTCGTCACATCCTGTATAGTATGTGAAATACTCCTCATGAGGTATGGTGAAACATCAAGTTTTATATTTGTATTTTGAAGAATTACATCTTTATTTACTCTAAGACTTTTGCTCTGTCCGTACAACGCTTGACTAGTTCTTTTGTCAAGCTTTTGTTGTTTACAACATCCTTTTTTCTGTCGCTACAAAGCTTTAAATGAAGCACAGGGAGGTTAATAACAAACGTGTGAATGCGCTATTGGGGTGTGATTTCATTACAGCGCACTCCCTTTGATCTCACTCGTCGCTTCGTTAGGCTTTGGATTCACTCAATTCCACGTAAATAAACAATATATTTTCCATTGGTTCTGTCAATTTGCTCTCTGTGGTAACATAACAAAATGGACAGGCACAGATTAATGATTACTAGAGTATATTTGATTGACAATTTGCTGCAACGATTTCTCTTACTTGTATGTTGTATGTTGTATTGTTGAGTGCCCGTTTTAATTTTAGAAATCACTTTTCACATTCTAGCTAATCACTTTTATTTACATACTAGTGGTTGTAACCGGCTTCGCCTGGGTGGACTACGGAAAAGTTCCTCTTCCCGTTCCACACATTAGTACATTGCATCCGTGCGAAGTCGGGGTGGGTAGCTAGTCAAACCATTAGTATCATTACACTATGGTATCATCGTCATCATCCAAACAAATAAATTCTCTGGTGCGTCTAGCAACAAATTTGATTGCCATAAAAAAAGTTTTAGTAAGTCAACCTTAAAAGATATACATATGCTGTCGCGGACTTTTGGTTAGAACTTCTAAAGGGGAACAATTTCGTAATACATAATTTTTGCTTGACATCAACCGTTTACGCAGTGCACGTAACGGAAGCTTTCAAAAGGGATATTTTTTCCCGTTTTTGCAACATTTTCATTGATGCTCCGCTCCTATTGGTCGTAGCGTGATGTAATAATAGCCTATAGCCTTTCTCGTTAAATGGACTATCCAACACAAAAAGAATTTTTTCAATTCGAACCAGTGGTTCCTGAGATTTGTGCGTTCAAACAAACAAACCCTTTAGCTTTATAAGATTAGTATAGATAGATTAAGGCTCAGGTCTTGCTAAAATTAGAAAGAGAGTTGCTACGCAGCGACACCCCAAAATGTTATAATGTTATTTATTTTTACATGAAATAATATTATGTTGAAATATTACAGTTGAAGTAACAATAAAAGTTATTTATATAGTGTAAATTTTATAGATTTATTTATTTATTAATTACATAAATACAGCAACAGGTAACAAACTTAGAAATAGGTAAATATATAAAATATACAAAGTACAATAGAGGCGAGTCTGTTGACCTTAATAGCTATATGTACCTATACGGCATTGTAAAATAGTAAAATAAAATAGTACATAGTAATAATCAAGTAATAAACACAAAAACGACCAACATATTTAAAAAGAAAGAAAACATTTATAATTTGGATAAAGCTCTTTTAAATGAGACGTAACTCTGGTGATGTTTGATATACATCACCAGAGTAACATCGTTCAAGGCATTATATAGAGTACAAAACCTATGTATTGGACTATTGTAAGAAACGTTATTATTCGCGATTGGTACGTCAAACAGTCGCTTAACACGCAAACGATGTTTGCTGACTCTGAAATTAAGAGCATTCAAAGGTTCGGCGCCCAGACCACCGTTAGCTATCTTGTGAAGAACGCACAAGTCGGTAGTTCTACGTCTGACCTGAAGACTCTGAAGATGGAAGTACTTCAGGCGTTCGCTATACTCTGGAAGTCTTTTCCTCAAGCCCAACCTAACGCTGAGACAGCGCAGGAAACGTGCCTGAACTGACTCGACTCGATTAATATGAACCTTTTAAAAACGGTGAAATCTCTTTTCATAACGGCAGTGAACATGCTATACTCGGATTGGCGACAGCCTACCATTAACGTGGTGTATTTTTGTGCAGGTCGTTGCGGAACAGGCAGCCCCTGTGAGCAGTTATGCCGCGAACTTCACGATGGTACTTTCGAGTGCGGTTGCGCGCCCGGATACGAGCTGCATGTCAACGGCTATGAGTGTCAAGGTAAGTTATTCCCATAACAGTGAAATGGAAGTATATGTCGAAGAGCGGCCATAAAACAACTTTGAAAATGGAATAACGCACGGGGGCCTTGAGGCACTTGAGAACTTGAACAAGTCGCTGAGCGAACTTAAAACCCAAGTGGGTTTGTAGGTAATTTGCTGTGGGCGACAGAGATAGATTACCTCCCACTTATATATATAACTTATGCATGTTTAACTTGGCGCGTGAGGGAGATGACAGTATGATGACTGTCATGATGACCCTATGGTTAGGACATATCCTTTAGTCAATTTCATTAACTTTGAGTTTACGACTAAACTAGGGCATATCACTGAATTAAATACTAGTAGAATAGACAGCACGAACAAAATCTGTGCGTGCGGCACTGTCACCTTGTTTCTACCACATTGATTTTTCTACCAAGTATTATACATGTATTATATTGTCAATACACTGTATTATACATGACTTATATTATATTCCACTAGAATACACAGAATTCGCAAGTATTATACAAGTATTTAGTAGGTATTATACATATCGTGCTATAATTTTAGTTAAAACAAGTATGGCGGCAAGTATGACGGCGACGGTAGAAAATAATGTATATAGGTACAAAAATTAGTTTTCGAGTTTTGTTTTGTTTAATTATCGACGATAAGTTATGACACTATCTTTTTTCTTCGCAGTTGCTTGATTTTTACACGTTTTTAACACCCACGACGGCATTTTTGAATTGTTGTTTAATCGCGTTTTTGGCACGCGGTCGCGATGAGCACAGGTGAGTGACTGAATGAGTTGTTGCCGGTCGGCTACAACGCTTGGCGCAAACATTTGGTTCGCGACGTCAGTTCTACTAGTATATAGTTCAGTGGGGCACTAGGGACTAGGGCATCCAATACCCGCTATATGAATTTCGCAATATTGCGAGCTCTTGCTCTTTTTTTTTCAGTATCACAAAAGCGAGATGAAAGAATTGCAATTGAGAATTGCAATATTGACAATTACATTCCTGATTAGGCGTCCAGTCGTGCGTAAATACTAGAAAGTGATAATGAAGGATTTTTTAAACAATTTTGTATCTAAACGAAGGTAAAATACTAAATTATAACTAATACTAGAATTAAAACTAGTGAAATCAATTTTTCGTCTTTCACAACATCATAAGAGACATGTATATAAAGTAGTAAAAAGTAGCCTATCTCACTCCTGACAACATTCTCGCCTTGTCTGGGTTTCATTAATGTCGTTTCGGAGATTAGCCAGTGCTATTAGTGCTTACATGATGGCGTAGAATTATGATAGACATACACTACTATTATATATAGCTTTCCGCTCGTGGCTCCGTTCGCGTGGACTACACAGTTGTACCGGAACCCATTTTTTCGGGAAAAAAGTAGTCTATGTTACTCTTCTGATAAACTATATGCAACAAATTAAACCTGAGTACAACTGTGTAGTCCACGCGAGGGGAGCCGCGGGCGGAAACATAGTTTAAAAAAAATTAGCTGATTATTAGTTATGTAGTTTTTAAGTTTATCCGTAACAAACAGTAAATCAAAGCTTTCCTCTTTATAATATTAGTATAGACTATAGATATTATAAAATGCAAACCGAGCAACGATATGACATAATTGTTTGCTTGAAGATAGTCGAAGATACGAAGACTAACACAAGTTACATTATCGCTTAATCACGACGACCCTGCCTACGAAGCTGGAGATCCCGGGTTCGAATATCAGGTCGCGTCAGTATTTATATGATGAATACTGATACTGGCACCAGGTCTTTGTTGTTATTACGTATGTGCTTTCTTCGCTTGGTACCCAAAACACAAGCCAATGCTTAGTTTGGGGCCAAGACGTTGTTGTGATGTATACTTTATTATTATTGTCTTAAGAGAAGGAATCCAATAAAAAAAAAAAATTAGGTTCTGAATTGAATGACGGACAACGTTTCGAGTTGTGAGATGGAATAGTATTGGGCAACGGAAGTTTGAATAAGAAAATACAGATATATTGACGTCCTCAATGCCACGAAATCCGCAATTAAACTAAATCTTAATAATGAAAAATTAAATGAATCTCCTTGAGACGGCAAGTTGCAGAGATCCGCCAACGAGTGTCGAGGCTGAAAGATCTTTTTTCCGCTGTCGGATAAAATTAAACGGGTTGACTCATGTGCATGACAATAGTTTTCTGGTTAGAGACCCTAATCGCAGAGCCGAAGGTCAGGGGTTCGATTCCCGCCTGGGTCAAATATTTGTGTGCATGAACGTTTCTGATTGTTCCGGGTGTCTGGGTGTAAATACCTATCCATACATATATGTGTATTTTATAAATAATATTTAAGTATGTATATCAGTTGTCTAGTGTACCCTTGATACGAGCATAATACTTTGGGACCAGCTATTATTTTTGTTAATTACTTGTTATAAAAATTGACAATTTATTAAAAAATAAGGACCTGAAATATGGGTACATGAATATATACAGAGAAGCGCGAATTCCACAATATCCCGAATGGTTTCACAAATGTCGCGCAGTTGGAAATTAGGATTGTGTTGTGATTTTGTATGCCCTAACCAGTAGCGAAAGGGACCCATAAAAAGGAAAGCTGGTCACTATAGACACATATTGCAATAGTCTATACTAATAATTATGAATCATTAGTATACGAGATATTCGGCTGAACGTAGTCCAAACTTATAGAGTGTGTAGAGCTTAGCAAACTATACAAAAAAAGATAAGTAATAAAAAAAAATGAACATTAAACATGTTTTTCTCGGTAACTATTAGTTTGCGCCATCGCTCACTCGAAACTTTTTGTTTATTGTGGTAAACTCTACACGTTCTATGAGTTTGGTCTACAACTTTCACCAAAACATCCCGTATAAATATTAGAATAGACGATCGCAATATCACTCACAGAGTGTACACCGCCCAGATTATTGTGCTTCCCTTTATTTATTCGTCATCGTTCCCCATTCACGACGTAAAATCAAGCGTGAATTCACACTTTTGTTGCGTAATTTATAACTCAAAATTCACCAGGCCGTAGACTTACAGCGAAATACACGATTTGCGGATTTTCCTGTAAGCTCCGTGTCGAGGCGAGCTTTATATTAGAGCGCACACAATTTTCCTGCATTTTATTCGATATCTTGAAGTGCTCTCTCGAATGTACTTTTATAGCATTACGCGTTGCATCGCAGAGAATAAATAATGTAAGATATTTGAAAAGTTATGCGGAGTTAAGTTGGATGCGGATGGCAGAGGACCGTGTGTGGTGGCGAGCCTTATGAGAGGCCTATGTCCTATGCAGCGTAGAGACACATTTGAGGCCAGAATCTTTTACATTCTGAGAAAATTCTTGAAATTCAATAGAGATGAAAGATTCGTCTACAAATTGTAAGAATTATTATTTCACTATTTTTAAGTTCGACGTACTCAATTTAAAGTTTTTTTTTTAAACTCGTGTTACCATACATGAGAAATTAAATTATAAAGTTTATTTTCAACTCAATAGAAGTTAATAACGTGTCGAATCTGCACAATTCAGCTATAAATCGTTTGGAATATGATTTTAAAAGTACCTTGATGATACTCAATTCAATGGATTTTTCTTTCGATTTTCCACTAATGGAAAATACATTACAGAACATGTTTTTCAACATATTTACGTCATTATTAGATATATTAGTAACGTTTTCTTTATTTGTACACACTAGAAGTTAGAAGAAAACAAATAAGCAGAAAAATCGTACGTACGTTATATTTTGTTTTGACGAGAATAATGAGGTGTAATTAAAATATCCGCTAAATTGACGGATATTCGACGTCCGTGTCGGAGCCAATATTATAAACCTGTGATATTTTGATCACGCTATTAGGATGTTGTCCAAATGGACTTATCGTCAGTGGCAACTTTAGATTGGTTTTCTTGAATTATTCACGTCGAAACCGGTATGGACTTTTGGTGTTTGCAAAATAAAAAGAACAGGCAAGTTTTGGATGCACTTGATACAGCACCTCAATTGTTTCATCATCATCATCATCAGCCCATTTTTATCCCACTGCGGGGGCTTAGGCCTCCTCCAGAGTGACGAGAGGGGCTTGGAGCTTAAGTCCACCACGCTGCTCCACTGCGGGTTGGGAACTGTAACGACCGCCATCTATGGACAGCGTCCGGGACCGACTGCTTAACGTGCCCTCCGAAGCACGGTGTCAGTGGTATTGTGTACTTAAGTCAGAAAAACTCATTGGTACACGCCCGGATTCGAACCATGGCCCTATGGGGCCTTATAAATTTGAGATAGATTCGTTGCGCTCTGGGCTATCACCTCAATTGTTTAATTAATTAAAACGTGGCGGATCGTTTTACCAATGTACTCAAGATGATGTCATTTCTGCAACATTAGCCCTTCGTGCGCAACATTTATGTATACTCCCTTTTTTTCTGTTCTGTGGTTCTAAACCATCCCTCTCGTGGCAATTCAGCTTTACGACTTTTATTGGATCCAATCGGTCACAGGTGACATCGGCGGAATCGCTAATAAGGGACTAAAAGCTTCAAAACTCCGAAGTTTTCGTCTCCAAAACCTTTTTTTAGGGTTCCGTAGCTAAATGGCATAAAGTAATTCTTATAGTTTCGCCATGTCCGTCCGTCCGTCCGTCTGTCTGGGGTTTTTCTCGGAAACTATTGGCAATATATAGATGAAATTTGGAAGGTAGGTGTAATCTATGAACCGCTACACAAGGACGTAGTGAAATTAAGAATTTTTTTTCATCGTATATTAACCCGAGAGGTACCAAAGGAAAGGTCTTAAAAAATGATAACAAGGTTTCAAACAATTTTTTTATATTTATGGCAACAGTTGTTAAGATATGCACTCCTAAGGTCACGTGCCCCCCCCCCCCCCCCTCTATCAGCTATTAGCTCAGGAGTATTATATAACGTAGTTAAAACTATCACAGCTAACTAGACTGTATTATTTAACGGGTAATAGATTAACTTATAAAATGTACTTTTATAAGTAAAAATTTTGTAAAAATTCCATAGAAATTGACAGATAGCATTTACTCATTGAGCCAAAATTAGATGTACTTTATCTTTGTGATGTTATTGTAAATGATAATTTAAAAAAACCATTCTATGATGAAAACTACATTGTATTACTAAGAACTATAAATTTGCGCTTTCCTTTGCAGAGCTTATTCTCTTCACAATCGATACTAAAAGTCAAAGGTTCACTGTAATAAAATAAGTAATAAAAATTGTCCCTTAGTGCACTCATGTTATTACTTTTCGGATTAGCCAGACAGGGTCGAGCGCCTTCTAAATAACTAACGAAATAAAAATGAAATATAATTATACAATAATTCTTAAATTCCATAATAATGACGATTAATGGTTAAGTTCGATAAACGTCGCGCTTTTTTTTTTTAATATTGTATGGTGGTACGGAACCCTTGGTGTGCGAGTCCGATTCGCACTTGGCCGGTTTTTATTCGAAACATATGGATATCGTTGCAATAACTGCGTATTTGTTTGGATGTATAGCTTATACAATTTGTTTACTATATTTAATATAAAATTAAAAGTCATGTAGAGGTCAGAAAAAAAAAATCGTAGGGCTCAAGAAGTCTTTTGAGTATTCAATATTTCATTTATCGGATATTGATTACTATTTAAATATAATATATATTCAAATATTGATTAATTTGAAGTTAAAAAGATGAAATAAATTTAGTAGTCAGATAATTTTGTTCGATATCTTATGGTATTAATATTTTTAATGCGAAATAATGCCATGTAGAGACATTACAGTTGAAATAATAATAAAACTTGTTTTTATTTAAAATTTCTAGCGATATTTAAATTACCTTTTCTTATTATTAGTGTTTATTTGACGCTTTCCCACGATCTATAGTAAACACATAAGTATTTTTTTTTTATAAGTGTAATATCGAAAACAAACGGGCGAAAATCTTTGAATTCTGAAACTGAAACAGAATAATTGTGACCCGGGTCTTAAATAAAAGTTTTTCACATGTTTTTTCTTTGTTCACAGAACTCAACGCCACGTCAAAAACGTCGGACGTTTTCTCCGACGTAGAAGAAGACGTTTTATATCAGAAAGACGTATCATTTTCAGCCGAGCTAGAGATAGCTGAGCCGTCCACTAGACTTAGTAAATACCTAAACGCCGAAACGAAACAACAGGCTCAGAACATGTCTAAAGTGAAAACCAAAGTGGGCTACGCGTACACGGGAGAGAGATTCAAGGAAGTGGACGGTCTGAAGAGTCTGATGTCTGAAGGTGTCAGCGAAAATGATATTAACATGATAAGCGATGACAGAAAGGAGAACGAATACGCGGTCGATCCTAGGGACGATCTCAAAATGACGACACTCGGGCCAAGTTTAGAGCAAAAAGTGAGTATCATCATTACTTATCATCATCATCATCAGCCCATTTTACCCCACTGCAGGGGCTTAGGCCTCCCCCAGGGTGAGGAGGGGGTTTGGAGCTTAAATTGACCACGATCCTTCCCTATTGGGGGTGGGGATTGTAACGACCGCCATCTATTGACAGCGTTCGGGACCGACTGCTTAACGTGCTCTCCGAGGCACGGAGTCAGTGATAGTTAATGTACTTAAGTCAGAAAAACTCATTGGTACACGCCCGGATTCGAACCATGGCCCTATGACCTTATTACAATTTGAGACAGGTTCGTTGCGCACTGGGCTATCATTACTTATACGAAACAGTAATTTATAGGAACATTTAATTGATTTTCGTATGTTTTGTTATTATGTCAAAGTTGTTAAAGCTTTCCAATGAATATAGCTTACATAGTAGCAACCTTATTGGAACTTCGTGTAGAGTCCGCGCCACCAAAGAAGTTTCGTAGCCGCGGCGCTGTCTACGCATTGCATAAACTCTTTCACCTTGAGAATTATTTCTTGGGTCGCACTTTGTAGGACTTTAGGCCTTCTAAACCACTTTTTAAACGTATACAATTAATTTCACATTCGACGAAATTCCCATACGCTCAAACACAGGCAAACAACAATTTTAAATATACATACTTGTATAGTTTATTTTTTGCGACGGGATTTCTTTGGTCTTCGTCATCTGTTCTCGTCGCTATTACCACAATGTCCGAAGACTAAGGTCTTCAACCAATGCGTCCTACCTACAATGACGTACGGTGCCGAAACATGGACTCTCATGGCAGGACTGATCCACTAATTTAAAGTCGCTCAGCGTGCTATGGAGCGGGCTATGCTCGGTGTTTCTTTGATGGATAAAATCAGAAACACTGAAATCCGTCAAAGAACCAAAGTTGTCGACATAGCCGACAGCCGAAGCGATCAGCAAGCTGAAGTGGCAATGGGCCGGTCACATTGCCGTGGAACTGATAACCGATGGGGTAGACGAGTTCTCGAATGGAGCCCTGGTACAGAAAAGCGAGGCGTCGGAAGCCCCCCGGCCAGGTGGACAGATGACCTCAAGCACTATACCAGGGGTAGTTGGATGTGAAAAGCGGAGAATCGTGTGTGGTGGCGAGCCTTGGGAGAGGCCTATATCCTGCAGTGGAGAGACACGGGCTGATGATGATGATATCTTTGGTGGCACGGACTCTACCATCCGGTTATGTTGGTATTAAGAATGGACGTTTGCTAATTAAGCTACTTCGTGCATCACATAGTAGATCTTCACTATTTGGCAGTTTTAAGACTTCAAAACAAAAAATATAGGTAGTGTAATAGTTTTCAAAAATAAAATAGTAATGTCGTATTTGAATTAATACAATCATGTAAAATGTATCCCAACATTATTTTTAATACAATCATTATTCATCTTATTTATTTCTTTGTTAAATGACCGGTTGGCCGAGCGGTTAGAGATTCTAACTGCGGAGCCAAGGGTCGCGGGTTCGATTCCCGCTCGGCACAAATATTCGTGTGCATGAACATGTCTATTTGTTCCGTGTCGGTTTAAAAAAAAATATCTAATGTATATATTATAAAGATTATTTAAGTATTTATATCATTTGCCTGGCATTCATAGTACAAGCTTTGCTTAGTTTAGAACTAGATGGCGCTGTGTGGGATTATTATTATTTAATATATCCAAAGTATTATTATTATCATCTTTGTCTGTTCGGATATGTAAAAGTAAGGAATATGTAATATAAACAAATAATAAATCAACTCTATTCGCTGTACCGTCGTCATCCACAAAATAATAACACGCAATCTCAGGTTTTTTTTAGTATATAAAATGTTCTTTTAATTCTATAATTCTACCAGGCAGCACTGCCACCACTGTCATTAGTGCTCAGATCCCAAACATCCAATCCTAATAGCAACGTAACCATGTAGTACTACTCTAATATTAGTGCTCGACGACTCATAGAGGCCGGGATAACACTTTAGTAGAAAACATTTTCAAATATTTACAAGCTGTACAAATATTGGTTAACTGTTGACAATTCGAATAAGCTCCAAATTATTAGACTTGGGTCATTGTAATACCTGTAGATCAGCTGGAGAAAAGATTACTCTGCAATTCAAACGTTTATTTAGCCAGGTCAAATAAAATATGTTTTTATCTTTTGATTGTGCGCCTTGGGTTGAAAGCAAATTTTATGTTTTTTTTCCGTGTGAGATATTCTTTCAACTTAGGCCAAAGCACATTTTATATAAACTGAGTCTGAATAAAAGTTTCCGAATTGCATATCTATATCACCCTAAGCCACCGACGACGGTAGCACATTGTCTTCTAATAAATAATAATAATACATGGGACTTCCCACACAGGGTCATCTAGTCCCAAAGTAAGCAAGTACTATGCTTGTGATATGAGTTACTAGACAACTGATATACATACTTAAATATTCTTTATAAGATATACATATATAAATATTTTAGCGAAGACACCACACACATATAACAACCAAGACCCGGTACCAGTATCGATATTCACAATATTAATACTGACCCGACCTGGTATTCGAACCCGGGACCTCCAGCTTCGTAGGCAGGGTCGCTACCCACTTGGCTAAGCGGTCGTCTTCTGTGTCGTAAGAAGTAATAACTTGTGGCAAATAATTTATTCAAATTTAAACAGGTGCCAGGTGCTACAATGGCCCCGCCATGGACAGCCGCCGTTGCTGACTGCGACTGTTCGCATTGTCATGACACCAAGTCGAAATGCCGAAATGGTAAGTTTATGGATGCAACACTTTATCTTTGAGAATGCCAATGACTTTTAAAGTCATAAATTATAAATGCGAAAGGAAATGACCACGGAACTTCAAATGTAATAAACTAGGAAACGCACGCTTGCTAAACCCACCGATTTGACTTTAAATTATTGAATTTTAAAACTGTATTGAATTTTAAAATTTTATCCCCATCTGCTTTTCATTCAGTAGCAACAAGTTGAGTAACACAAAGCTAGGGCGGGCGGAGAACAACTGGATATTTGGATAACCAATTGCGTTGCCCATACACGCGTCCCGCCCGTCTCATTCCTCATCCTATAATTCAAAGTAAAGAGCCAGCGTTACTCCTCTATTGAACTAATGAATAGCTCGGTGAAAATTGCCTATTTCATGGTCGTCACTTTACAATGGAGGCTTTACTGTCTTCTGGATGTAAGTGTTTAAACAAGTAAAATATATTTTTTGATTCTGTGGGTAGATTTTGGTGAAAAAAACAATTAATGTAACTCAAAAGTAATCTTCACACTTCACAGTAATTAGCTTTTGAATCCAATGAGTGCCTTTTAAATGATGAGCTTACTAACGAACACACAAACTGACAAACCGAAAAACAGACAAAAATTTCAAAATTGGTTTTTTACTTTCTATTGTTTATTTCTTGCGACTTCTATTTATTTATTTTTAAATCGTTATATACAGACATAGACATTATACGATTTTGTTTCATGTATAGATAAATTTTAATGCAAAACAACAGGATTGTTCAAATTGTTTTTTGACATCACGTCTAGTCAAACGTTTGAATGATTCCGAATGTCAGTGCACTACTAATCAATAGACAAATTCTTTTATAGAATCATATGACGCTATATCCCTCATAAGACGGTCCATAAAACAATGCCACATACAATACTAGTGTTCGTCTACGGTTTCGCTCACATAAACTAAACTAACCTAAACTACTAAACGTACCTATGCAATCTCCCTGCTTGGTTCAGATTGACACAGAATAGGTAACAGACGTACATGCAGACAGATACTTTCGCATTCATAATATTAGTTATGATTTAGGCTTTGATTATATAATGCCTGGATGGACCCTCACAAATGTCAACAAAAATTACAGACCAACTTTTACATACTTTTGTGGGTGACTCAACAGACCACATACTGTTATCGCTACGCCATACCAATTGCAAACCGTTACTGTGTGAATTATAACCGAATAGTTAGGTGATATTTTTATCTACGCTTTTTACGCCGACTTTCTATGCAGGAGTATCAAAGGATTTATTTAGGTAAATAGGCATATTATACATAAAACTAATTATTGTGATTCCGGCCGCAAACCACGCAAAAAGGAAGCTCTAATATTTTTTTACAGATTTTTGTTTTTTTTTTTATGTCGACGCATAGTACCTACTTACTACGACAATGTTTATTGTATAGCTTCTAAACTAAACGAAATGACAATTGTAACAATTAAAACTTTCATTTTCCTGAACCCAAACGCAAAGATATTTCAGAGCTTTTTCTGCAATAGCCATAGAATCGCTTCGGACCCTATGAAGTTCGGCCCCCAGGGACTTCCCCCTTTTCGTTCCGAACTTTGCTAGCAATATCCGCCCCTACCTTCTCCTTTAATATCCTTAACTTCATTCGGCTCTGTGCTTCTGAGAGGTGCATTGTGAAGGTATAGCGTAATTTTAACTTACCTTCTTTGGGATAATAGAAAATAGGTCCGCATAATAGAATAAGTAAACTATATGATTATTTGTGTTATACATTTATTACTAATAATGGTTCATGACAAATTTCACGAGGTTACAGCATGGTATCGTTATATTTAATTCCATAATAAAATTTCACCCTCAATGCGCTTTTAAAACTTGCAAAAAAAGGATAACTTCATATTTGTTTGAATATTTCTATAATTCATGTTATATATATATACATTATATACTATACACATATGTATATTATAGCTACGCTTTATATATTTATTAAGGCGTTTTGGTGACATCATCATCAGCCCATTTGTACCCCACTGCAGGGGCTTAGGCCTCCCCCAAGGTGAGGAGGGGAGCTTGAAGCTTAAGTCCACCACGCTGCTCCACTGCGGGTTGGGAACTGTAACGACCGCCATCAATATTGATAGCGTCCGGGACCGACTGCTTAACGTGCCCTCCGAAGCACGGTGTCAGTGATATTGTGTACCTACTTATAAATTTGAGACAAGTTTGTTGCGCTCTGGGCTATTACGACACCATTTGGTGACATAGTTATGGAGAATATTATTAAATATTAGGTTTATTGAATGACCAAGTGCTGAAAATGTTATGCGCAGCGCTTTCAATATTTGGACAGGGTGACTAAGTCATTCCATTGTGATATAGATATGTGCTCAGTCTTGCAAATAAAATGAAACGAAGTGAAATGAACGGAACTAGGAGACATATTCGTGCTCACAAATATTTGTCCCGGGTGGGGATCGAACCGCGACCTTTGGTTCTGTAGTCGATTTCTCCAATGTCCCGACCGATTGAGCAGTCAGCTACAAATATTTAAAGTTAACAAACTAACCAACATTTTGACAGCCACTAGTACGACGCCACTTGGCCGTAAGGTATTGATGTAACAAAAATTAATTTTTATTTTTAATATTAGAAGATCTTTACATAACTATGTGACAGAAATAGAGACGAGAATAAAATCTACAGATTTTGCGCTTCACGCTACTATCGGCGGACATTGAAAATGAACATCAAAACTTTTATAACACATTTTTGTCAAACAATTTTATTACATTTTTCGAAAAGTTCGGAACTGATTTTCGAAAATTTGGTACCATACGATGCCCCGCGAGCTCCTGCATCTTTTGACACTACTGCCTTTCGTCTACCTTTATAACTTTCTGAAATATAGCCGAATATCACTCTCTGGGATAACTGAAATGGGCACCCGCCCAGCCTACAATTTTCGACCGTTTCCAAAATTTCTTGTTCCAAACGTTAGAGAATCTATCTGCCTCAGAAGTATTTTATCGGTGTTGGCTTTCGTTTTTGAAATAATTAACTTTTTGTTCGAAAAATGGGAAAATTTCGCCTTTTTTTCACCATTTTCGATTTTATGAAAAAAAGTCATAGGCCTATTTTAGAAAATTTGGTATCATACGATGCCCCAGAAGCCCCTGCGTCTTTTGACATCTTTGTCTTTTGCCTACCTTTATAACTCTTTCTGAAATAAAGCTAAACTTCACTCCCCAACGAATACGATCTGAAAAACATTTTCAATGATAATTTATTTAAACCTACGGGGTACAAACTAACTTGTTACAAATACGTTATAGACAGATAAATTATTTTTGGTTTAGTTGGAAAATTAATTGGAAAAGATGATTAGGTGTACTTTAACTTTTAAATTTTTCTTTTTTATATAAATTATATTATTGCTTCTCAATTTATATTTCCGTGTTGTCATTGTACATATTTATTTTCTTACTATATAAGGATACTCTTGGTCATTTTAGTGCCATGTAAAAATTTATATTGTTTTTAATAAATACATTTATTTACAGATAGAGCTATTAATACAGTCTCTATGACATCGAAACTTGAACCGTAATGTTGTATTTTACAGTATTAGGCCTTTTTACTTTACACCAATCACAAACGAACATTCTGTTTGTAACGCATACGTAAAACGCGAAAAGCAATCCGCTCCCGCCCTTAGCTCCCTTCATTGTTACATTTGAAGTATCTACTTAATTTTAATTGCAAAAACGTCGTATGATGCTCGTACTCAGTAAGCTGGCTATTATAGTCATCGGTTTATTGTAGGCACTTGGCTTCGTCTCGTGCCTATAACACTTCGACTATAATAAGCAGCTTATCGTACTTGCATCATAATCTACTGTTATATGTGAATGTTTGTTTCATAATAAAACAAAAGGAAATAAATTTATAATAATGTTATATACGTATTGCGTAAAACGCTATAGGATTAAATATATAACAAAATAAACTTTTGACCACACTTATTGGAAAATGCCCTTAATTGGAAGGCAATTAATATTCCATCACGGAAATTAATCAACGGAAAGCTTTAGTGTCGGTTATTATGGGGCAATCTACTAGCCTAAGTGCATACTAAGATTAAATTTAAGACCTAGCCTTTTAGTGTTTTAAGCTTTAGTTAAGCTCGATTTTAATAATTACATTTTAAATATTAATGGTGACGCTTTGTACTATTACAGACAAGAAATTAGGAATTAATTAGTTGTGTGAATGCCTACTAATATTTTTATGCTCGATGCTCAGGCGATGATGCCAAGACAGTGTCGAAAAGTCGAGTTTTTTTTGTATTCGTTTTGTTTCTATCTTTTTACTTTTCTTTCTATATGAAGGCCGAAATATTTCACTTATTTGTTTACTAACCTTATTTAATGACCTATCCCAAATAAAAATTTTTCATCAATCAATACCTTAATATGATATGTCGTGATAACCGAGTGGTAGTGAGCTTCCTTCATCTTTAGAAGGCCGTGGTTCGAATCCCAGGGCGTGTACCAAAGAGTTTTTCCAACTTATGTAGGTATGTATTGTATATTACTATTCATGGCTCTGTGCCGCGAAGAGCACGTTAAGCCGTCTGTCCCGGTTGCCATCAACAGATGGCAGTCGTTAAAATCCACCGACCCGCACTGGAGCAGCGTGGTGTATTAAGTTCCAAGCCCCTTCAGCCCCAGGGGAGGCTTCCCAGTGTGCCTTCTGTGTGCCCAGTGTCCAACCCCCTACAGTGGGAAATTAATGAGTTGATGGTATGGTAATATAATAAAATTAATACGGAAAGTATAAACTACTTTTTGGTTGCCTATGAGCCATGTTTTTGAGAAATAATTCAATGTAATAAGATAAACTATATAAAACTCTAAATGATCGAAAGATTCAAATAGGTACCTAATAGAACAACTGAAAAAAAAAAATTAAAATATTTTGTAGTTTTTTTTTGTTGAAAAACGTACAATTTTGAAGGACCTCGTCGCCTCAGAAACATTTCCCGTTCAGGCTAATCCATAGGTACACATTACTACGTAGGTATAAAATAGTTTTTCACTTCACTTCTTCAGCCCATTTTTACCC
This sequence comes from Luffia ferchaultella, assembly GCA_949709985.1. Taxonomy (NCBI): domain Eukaryota; kingdom Metazoa; phylum Arthropoda; class Insecta; order Lepidoptera; family Psychidae; genus Luffia; species Luffia ferchaultella. The sequence goes on along the minus strand of OX453264.1, from coordinate 6,125,306 downwards.
CACTGCAGGGGCTTAGGCCTCCCTCAGGGTGAGGAGGGCGGGTTTGGAGTTTAAATCCACCACGCTGCTCCACTGCGGGTTGGGGATTGTAACGACGGCTATCTATTGACAGCAACCGGGACCGACTGCTTACCGTGCTCTCCGAGGCACGGAATCAGTGATAGTTATGTACTTAAGTCAGAAAACTCATTGATACACGCCTGGATTAGAACCATGGCCCTATGGCCTTATAAATTTGAGACAGGTTCGTTTCGCTTTGGGCTATCACGACACAAACAGTTTTTAGCACAGGTAGAAATGACCTAAGTTTCATTCAAACAAGTACATAGAAAAACTTATAAAATGACTGTGTATCTTGTGACGGAACGTCACAAGAATTATCGAACGCCGGACCATGTACAAATAAGGGCGCGTCATCGATTAATACATCTTTGGCGTAATCGTCATGAATTAAGTGGAGTCATATCAACAGCAAAAGCATTTACTTATCACTCAATAATAACATTAAAACGAATATCACAGAATCCCCGTGCGAACTTGTTGGTTGCTGAAACCCTACTGAAGTGTTACAAGGTCGTTATACGAATAAAAGTATACTTCGGTTAAGCGCCTTTAAAGTATTATTCCAGGAAAAGTATTGACCCCTTACAAATGCACATCGACAACCTCAATTTCACGATAAACAATATCCGGTCACGTACGCGCTATTTCACACAATCCACACTTTATTGTAACAAACAACCTTTTTGCTGAAAACACAGTTCATCGAACCGGATCCCCAAATTCATGTGAACTTTGGAGTACATCGAATCCTTTCTAATCGGTCCAAGCACTGGCTTCTATAGTTACAAGCCTTGCTATTAGATTTGGCAACGTCGCATTATCTGTCACATGTAGACCGATTTACTTCGTCAGCTGACTAGATGTCATGATTTAATAATTGAAAATAAGGGATTTTAATAACTAAATATGAAATTATATATAGTATTTAGTAGAAAATAGAAAAAAGAGTACCTCTTACATGATACTAGCACCTGCCCGCGACTTAGTTCGCGTGTTATACCTGAGTGGATTTTATGAATAGATTAGAATTAATGTTTATTAAATCTCATTTCGGTTAGTGTTATTATGGTTCTGTGCATTTATCACAGCCTGCCTATATCTTACAAGCTAGTTTTACTTTATAATGTTCTACGGGGATGTACGTTCCCTTGCAGTTTCATCCTCTCCCTGGGTTCTACGTACTCAATCTCGCCGGCCCTGCTGGTGACTAGCATGCGATCAAAGTGACTATGACAGGTATAAGTATAGTTCCCCGGGATCCTTCAGACTCCATATCCTGGAACCTACTCGAAAAATGGAAAAATTCATTGTAATTTCCACCCAAACGTGTCATGATTGGGACGTGAAACGAAAAACCATTATGGTGAAAGTATCAACTTACCTTGCTAATTAGGAATAAACACGATGCAACAACTAGTTTTTAACATTGACTTATTATTTTCAATGAATATCTCTGTTTACATTACGTTTAAATGGAAGAAAACGCCAATTAATAGCCTGACTGATATAGTTCCAATCAAGCTTTATGGCAGATCCAAACATAGGCACAAGTCGCGTCGCAGTAACCAGTTTTAGGTGTAGCGTGATGCAGTGGAACGAGCGCCATAAAGTTTGAGGCGAACTGTAGCATGGCTCGGACAACATGCAACGTCGCCAAATTTCAATAACATGGCTTGTAACTATAGAAGGCAGTGGTCCAACTAATACACTCGATAACACATCAATCCAATCAGATAACGTGACACTATTCCAAACTAGAGATGGAACATTTCATGAGTAGTATGTGAAAAATCATATGGAATGCGTAATCATACGTCGCAACTGCTACTTTCCTTCATTCTGCTACGTCTGCTATAAATAACATTGTGTGAAGTCGCAGATCGTGCGAATTTCATTATTATTTTTCATTGCTTTTAGTTACTAGAGTTCATTGATTGAAAATGGGTATTATTAGGTATACCGATGCAGCACATACATATATTTACTTAAATCCGATCCCCTATTCTATTGCACTCTGCAGTGCCACAAATTGGACATAATTATAAAAATAATAATTCATATTTAATTTCAAGTAGTAAACAGTAGAAAGTGTGATGTAAGTGACAGTACATTACAGTGATTAACAATCATTGCCTGTGAAATTTCACAGGTGAAATGACTGCGAAAGAATTAGTAATTTCATCACATGAAATGAATTAAAAGTATCAATCATTTATAAGCTTATTTCAAATCTCTTGAACAATATTAGAGCAAGCGTTAATTAAACCTTTATAAAACCCACACACACACGAACGAATACAGTAAGAAACTCAGTGAGTAAAACCACACCGCGCTGAGGTACAAGCATAGTACACGTCTCTTTCTTCTGTAATAGGCATTATTCAAAAACCAACATAGTAACAAAAAATGTATTTATAGAAGTACGTGTCCTTATCCAACAGAAAAAGTATGAAATGTTTTGGAGACGCAATAACAGTGATATAAAAAAGGAAACCTGAAACGTTAATATCATGTCACTATTACATGCAGCGATCGATAGCTATACAAACAAATGCTATTCGTAGAATAGCACACTGCAATCACAATATCACACCTGCAATCAGTAGCACTGACGTCTTCAGCTATCAATTTTTAATAATCGACTGTTTCTTGAAAAGCCAAACATACCGTTAAAAAAATTGCTAAAATACTCCGGATTGTCTATATTTTCATAAAATCGTATCAAATGTAATCTCAAAGGTTTTAGTCAATGCCCATTTAAGATTTTTGTTATTATTTTATTCATATAAGTACTTCGGTTCCACTGCGATGAGGTGCAACTGTGGACACGACAACAAAAAAAACCTCTCGATCAAAGAGTGAACTAGACGTTGAAAAATATTCGAACTAGAGTTCCGCAAATTCATCTAAATATTTACTGACTGAAGTAGTTTCATAAGAAATGTAATAATTACCATACTATACCATACTATCAGCTCACTAATATCTCACTGTAGGGGCTTAGGCCTCCCTTCGTAGTTTTGGGCTTCATATACCACGCTGCGCTAGTGCTAGTAGGTGGATTTAAACATGCTCGCCGGGGCACAGAGTCACTGATAGTTATCAGTTATAGAAAAACTCATTAAGATTCGAATTACGACCTTTTTAACAATAAGCGCGTTTGCTACCACTCGTCTATTACGAAGGTAATAATAACTTCAATTAAATTAAATAATCTTTGACTTAATATATATCGTATAAAGACTTTGAAAAAAATAAATAAACGGTTACTTAGAGAAAATTTGAAAAAAAATTGTTGTTTGTAAATTAAATTTTTAATTTATTAAGAAAAACATCTTAATTAAAATTTAAGAATATGTTTTTATTAATCATCTAAAAGCGTCGATATTACGACCTCATTTTCATAATACTATACCATATCGTGTTTTAAATTTACTTTTAAATTTTCATTTCTACACATACCTACTGATATATGGAATTATATACGTAAGTAAAATAGGTTGAACTAAGCCGATTCAGGGTGCAAGAAATTTATGGCGCGGCATATGTCTTTTCTCTAGGGGAAGGGACGTACCTTGTGCGAGACTGTTTCTATGTATACTTAGTAGGTATATCTACTTCTATATTTCCTTTCAACATATCCGTACTTTAAGGCAAAACGTTATTCGACACAGAAAAAAAGGTATCTTGAACCAAAAAAATATTCTTTCATATATACCTACCGAAGAGTGTATTTTTTCAAAATAGGTAAACATTTTTTTAGACTAACAAAAATTTTTCACAACAACAACTTATTTACTGATATTAAGATAATATCCTCTTCGGTATACGTGTATATGAAATAACAATAATACATGGAACTTCGCATACAGCGCCATCTAGTGCCAAAGTAAGCAAGTATTATGCTTGTGTTATGGGTTACTAGGTAACTGATATACGTACTTAAATATTCTTTATAATATATACATATACAAATAACTTACACCCGGAACGAAATAAATATGTTCATGCACACAAAATATTTGTCCCGTGTGGGAATCGAACCCGCGACCTTCGGCTCCGCAGTTAGAGTTTTTAACCATTCGGCCATTCGGTCAGTCGTAATAATACTTTCTTGGTTCAAGAAATATTTCTTTCTGTGTATGTGTAATGTTTATATGACATAGTATCTTATTATTTTAATTATATAAAGTACTAAATTTTAGTATTGAAAGATTCTTTCCGTATTCTTATAAAAATTACTCATTACAAAGGCTATGACGGTCGCTTCATGACACTATGACCGCTACATGTTTCTACCAATTTAGATTTCCCTAATGTCTATGAACCGCTTCGACAATAATTGCAAATTGCATATTATGTGTACTATTCGTCAGGCAATTTTTTTTTAATAATAAAAAATATTTTGATTTTTCAATTTTACTGTTAAATACATAGTAGCTTCCGCCCCCGACTTTGCCTTTGTGATTATGTGTTAATAGGTAGTTTTTGTGTCATGAATATAAATAAATACATGGATTATCTCAAGTTAGGTTACTTATGTTGCGTGTGTTAGCAAAGACGACGGTGGGAAAACGGTAGATGGGCACGCACAGGTAAATTAGGTTTGGGTTGATTAAAATGACTCGTAACTTTCGACCCCCCACTTTTGCTTATTAAGGATACACTCCGTGCTCTGGTTCACACCATATATTACACTAGCGACCGCCCGCAGCTTCGCTTGCGTAGACTACAAATTCCTGTTATAGGTACTATTAACGTTCGAGATGGTTTATACGTACTTTTTGCTGGAACCAATTTTGGTCACACCCATTCAAACTTTCAATCTTCATTCCCCTTCCAACTTTTAAAAAACCGATACAATTTTTCATCTCCCGTTTCCCACTCTTGAAATGTGGAAATCTAAAAACCCTGAAACACGTCATTATTTAAGTCCCTCCATTCCCATCCTTAAGTTTGAAATTTCTAAAAAAGCCTTTCTTAACTTAATGCTCACGTTATAAAATAAACTTATGTTCCAAATTTAAGCTTCCTAGACTTAGTACTTTCGGCTGTACGTTGCTAGATCAGTGAGGACAAACGACAGACAGATAGACAGACAGACAAACACAAAAAGTAGCTTATGACACTCTTGACAACCTTCTTTCACGTCTGCAAAGTTTCATTAAAATCTGTTCAGCCGTATTAGAAATTAGCTCGAATAGATAAAATTGAATTGAATAGACGTACAGACAAACAGACGGACAAAAAGAAGCTAATGTCAACTATCTTGACAACCTTCTTTCCCGTCTGCAAAGTTTCCTTAAAATCTGTTTAGCCGTTTTGCAGATTAGCTCAAATAAACAGATACACGTACAGACAGACGGACAAAAAGCAACATTTGTTAGTTTTAACGACCTTCTTTTCATATTCATTGATGTTTCATTTAAATCGGTTTAGACATATGGACGTACAGACAGACATACAAAAAGTTCTGTATATCACTTAAGGAAAGGGTGTAGTCAAAAGATTACATCCTGTTATATGTGTAAAGTTTCATCAAAATCGGTTAAGCCGTTTTGGCCGAAGCCGATTTCCTCGAATAGACAGACAGTTCGTTTTCATGTATATAGCCTATAACTCTCCGCTAGAATCAGGCTATCAAAGGCAAAAATAATTTTTCAAATCCGACTGGTAGTTTCAGAGATTAACACATTCAAACAAACAAACAAACAAACAAACAAACAAACAAACAAACAAACAAACAAACAAACAAACGAACGAACGAAAGAACCAACCAACCAACCAACCAACAAACAAACAAACAAACAAACAAACAAACAAAGAAACAAACAATCAATCAATCAATCAATCAAGCAAGCAATCAATCAATCAATCAATCAATTAATCACGCAATCAATCAATCAATCTATCTATCTATCTATCAAACAAACAAACTCTTCACCTTTATAATAAGTATTTCTATTATATAGATTAATAGATTATAAGATAATAAGAAAATAAGATATTACTAAAAACCGTATCAAAGTCTATTGGTTTGGAAGTAAAAAGTTAACGAACAGAGGCAGACAGCGAATTTATTTTCTCCCGCTATAGTTTCATTAATTTTAACGTAAATGTCAAAAAATCAAAAAACATAAATTTCAATAAAAACTGTTAAGATATTAATTTAAATTGTATGGTGTAAAAGGCAATTATAATATGCATGAAATGCTTAAAGACAACTAACGTATTTAATTTGATAAGGATTAATATCACGTTTAAAAAACATCTTCACAAATCGTACATTATGTTAGAACAAATTTGATTGTCATAAAAAAGGTTATAGTAAGTTAACCTTAAAAGATACACATATGCTGTCGCAGACTTTTAGTTAGAACATTTAAAGGGGAACAATTCCGTGATACATGATTTTTGCTTAACATTAACCGTTTACGCAGCGCGCGCGACGGAAGCTCTCAAAAGGAATATTTTTTCCCGTTTTTGCAACATTTGTCATTGATGCTCCACTCCTATTGGTCGTAGCGTGATGTAGTATAGCCTATAGCCTTCCTCGATAAATGGACTATCCAACAAAAAAATAATTTTTCAATTCGAACCAGTAGTTCCTGAGATTTGCGCGTTCAAACAAACAAACAAACAAACAAACAAACTCTTCAGCTTTATAATATTAGTATAGATTATATACTAGCTGACCCGGCGAACTTCGTACCGCCTCAGAACTAAGAAGAGTTTAAAACGTATATGCATTGTAGCCTCCCTCCCCCCCCCCCACTCGCGGTAGCTCATAACCACAATCCTTATCTAAGAACTTGCTTTTACGTGATATTATTATATGTAAAACGAAAAACCACGTCAAAATCCTCCCAACCGTTTTAGAGAAACATATCCATTGCAGTGCCTCCTGGTGACCCATGACCGCAAACTTTATCAAAGAACATGCTCTTAGATGATATCTATGTAACGCAAAAACCGCTTACAGATCCAGCCGTTTTGGAAAAACGTATTTATTGCAGCGCCCCTGTTGGCTCATAGCCATAATCCTTATCTGCAAACCTACTCTTAAGTGATATCTATGTAACACAAAAACCACGTCAAGATCGTCCCAACTGTTTTAAAGAAACATATCTATCGCAGCGCGTCCTGGTGGATCGTGACTGCAATCCTTATTTAAGAATCTGCTATTAGATGACATTTATGCACACAAAAAACAGCGTCAAGATCCTTAGAGCTGTTTTAGAAAAACACATCTATCGCAGTGCCCCCTGGTGGCCCATGACCGCAAACTTTTATGTAAGAACATGCTCATAGGTGATTTGTTTATAACGCAAAAAACCGCGTAGAGACCCTTCCAGCCGTTTCAGAGAAATATATTCATTGCAGCGCCCCCTAGTGGCTCATAGCCGCAATCCTTATCTAAGAACCTAAATTTAAGTGATATCTATGTAACATAAAAAACCGCGTCAAGATCGTCCCAGCTGTTTTGAAGATACATATATATATATATTGTAGCGCCCCCTAGTGGCCCATAACTGCACAACTTATTTAATTATCTATTCGCAGGTGATACTCATGTAGTGCAAAAAACCGAATCAAAATCAGTCCAGTCGTTTTGAAAATACACATTTACTGCAGCGCCCCCTGGTGCTCAATAACCATGAAACATATTTAAAAACCTGTTTTGGAATGCTATCTATCTAAATACAAAATTTCATATAAATCATTATTAGAGCCGTTTCCGAGATAGCCTATATAAGAGTAAAGAAATTCATTACTAAACGCACCCTGTTTGACAGGTACGAACAGTTTGTAGGGGAAAATAAAGTAGTTGTTTTTACTATATTGCTGTTTTTCCTTGCAATTTCTTCACATTTTCTCACCTTTTAAACCTTCCTTGGACTTCTAGAAATTTATAAAGCCCCATAGGGCCATGGTTCGAATCCGGGCGTGTACCAATGAGTTTTTCTGACTTAAGTACATTATTATCCCGGATGCTGTCCCGGTATGTCCCGGATGCTGTCAATAGATGGCGGTCGTTACAGTCCCCAACCCGCAGTGGAGCAGCGTGGTGGATTTAAGCTCCAAGCCCCTCTCCTCACCCTGGGAGAGGCTTAAGCCCCTGCAGGGGGTAAAAATGGGCTGATGAAGTGAAGTGATGAAGAAGCTTTTAAGAAGCTTTTTACATGTGTAAAAAGCTTCATTTCATTTTCATATATAAGATTTACATGCACGAGTCAGAGAAAGCGGTACTTTTAATTATATATTAGCGGTATCTTTTCAATGACATTTTTAAATTTTTGGCAGCTTATAGGCACGTAATAATAATTTGGTTCGATTGCATATGACGTATAATGAATATTGTCATTTGATTTATTTCGTTAAGTTTACATTTTCTACTTTTACATTATCAAATTATCAGGCAATTAAACCACCTATAATCTTTTTTGACTGATCGATTAGCCGAGACCTTAACTGCGGAGCCAAGGGCCGCGGGATCGATTGCCGCCCGGGACAACTATTTGTGTGCATGAATTTATATTGTTCCGGGTCTGGGTATAAAATATTTGTATATATCATTAAAAAAAGATGATTATTTAAGTATGTATATCAGTAGTTTAGTAACCCATAACACAAGCATAAAACTTGCTTGCTTTGGGACTAGATGGCGCTGTGTGGAACGTTCCATGTATTATTATTATAGTCTTTCGATTTGCGAAATGCATCTGAGCGCTTGCCTGTATTTTTAAACATTACGTTTTAAACTACATTCGCTGGTTGGTAATACGAATTAGACAAAAGTTTTACGAAACTAATCAATATACGACCCAGAGCGACTTATTGCACACCGAACCGACCTATTTCATTAGCAAAAGTTGTGTAATAAACGTTTGTTAAAACTTTGCGCGTCACGGCCTCGAGTGTGAAACTGCGTCGATATGTTAACTTTTTACTATAATATGGTCCTGAGGATTGTGTAGTGACAAATTTCCACACAAACGGCGTTTATGGTTGCACCCCATAAAACCTTACCCGATTCACACAAAAAAATTATATGGTGTTCAGATCGGCGAAAACTAGGTTTATACGTTTTTAATTGTTTAAATATTTCGATATACCATAAGAAAAAAAACTCGACTTTATACGGTCACATTCTTTTGTGTCCATCAAAACTTCTTTTGTGAGGGGAGAGTTATCAAGTTTAATCTAATATCAAATACTTAGGTCCTTGTACTTTAGTCTTGTAATAAATTCAAATTTCTAAGCCACGGCTAAAAAAGAAACGGCTTTAAAACTCGTATTTTTTTACGTCATATAAACTTTTAGGTTATTTCTGTTAACTTATATTCATAGTACAAAAATAATCTTGATTGATTTCTAATTTTAACTGTTTTTTTTTTAATGTTTTTAAATTGTCATAAGCGGTTTAGTCGTGTTATTTGGCGGTGAAAGCGATACTTACATTAAAACACTTTTATCAAAATACGGAATCCACAGGGCCCGAGTCCAACTCGCACTTGGAAGGTTTTATAAGTATTAAGTTTTAGGAGAATATTTCTGACTTAAGTACATAAATAAGTATCACTGACTCCGTGCCTCAGATGGCAGTCGTTAAAATCCACTAACCCGCACTGGAGCAACGTGGTGGATTAAGCTCCAAGCTCCTTTATCCTGGAGGGAGGCCTAAGCTCCTGCAATAGGGCACAAACGGGTTGGTGGAATGGAATGGAGGAGAATACGAATTAAAGCTTTTTTTTTTGGCGTTATTTTCATACTTTTGCGATAAGGAATCCGAAGTCCGACACGTGAAAAATAAACAAAGTCTAGATACAAGTTCTGCTTACGTCTTTCTACAACCACTACAACAGCCTAAAAACGAACAGTATCCGAAATGCGACTTCATTAAGTATCTACTACAAATTATAAGAAAAAAAGCAGTAAAAATAAATTTTAGTTCCCCGATATCAGATAAAGTATCTACCTAAGTACGTTAGATAGTAAAAGGTCCGATCGGGGGTCGATTCTCATTTCTTCAATACTACGTGGGTGATTCAATATGTTTTGAGATAAAGAAAAAGTATTCAACAATTCCTATCACATTTTTTGAAAATACTCTTCATCATGCTATATGCAAAGTTCCATTCATCTAAACTAACGTTGAAAACACTTTTTCTTGTCTTGATCCGACAGGGCAGAAATCGCTATTTTGCAGGCAGCCACGGCTTTTTCGACGCTTGAAGAACTTTCCTTTTATTTTGTCTTTGGAGAACCAAAAGAAATCAAATGAAGCTTAGTCAACGCTGCAGAGTGGGTGAGTTAGGTTTTCAACACCAGATTCCTCAATAAACGACTTTGTCTTAAGGGACGTATGTGAAGAGGCGTTATCGTTATGCACCATGATTCCCCAAAGCCCAGCCTTTGGTCTTCTCTACCGCACAACTTGTAAAGCTTTGGGTAATGCTACTGAGTTTAATATTTTTAGTTACCTGACCTAAAATTTTCAAGCATTGACGTCGACAAATGTCTGCTCTGAAAAAGAAACTGGCCACCGTTTTATATCCAATTTAGCGAGGGCTTTGCTGTTTTATACAAGCCTTTTGGGTACACCCATACCGATGATTGCCTTGGATTTTCCGAATCATATTGATAGATCCATGTTTCGTTTTTCCATTCCATTCTATCAGCCTTTTTTATATTCCACTGCAGGGGCTTCTTAGGTCTCCCCTCAAGATGAGGGGGCTTGGAGCTTAAATCCACCACGCTGCTCCAATGCGGGTTGGCGGAGTGTAACGACGGCTATCTATTGACAAGAACCGGGACCGACTGCTTAACGTGCTCTCCGAGGCACGGAGTCAGTGACAGTTAATGTACTTAAATCAGAAAAAATTCATTGGTACACACCCGGATTAAAACCACAACCACATGGCCTTATAGATTTAAAACAGGTTCACTGCGGCTCGGGCTATCATGACTAAATAGATGATGATTTCTAAAATACGTCTTGATATCCCGTTTTCAAAAAGGTAAACGCATTTCACGGCATCAATCTATAAGAACTTATTTTTCGATTTCGGACCGCAAACGAGGAGTCCGACGGCAAAAAAGCTTTCTTACTCCTAGATGTTGATGTGGGATGGTGCGAACGCTTTTCGAACGATGCCTAGGATCTTCTGGATGTCTGTGTATGTTAAAGAGTAAAAACAATTGACAGCAGCGTTTGGTTTTAATAGAGTCGTAAATGTCACATCACAGTGTCGAAAATGTCACTTCACAGTGTCGAAAATGTCAACCGCAAATTCGCGAGGGTGAAGACCGGCGCGCGGAGACTTTTCGCACTGAAATTCGGACTGAAACTCACCATCTTACACGAGCTAGCTAGAGTATGAGTTGTTAGATGGTAAACGTAGAAGAGGACTTTTAGTCAATTCGTACTTTTGTGGTGGGTTTTCTCGCAACATTGTTTTAGTAATTCACACATATTCTACAGTTAATGCTGTTTGCGGGGCTCCTCTTCTTGGGCCATCTTTGAGATGTTAAGTTTAAGTTAAGTCAAGTTGACCTCATTTAAACTAAGCAAACCACCTAAAAATTATTGCGCGAGATGGAGCTGAATCTCTCAACTAGCGGATGTAAATTTAATTTTTTAGTTACACCTTTAAAATCGTAATAGGTCGCAGCTCGCAAATGTTCGCAATTAAACGCCAACGTTTTAAATAAAAACCGCGGAAGGCGTTACAGTATTGAGTTATTCGACACTTTAGAAGTTTGTGACGCTTATTAGATTAGATTAGATCTTGATTATTAAGTATCTAAGTGGACGCCATGATTTTTTTTATGTACATTTCGAATGCGACAAAATGTCGAATGCATTAAGAATTAAATCTTCAGTCGCCCCATCGATTAGGGGTTGCAGAGGGAAAATTCCCCCGCTATAGGGAGATAATGGGAAATTTCTCGAAGTTTCCGCGTGCTTTCGATCTCTCACCTATTTATGACCTCTCGGGTTCTGTTGAGGATTATATAAATAAATAATGAACCTGATCACACGTGTTTACTTATTATATCTACTATTATTTTAAAACTGAAAAGGAGTGGTGTCCGTACGTGGTAGATCATCATCATCATCATCAGCCCGTGTCTCTCCACTGCAGGATATAGGCCTCTCCCAAGGCTCGCCACTACACACGGTCCTCCGCCTTCCGCATCAAATTACCCCCGGTATGGTGCTTCAGATCATCAGTCCACCTGGCCGGGGGGCGTCCAACACTTCGCTTCCCAACACGTGGTAGATATTGTCGGTAAATTAATTTTATTGCGTTCGTTGAAGACCTGGTATGGTTATAATAGCCCGAGCGCAACGAACCTGTTTTGAGTTCGAATCCGGGCGTGCACCATTGACTTTTTTCTGAGTTAAGTACATAACTGTCACTAACTCCGTGCCTCGGAGAGAAATTTAAGCTGTCGGTTCCGGGTGCCATCTACAGATGGCAATCGTTAAAATCCGCCAACCCGCCCTGGAGCAACATGGTCGATTGAGCTCCAAGCCCCTTCAGCCTAAGGGGAGGCCTAAGCCCCCTTACCCTGAGGGAAGGCCTAAGTCCCTTCACCTTGAGGAGAGGCCTAAGCCCCTGTAGTGGGGCATAATAGGCTCGTAGAATGGAATGGAATGAAGGCTAAAATTAGGGGGAGAGATACTATGCTATCTAAAGGGAAGAAAGAGACCAAATAACATTGCGGGAAACTTGTCGCTTACTTTTTCTTATATATTTGAAAGAGGGTTTTAATAGTAAATATCGATTATTTTGGAGTTAAAACGATAAATAACACTAGGTATTTGATTTTAGATAATTTTGATACGCATCTTCTGGTGTTAATTATTTTTACGCGAAATTATATATTTTTACACACAATTTTTATAAATATTTAATTACTTTTTCTTATTTTTAGCGTTTATTCGTCGCTTCTCCATGACATGTGTTTTTCATAAATATAATATAGAAAACAAACTCCAGAAAACTTTTAAATTCGATTCTTTTTAATTGAGATAAATTTGAGAATTGGGTCTTATTTCGTCATCACTGAAGCGAAAACATACAATTAAAATTTATTTTTCTGGTATTTCGTTCCTTATAACTCTAAAAGCAATGAAAGTGAGTGTTTGCGCCACTTATCACAGTAACTTTACGCTGCATTCCTTTCCCCTTCTCGTTTTATTTCCATGTATGTTACCTACCCTCAGCTCACTATAACATTATAAAATCAGCATCTTGTTGGACCCCGCTCGTGGAAGACGTACATTCTTTGTCGTCCGCTTTGTTCTCGAAAGTCAAATTAATTAATACACACTTAACACTAATTATTACGCATCCGCTTATTTCCTAAATATATATCGTCAAGTGTCACGGTGGCCACCAAAGTGGAGTGTGAAGGACGAGATCACGCAGGAGTACGGTGCTGTGACGTCAAAGGTGAGTCCTTTCTTTTCCGTTCCTGATTTGAGGTGTGCTGTTACTGTGATACCGATGGTATAAATTTGGGGAAAATTCAGGTAGCTGTAGACATATATATATATAGCCAGTGCATTTGGCGCCTACATTTTTTGGTCACTTCGTATCGGATTTATATTTTTTTGTCGCACTACCTACTTGAATTTAGTTTGGAACCGCTATTGCTAAATAATTGGTTGGCGTTAATTAGTTTGATATTTGATAAAATGGCTACTCCCGCTTTTAGTTCTAGTGATAGGGAAAAGAGGATATTCGATCGTAATTTACAAAGATTACAAAATAAACTCAATACCTACTTTCAACGCGCTCAAACAATTCATGATTGTATTTCGCTATTAGATAAACAGCCTAGTTATTTAGATAAATTTATGGCAAATGCTTCTACTGTGGATTCGATACGCACTGGTTTTTTGGCGACATTAGACGAACGAAATGAATTTATGGCGTCTAATCCAGATTATGCCGATCCTAACTACGAATGTATGAACGCATTTGAAGAATTATATTCTGTAATTAAATACAAATATAGTGAGTTGTTATCGCTTTCAGAAAATACGCATAAAAATAGTGGTAGTACCGAATGTAAAAATAACTATAGACAAACTCCTAAACTACCGCGTTTGGAATTATCGTCCTTTGATGGTGATATACAGAATTGGCCTATTTTTTTTGAGACATTTCGCACAATTATTCATGAAAATAAAGAATTAACTGATGGCGAGAAAATCCAATATTTAGTTGGAAAGGTGACGGGCAAGGCCCAGACTATTTGTCAAGGGTTCATGCCAACCGCAGAAAATTACATTGTAATGTGGAACGCATTAGTAAATAAATATAACGATAAGCGTTTACTGGCTGCTTCTTATTTCGACCAATTGTTAAATTTAAAATCCGTTGTGGAGTCTACTCCTGGTACCTTAGAAAATTTCATTGATAAATTTTCTTCCTTAATTTCGGCTTTGAAACAACTTAATATAGCTAATTTAGAAGAATTTATATTTATCCACATTGGTTCGAAGAAAATAGGAGTAGAAACAATAAAATTGTTTGAAATGTCGCTTGCGGACGAAAACATAATACCTACCTCGTCTCAATTTATAGAATTTATTCGCAGTCAGTCGCGAATAATGCAGCGCGCGCATAATACTTCGAAAGGTGCGCAGTTATCAAATCGCAACCTTAGTAATACCAATAGCTCGCCCGCAGTGAAATTTATCGCATCGCGTTCGAACAACAATCCTGTTGTTAAAACATTTGTAAATGTTCAGGAACAACATAAATGTTTATTCTGTTCTACGGTCGATCATCATCAGTTATATCAATGTCCTAAATTCGCTTTGGTCTCTCCGCATGATCGTTATAATTTCGTAAAACAAAACCGCTTATGTATAAATTGTTTAAGTAGTAAACATCTCCTTCTTGGCTGCAAGTCGGAAGCGAGATGTCGCACTTGTTCCCGCTCGCACCACTCGTTATTGCATTTCAAAAACAATAACGATATCTCACTCCCACCCGCTACCCCTCGTATAGCATCGCGAAACGCTTCCGTTATAACCAACGCCACTTTGTCTCCCGCCACCGCCTCGTCAGATAATGCACCGCTGTGCGCATGCGCGCTCGGTACAAATATAAATGACGCATCCAATCCAATGACGCGTGCAGGCGACCATTCCGGTACCGTGTTGCTGGGTACGGCGCAATGTAACGTGCTTGATGCATCTGGCGCTATACATACAGTGCGCGTATTAGTAGATAGCGCTTCGCAGAAAGATTTAATTACTACCTCCTGTTGTAAATTATTAAATTTGCCGCTGTACCCAGCTCATACGAATCGCGTGGCTGGGGTAGGTGACGTCACCAATCCTATTGAAGGTACTACCTGTTTGACCATTCGCTCGCGCTACGATGACTCGATTAGATTTACAATACAACCACTTGTAGTGCATCGCATTACAAGCGAGTTACCCACCGCTTATATAGATACTTCTCGCTTGAATTATTTTAATAATATTCCGCTCGCCGATTGTAATTATTACAAACCCGCTGAAATAGATCTCATCCTTGGTTCGGATTTATTTGCTCGCATATTACGCCATAATGTAATTTCTCGAAGTATTGGTGAGCCCGTTGCTATAGAAACTCTGTTAGGCTATTTGATAGTAGGAGAGGCACCAATCGTCGCACCCGCTGCTTGTCTAACCCGCATTTTTTGTACTTACGATTCGGTTGAAAATTGCTTGAATCGTTTTTTCGAATTAGAAGACGTACCGGACGCCTCGCCACTCACACCGGACGAAACTGACTGCGAATCTATTTATTCCAATTTGACCACTCGCGATTCGAGTGGTAGGTATATCGTGTCGTTGCCTTTCAAAGGCGATCCTTTAATTCTCGGTGACTCGACGCGAGCCGCTGAGCGTAGTTATTATTCATTGGAACGTAAATTAGGTGCTAACGCTTTGATAAAAAAGGAATACGATAGTGTATTCAAAGAATATTTACGCAAAGAATATTTAGTTCCGGTTAGGGATAATTTTGAGACATGTTCGACTTCTCAGTACGTTATACCGCATCACGCTGTCGTACGTTCCGACAAAACTACGACTAAACTACGTGTAGTTTTAGATGCCAGTATGCCAACCACATCTGGTCAGTCACTTAACGACCTTTTACATACTGGTAAAAATTTGCAAACTGATTTGTTCACAATTATATTAAATTTTAGATTGTTCCCTGTGGCTCTTAGTGCAGACATTCGTCAAATGTACTTGCAAATATTAGTCGATAACAAGTACCACCGCTATCAAAGACTATTGTATCGTTTTAATCGTGACGAACCGCTGCAATTGTTCGAAATGACTCGCGTACCTTTTGGCCTACGTTGCAGTCCCTACCTCGCGATTCGTACCGTTCGTCAATTAGCTTCTGACGAACGCGAGCGCTTCGCCATAGCCTCACGCGTCGCTGAGAGGGACATTTATATGGACGATCTAGCTTCTAGCTGTCTCTCCGAGGCCGATGCAATCGAACTTTCGAATCAATTGATTGGGCTGTTTCTTGCTGGGGGGTTCGAATTTGTCAAGTTTTCTAGTAACTCGCCCCAAGTTATGGCCAACATACCGCCTAGTAATCGTGTGTCTGAGGCCGTAGAGTTTAGCTCGGACGATCAATTTAAAATATTAGGATTGCATTGGCTCCCGGCCGATGACATATTTGCTTTCACCGTTGATTCACAATGTCGCGCGTGCACGAAACGCAATATTTTGTCGACCATCGCTCGACTCTGGGACTTGATGGGTTTCGTTGCACCAGTTATACTAATGGCGAAATTAATACTTAAATCGCTTTGGGAAAGTAAGTTAGATTGGGACGACGTACCTCCTCAAGGTATGGTCTCGCTCTGGCGACAGTTCGAATTTGAACTGCCCCTATTTCAAAACGTGAAGCTATCACGTCACGTGGGCATCACGGTAAATTGTATTATTAGTATTTTAGGTTTCGCAGATGCATCCGAACGTGCATACGGTGGTGTCGTTTATATTCACGTTTTTTGTCCGTATGACAATAGTTATCGAGTAAATTTAGTATGCGCTAAATCTAGAGTAGCTCCTATACGCAATGTTTCTTTAGCGCGCTTAGAGCTTTGCGGTAACTTAATTCTCGCGAAATTACTGCGCACAGTCATCGACACTTATTCAGCACGCTGCACGATAGATAACGTGTACGCGTTTACTGATAGTACCGTGGCGTTAGCGTGGATACACTCTTCTCCGTCGCGCTGGCAGACATTCGTGGCCAATAGAGTTGCCGAAATTCACAATAAACTAGATCTTCGTAACTTTTATCATATCAGTGGTAAAGAGAACCCAGTTGATTGTTTATCACGTGGATTGACTCCAGCTCAGCTGCTTGACCATCCGCTATGGTTCAACGGCCCTCGCTTCGCTTATTCTCCTATTGCCGAGTGGCCCGTCACGCAGTTTGATCCAAATTCCGTGTCCGAGCCTCCCGAAAATAAAATCAAAGTAATGAAAATTACCACCGCGCGCCCTGAGTTGCCAATTTTGTACGAACTCGCTTCTCGTATTTCTTCTTGGCCTAAATTAGTCAGAATAGTTATGTATATATTAAAATTCATTAAAGTGCTTCCTCGTAAATTTGAAATTTTGCATATAGACATCGCTGAATTAGCTATCATAAAGGCCCTTCAATTATATTATTTTGCTGGTGAATTTCGCAATATTACGTCGAATAAAAAATTATCTCCCGCCTTTCGCAAATTGAAAGCTTTTGTACGTGATGGTATTTTTCGTGTAGGCGGTCGACTAGCAAACGCTGACTTGTGTTATGATAGTCGACATCCTATTCTTCTCCCGCGCCGCGATCACATTGTTAATCTTATTATAGATTATTTTCATTGTAAACACTTGCACGCTGGCCCGCAATTATTAATGTCGCTTATCCGACAAAAATATTGGATTTTGTCGGCTCGAAATATAGTTCGACAACGTGTGCAAAAATGCATCGTTTGTTTTCGCGTCAATCCAAAATCTGAGTTTCCGCCCATGGCTGACTTGCCGCCCTGCCGTGTTCAAGAAGCAAAAGCTTTCTTTCACACCTGTGTCGACTACGCAGGGCCCCTAGCCATTATTCCCTACAGACGTCGTGGTGTGCGCAGTGTAAAGGCATATATTTGTCTTTTTGTGTGCCTCGTAACGAAGGCTGTGCACATCGAACTGGCTTCAGATCTAAGCACTGAATCGTTTCTCAATGCCTTGAAACGATTTTTGTCGCGTCGTGGTCCGGTAGGAATCATTTACTCAGACCGCGGTACAAATTTTATAGGTGCGAACTCGTATTTAGATAATTTGTATAAATTGATCGCCTCTGAAGAGTATATCGATAAATTTGCTAACGAATTGCGTAACAAACGAATAGAATTTAAGTTTAATCCCCCAAAAGCTCCGCATTTTGGAGGAATTTGGGAAAGTAATATTCGCAGTGTAAAAACGCATCTAAGTAAAGTAGTTGGCAATTTACTACTTACTTTCGAAGAAACTTCGACAGTACTCGCACAAATCGAGGCAATATTAAATTCGCGCCCTCTGTCTATTTTGAGCTCCGATCCTTCTGAGCCTCTCGCGTTAACCCCCGCTCACTTCTTGACTTTCACTCCGCTTACTTCGCTCCCCACGCGTGATTTGTCAAATGAAAATGTTAACTTGCTTCGTAGAAAACGCGTTCTCGACCATTTAGTACAATCGTTTTGGAAACGTTGGAAGGTAGAGTACTTACATACTCTACAGACTCGTCAAAAATGGGTCAATTCTACTGAACCTGTGCAGAGGGGAACTATTGTTTTGCTTAAGTCCGACAATAGCGCTCCTCTGGACTGGCCTCTGGGTATAGTCGAAGATACCTTTCCTGGAAGAGACGGAATAGTTAGGGTCGTAAATGTACGCACGAAATCTGGTGTATATCGTAGACCCACAGTAAAGCTATGTCCGTTGCCTAATCAATAATTTTGCGTTTTATTAGATACAGTCCACTCACTTATTTATAGTTATATAGTTTAGAATTAAACTTTGCTTATGTTGCAAAACCGCTCTAGCTTATAATAGATAGTTGTTTGTTATATTGGGTATTTTGGTTACGCTTAGGTAGATTAGTTGAACTCGTAGGTAGTCATTTGCTTATTTTCTCATTGAAGGACTAAAGTCCTGTCAAGCTGGGGGGATGTTTGCGCCACTTATCACAGTAACTTTACGCTGCATTCCTTTCCCCTTCTCGTTTTATTTCCATGTATGTTACCTACCCTCAGCTCACTATAACATTATAAAATCAGCATCTTGTTGGACCCCGCTCGTGGAAGACGTACATTCTTTGTCGTCCGCTTTGTTCTCGAAAGTCAAATTAATTAATACACACTTAACACTAATTATTACGCATCCGCTTATTTCCTAAATATATATCGTCAAGTGTCACGGTGGCCACCAAAGTGGAGTGTGAAGGACGAGATCACGCAGGAGTACGGTGCTGTGACGTCAAAGGTGAGTCCTTTCTTTTCCGTTCCTGATTTGAGGTGTGCTGTTACTGTGATACCGATGGTATAAATTTGGGGAAAATTCAGGTAGCTGTAGACATATATATATATAGCCAGTGCATTTGGCGCCTACAGTGAGATTTATCATTTAAGTAAGTTCATAAGTAGGTAGGTAAGTAAAATCGGAAAATATAAATAATTTTTTTTTAACACGAGTGTATATAATTTTTTTAATTTCATTACACGTTATTTAACCCTGATCATTCATAACCTCATTACACTTAAAAAAAAATACTAAAAACTGCTGTTAAATTATAGCAAGCCTATACCATAAATCATATTGAGTTTTTTTTTTAAAGCAACAATTTTATTTATTTAATATTCAACCACCCTAATGATACTTTTGCATTCGCTTCGCAATTTTATTAAATTTTCCTTTGATTTATGGGATTCGACATTCCCTCTTAGACATAAAGGAGGGTCGATTTTACGGCTTAAAGCGATGTCTCTTCAAAATGTACGTTTTTTAACCAGTTTTTCAGCAATCAAATTGGATAGGCAAAAAACTCCTAAATATGTGATTTTTCTGCTTTTACAAATTTAATACATAAACAAATCAAATAGAAGAATACATGTTTGACGACGTTTCCTATTCATTTGCATGAAAATCTTGTTTTTTATTGATTTTATGTGTGTTATATATATATATATTTTTATAATTTAGAAAACATCATTTTTTAAGGTCAAAATTTCTCAATAACCATTAAGATATTCGATATTTTTTTAATACATAATCATACATCACTTATTTATCTAGTAAGTCTAATATATATTTCATTTAAATGACAACATAATATAAATAAGTAAAAAAATAAATTCAAACGTACGTTTTTGGGTAAGCACGAAACATGAGATTTTTTTATGTCTTTTTTAGCGAATTAGTAGCGAATACCAATCACAGAAAAAACATACGTACGGGGCATATAGTATATTAGTAAAAGTACAAAAAATTGTCTTAAAATTTATTTAAAAAAAATATATATTTAAAAAAAATAAACCTGTCTAATATTTTAAATTCTTCTCGCTTTAGTAGACGGAACCCTTCAAATCTCATTATATTCACGTTTCAAGTATTTTAATCCAATTTCGCTGTAGGAGAAATTTTAAAGAACGATTATGCTTAAGCTGTAAGCCGTCGAAACTGTGAAACGTTTTCAATATAATAATAATACATGGAACATCCCACACAGTGCCATCTAGTCCCAAAGTAAGCAAATATTATGCTTGTATTATGGGGTGGATACTATACAACTAATATACATACTTCAACACTTTGTTATTTCAATTATATATACATGTGTAAACATTTTACATCCAGACTTATTTACTGATTTTGAAAGAATATCCTCTTCGATATACGTGTATATGAAATAATAATAATACATGGGACTTCCCATACAGCGCCACCTACTGCCAAAGTAAGCAAAGATTATGCTTGTGTTATGGGTTACTAGACAATTGATACACATACTTAAATATTCTTTATAATATATACGTATATAAATAATTTACACCCAGACACTGAACGAAATAAACATGTTCATGCACACAAATATTTGTCCCGGGCGGGAACCGAACCCGCGACCCTTGGTTTCTCAGTTACAGTCTCTAACCACTCGGCCAATCGGTCAGTTAATATTAATACGTAACTTAAGTCTTGATTCGGTAAAAACCGGCCAACCAAAAAACGAGTCGGACTCGCGCCCTGAAGGTTCCATACAGTTAAAAACGTATTTTGACGTGTTTATCGCGAGTCACCGTCAGAATGCTAAGTCAACGCATGTTTCAATTAAAATACTTGAACAAAATATACCTATTTTTAATCTCCGACCCAAAAAGAGGGGTAAAGTTTGACATGCGTGTCTGTGTCTGTCTGTGGCCTCGTAGCTCCCAAACGAATGGACCGATTTTGATTTACTATTTTTTGGTTGAAAGGTGACTTAATCGAAAGTGTTCTTAGCTATGATTCAAAAAAATCTGGTCAGCCGTTTGAAGATTATCAGCTCTTTTCTAGTTGATGAAGGGATGTGTGCGATTTCCAAAGGTCTCATTGATTCGAAATTTGGTATCCTGTTAATTCAAAATATTGCAAAAACTTGGTGACCTTGATCTGATGCTGCAGCATCACTTGGAATCTAGAGAATACCAAATTCCTCATCAACTTACCATACCATCATCAGTCCATTCATGCCCCACTGCAGGGGCTTAGACCTCACCAACTTACAGCCGAGTTATCGTGTTAGGGTTCATTAGAATGTTCTCAATGAATAGGTTAAAGATGAATGGTGATGGGAGTCAGATGATGGAGCAGTAAAGAGAAATGAGGATAAATTAGTGAAGGATTCTAAGCTACTTTCATTCAGTAGACATGGAACTTTGGTGTAAGATGTAGTACCGTTTGTGGCGAAGCAGTGTATGAACAAAGTGCTTGGAGCGCGGCCCGAGTAAGTAAGTCATCATCGGTACTAACGCCGGTTTACAAATAATTAGCGCGAGACACACGTGTAGGAATGTTGACAGCAAATATATTTTTTATTCGTAGTTTCGCATACATATCAAATCTATTAGACACATGTAAACTTCCGTGACATTTTAATACCTTTTTTTAATTAACTAAACCTTTCTTGTGTGCTCTCCCGACGCTCGTGGTAGTGATCGCCGAGGAGCGTCCTTTGCCCCACCGCACCGCTTCCTCAGATGTGTCACCTATTTATCGTGAAGATGTTCTACTTATAGAGTCTTAACCTGCTTTTATATGAATGTGTGTATGAATTGAAGAATGAATGAGTGTATGGGATTGAGTGAATCAATAAACACGACTTGATGTGGTAAAGCACTGAATATATAAGGCATATATACGGACTACGAATGTGGGAGGTGATGAAATGGGATTAAGTGAATTATTAATTACGATTTAGTATGCTTTATTAAAATAAAAAGTAATCGAATGGTTATAAACAAAGTTAAAAAAATTTTAAATAAAAATTAAATTTAAATAACTTCCGACACAAAAAAAAAACAAATTTTTAAGAATAACAAATCATTTGAAAATGAACGAAACTATTATTTCAGTTTTTTTTTAAATTTACTTTTTTTTAAAGTTTTTTATTTTAATTTTTATGTAATATAACGATTTTCGGATTTTTTCCTTTATTTATGTTGTGAGATCTTACTTCTTGCCGAATTTCATAATTCTATGTCAATGGGACGTACCCTATAAGTTTTAATTTACTTGCGAGTTTCAAAATATGCAGCATAAATGGCCGTATTTTTTTTATTGAGTTGACTTAGAAGCTTAATTTTTTACAGCTCTAGAGGGACCATAGATCTAATAAATATTTGATGTTAATTTGAACTTGATACTTCCACGCGTTGCCGAGAAAACCTTGACAGCCAGACATACAACGAAGTGATCCTATTAGGGTTCGTTTTACCTTTTGAGATACGGACCCCAAAAATTACCGACAGATATTTGTGACTCTGAAGTTTTATACACTGAATGGACTTATTTAAAAGTAGTAATAGCTATCACGTCACTATCAAAAACCCGAGCGAGTCCTATCACAGCAACTTTGAATAGGTGAGTTTCGTTGCTGAACGGGGTTGAACACTCGAAGATTATTCTTGAACGAGCTGCCGATTTGTATGTAGCCCATTACTCTTTGTCCATGTTTGCTAACTTTCTTTAATTACGTAGTAACGTATTGCAGACGTAGACTACCACGACGGATATGCATACCGAATCAAACCCAATAAGTTCATGACTGGTTTCATTCTCCAGATTCACCAGGCTGATATTAGCTTTTACCACTGAACTTTGAAAGTAGCAGACTAGAAGGCGCACGCTTGCTAAAATCAACGACTCAAAACCGACAAATTTTGTCAGCTATATATATATATATTGTATATATATATTATATTGTGATAGGTAATACACAAAAATATAAACACAACCAACAAATTCAAATTCAAATTCAAAAAGTTTTTATTCAATATAAGATGTTTGCACACACTTATTGAAAGTCGTAAAAATTGATTAGGTACCGGTTCAAAAACTAGGAGGAGAAAAACCGGCAAGAAACTCCTCTCTGTTTATTTAATTTAAATATATGTCTTTCTTAATTGTTTTTTTTTTAATTTAAAGTCTTACAACTATTACAATGATGTCCATGCGCACTTATCATTTAAATACTCGGTAATACAATAGTAAGCTTTTTTCATGAGTTGGACTTTAACTCGCTTTATAAATTGATTAGAATTCAAGTCTAACATTTCTTTTGGAATTTTATTATAAAAACGGATACAATTTCCCATGAAAGAATTATTAACCTTTGAGAGCCTGAACCTGGGAATTGATAACAAATGCTTATGTCTTGTATTTAAGTTGTGGCCATCACCCACCCTAGAGAAAGCATTTATGTTTTTATGTACATAAATTATATTTTCATAAATATACTGACAAGGGACTGTCAAAATATTACCTTCTCTAAAATAAGCCTTTACACTATCTCTAGATTTTAATTTATATCTAGATAACCAATCGCGTGGGCCAAATACGTCCTGCCACCTCCCTTCCTCGTGCTGTGGCTCAAATGTGATAAATTTCATTCTCGAATTGAACGGTTGGCATTACTTCTCTATTGTATAGTTGCAATCAAACTTTATGGCGGATCGGAATACAACGCTATATACATGCTTCCGCAGGTTCGGATAAATGCCCCTCGCTCCACTGTGTGCCGCTACACCTAAAACTGGTTACTGCGACGCGACTTGTGCCTATATTCACATCCGCCATAAAGGTTGATTGGAACTGTACTAATTTAACTCTCGGTGGCTTTTCCTTTGCCTAATCTACACATGAAATTACTCGTTTTTATAATTGTACGCGAACGTCATCACACAATTTCAGATCTCTGCTAATAACGCGTTGAAGAGCTGTATTAAAACGCGAAATATGGATCTTTGGGATGCGGAGACGTAAATAATCTCCAACTCGCATACAATTAAGTGTGACATTAACGCCGTCGCGGGGATATTAAGATACTCTTAATGTCTTAGCGAGCCTGAGGATCTTATATGGAGAGGAAGACGTTTCAAGGCTGTGGAGATATTAAGAGCCGTCACATACAGGTTTCACACGTTTGTGTTACAAGGAAATCTTAAATTTTAAAACATACGAGAGTTTCGTTTGGAGAATTTGAAGATGACACAATGAACTTTATTGTGAGAGACGGAGTTTTGGAAACTACATTTGTCTCATTCTAATGCATGCGTGTAATAAAATCCTAGAATAAACATAAGGTAAGCTGTCTGAAAAGTCGGTATTCAACGTAATTTTTGAAGATTTAGTATGTAACTAGCGGTGGTACCCGGCTTCGCCCGAGGGGAATACGGAAACGTTCCTCTTCCCGTTCCACACAATAGTACAGTTCCCGTTTTTGTAACATTTTTCATTGATGCTCCGCTTCTATTGGTTGTAGCGTAATGTAATAATAGCCTATAGCCTTCCTCGATAAATGGACTATCTAATACAAAAAAAAAATTCAATTCGCATGGGTAGTTCCTGAGATTAGCGCGTTCAAACAAACAAACAAAAAATATAGCCTATAACTTTCCTTAATAAATGAACTATCCAACACAAAAAAAAAAATTCAATTCGAACCAGGAGTTCCTGAGATTTGCGCGTTCAAACAAACAAACAAACTGTTCTGCTTTATAATATAAGTATAGAAGTATAGATTAATATAAGCTAGAAGTTGGATAACAGAAACTATCAATAGTTATTAGTGAACACATCTAGTTTAGCCTGATTATAGTTTACAGGAAAATTTTTCATGGCACACGGTGACGTGGCGATGACGAGGGTCTGATGATGAGGGTGGAAAGTGGATAACAGAATCTATAAATAGCTACAAGTAACGCACAGAGTTTGGGCTCAACAAAATAAACAAAGAGTGTCGTATTAACTAGTCAGTCAAAAATATCTCGGTCGGCGCATCAGCAGCGATACAAGTAGTCTATTATAAAATACACAGTTTAAAACTATTTTCTAAATGGAAATTGAACAATTTGTTTGTATAATAATTAGTAGTAAAAAAATTAGGTTTTAGAAAAATGACAATTTTTTTTTAAATTATATTTTTTCTAGCAATGTGTGCGTTAAATCTCACTTACATTTAAACTACTATATATGTTGTAAAAATAACCAGATTTATTTAAAAAAAAGACTGGAATAATATCCACGTTATGCAATAATAAACTTATAATAATAATAATACATGGGATAACTCACACAGCGCCATCTAGTCCCAACGTAAGCAAGTATTATGCTTGTTTTATGGGTTACTAGACAACTGATACACATATTTAATTTATTTTTTTTAATAATATATACTATACTAGCGACCCACCCCGGCTTCGCACGGTGTAATCATATCATATCATAAATCATACGGTGTAAAGGGCCGTATAGATCTATATTAAATGAACAATGTATTCAAGGTATTTAATTGGTTAAGGATTAATGCTGTATTGGTTAAAATCGCATCGAAAATTAGCCATTATTTGTCGTAAAAAGTAAATGACAAAAAAAAGTTATTGTGGGTTATCCATAAGAGATAGACATATACCATCCCGGACTTTTCTGTAGACCTTTTCAATGTGTACAATACTTAGTACATTATTTTGATAAAACTCGTAGGGTACAGCCTGCGTTTGCAATGTAAGTGGAAAAAATGTAATTATTTACGACATCACATTAGAAACCTCAAAAATAACAGTACTTTTCCACTATTTAATGGATGTTATTATACATATAAACCTTCCTCTTGAATCACTCTATCTATTAAAAAAAACCGCATCAAAATCCGTTGCGTAGTTTCAAAGATTTAAGCATACAAAGGGACATAGGGACAGAGAAAACGACTTTGTTTTATACTATGTAGTGATTAATATTATACACCCAGAATCGGAACGAAATAAACATTTTCATGCACAGAAATATTTGTCCTGGGCGGGAATCGAACCTGTGACCGCTGATGCCGCAGTTAGGGTCTCTAACCACTGGGCCAATCGGTCGTCGTAGAATTGAGTTGAACGATAAATATTACCGACGAAATTGCATCATTTATAGAAAAGTTATTTTCGTACTAAAAACTTGGTGCCGTAACTGTACTTTCAATGTTTGTTCAAAGTTATCCATAGAGTTTGGATCGTAAATTTATTCTAAAAGCTTTTATTACCATAAGAATATAGTACTTTTTTTTGCTCGATGTATCGATATCGTTGTTCTCTCGGTTTACATTTTTGTCTATGACCATATAAAAAAATGTGAGCCTCGTTCAAAGCGAAACTTAGAGAATTTCAATATATCTATATATAAATACGTGAAGGAAAAGCTTTAGACCCCTTTTTAAGCTTACTAGGCGCACGGAGGAATGTGAGATTCGGCATAGTTAAAGTTTATGTGGAGTAGGAGTGCAGAAAGTTAAATCTATATACAGGATGAATTTTTGAGATGGGACTATATGGTCAAATCCTATACTATGAGACATAGCGAAGAATGTTCAAAAGGATCATGATCTAGATTTTCGAGAAAATAAAACTGCATATTCACATTTTTCAAAAATCTATTACTTTAACAGGGAATCAAACCACTTTATTTGATAATTATATATAAATACGTGAAGGAAAAGCTTTAGACCCCTTTTTAAGCATATTGTGCGCACGGAGGAGTGTGACATTTGGCTTTGTTATAGCTTATGTGGAGTAGGAGTGCAGAAAGTTAAACCTATATACAGGCTGAATTTTTGAGATGGGAGTATATGACCAAATCCTAAACTATGAGAACTCGACCACCCAAAAATAACTACTTTTGATATTTTCGGAAAATCAACCCTTGAGGAGATGAAATGGGCTTTGATCAAAATTTGAAAGCTTGTGTTGATGGTCATTATAAAATTAAAAGGAATAAGTTCTAAAATAACCTTTCAATATATATATTTTTTTATGTTTAGATACGAATTTGTCAGATGTTTATGAAATTTCATCTGACATTGAAATTGTCCCTGTGACGTCATTCGAGCGGTTGTTATTGCGCTGCTATACCTACACAGTAAAAAACTAAAGCTAAAAGTAAATGAAAAATATTGAGGTAAGGTCACTATGTGAAATGAAATTGTAATCCTCATGAATCAATCAAAATATGATTTTAATTAAATTTTAAAGCTTTGGGTGGGGCTGTTAATTAAATAATGTAAATATTTAAATTATTGACTAATTGTAAGTAAATTTGAAAATTTCATTTCATGTCATTTAATCTAAGATAATGTAAATAGTAAACAGATGTCCAGATGACGTCACAAAGATATTTTAATAAATTTTTGGAAAAAAAATTACTAAGAAAATGATAGATTTAATATATTTTTTTTAAGAGGAAGATATATAATGGTTAATATTATCGGAAAAAAATTTTAAAACTAGTTTTAAAAATTTTGGTGTAAATGCATTGGTGATGAAATTTTAACTAAAAGTTCGATAATTTTTAAAGTAAGAATCGTAGAACTATGTATTTGTACTACTGTTAATAAAGAAAAAATACTGTTTCTGGAAATTAGGGAAACTTTACTTCTACGGGGGTGCAATGAGGGATATAAGTTTATCAGAGAGTTCACAGAAGATCGGTTCTTTTTAAAGTTGAAAATGTGAAAGTAAGATAAGATAAGACTTTCGGCTTTAAAAATCTACCTTTTTAAAGTTCTGAAACGAGGGATGGAAGTTTGTATGTTCGATCACTTTTTAGCAGGGGGTCCGACACAAATGTGTAAATCCACGCGGACCATAGAGCGAAAGCTAGTTGCAATATTTATTGGTAGTTTAGTTTACAAATAAAATTTCATTATATTTCTATTCTTAAATGATTTTATATACATTTTGGATAATGCAAAAAAAGAGTTATAAAAATCTTTATTAACAAATAAACATGAAGTATAGTTGCATATTAAAACTATTATTCATTCTTTCACTCATACACACGCACATTTACTCAATCCATCCCTTTCCTCCCCATTGACCGAAGAACG
Source organism: Luffia ferchaultella (assembly GCA_949709985.1). NCBI lineage: Eukaryota > Metazoa > Arthropoda > Insecta > Lepidoptera > Psychidae > Luffia > Luffia ferchaultella. The sequence continues at coordinate 6,096,555 of OX453264.1, read as the reverse complement.
AATGCTAGCGAGTGTATTCAGTATAAAAAAAAAAATTAACGTTCACCGCCTCCGCAAAAAATTACCTCGTGCACCACTTATTAAAACTAAATATATAACCGCAAAGAAAATCAAAATTCATCAAACTTTAAAACAGTTCTGCAAGTGTTGAAGTGAAAGTGTTGTGAACCACCGCCAAGCAGTCCATATCGAAGAAAAAGGTCAGAAAATTTCCTTCCTACCTAACTAGTATCTAACCCCACCAATAGCATACAATAAAAGCAGGAAAGATACTTACTTGGACAACTAAAAAAAAGGAAAATAAAATGAGGGACGGTCAAATGCTGAGAAAAAGTGTAATAGATATGAACTAAATATAATATATTCAAATAAATTTACATCTATAGGCCAAACAAAAAAAAAATGTATAAAGAACGCAGTAATAGGCGGGTTATAATATACCAATTAGAAATTTTCAAGGTCTATGTAAAACTAATAAATAAAATATTGTTCGAAGTAATTAATTCTAGAACATGCTACCCCGATTTCAATTAAACCACCTTCGTCTGCGTTCTTAAAAGCTGAAATGTAAAATGGGTCCTTTAGAGGGTTTTTCTCTCAATTAAAAGCTAGAATTTTAATTCCCAAAATAACTAAAAACGTTATAGTTTTTTTGATACTAATAAAAATTTACTTTGAATTGCACGAGTTTTTTGAATAATGAATAATTTTGTTCCACATAATAATGTTTAACATGTGGCTGTACGTTGAAATCGGACCAGTTAAAACCTTTTCCCTCGTTGGAAAATCATTTTTCCCTTTTATAACGGACGAGGCGGGAATCGAATAAATCTGTAAGAGGACAAACTAATTAAAAGCTCGTTTGTTAGTCCACTGAGCGGCAACGTTCGCTGCGGACGGATGGGGCCGATTAAATGACATATATATTTTTGTAATTTTTTAAGGGTCCGTAGTTGCTATCATTCTAATATCGCCATGTCCGTCCGTTCGTCTGTCGGACTCGAGTCTTCTACAATTTTTCGTCAGTTGTGACGGAATTTCTTAGTTATAGACCCAGACCACCCAGAGGTTTGAACTGGGCGTGTTGATATGTATTTTGTTACTTACTTTAAATTGCTTTAAAATAAAGTTTGTTTTCTTGTAATAATATAATACTTGTTATAGTTACGTTATAGCAAGTGAGTTAAAAATATTTAAAATTTAAGAGTCGTACCACAAAATCGCGTTGCGTTAGTTTAGGCATATTCATGCTCAGCGATTTTTCAAACGAGGTCTTTCGTCGCATTGAGGTTATTAAAAAAAATTATTATTTGAGCAAATATTTAAATAATTTAAATCAGATAAAAATAAACTGGATTGAGTAACTACTGAACTTTATTAGTGATAATTTAGCTTGATGATATTCCTTCTAAAATGACAGAAATAAAATATATTTCGATGGTCAGATTTCGGCAGATTTGAAATTTTTGGATTGGTTTTACTGACATTTTGTAGAAACAATGTACAATCTGACACTCCCATGAACAGTGTACATTGATATAGACAGTATTTTTAATTTAATATTTCTACCCATTATTCATAAATAAAAATTTAATTTAGTTACTCCCAAAGCACAAAATTCCTAAAAAGCATATCAGAAAGTAAAGATTTTGCCTAACTTAAATGCTGAAAATCCAAGTTATACTTAATACGCTTCCCTATTCATGGGAATAGGAATTAAATTTTGCACGCGTATGCATTATTTTGATTCAAACGTTTTAACTTATGTCACAGTCACAATTCAAAAACCCGTTGAATCTGCGCATGAAAAAACTATGAAACGACTATCACTAAAAACATTTGCAGTAATACTCACAGCAACTTTCTATTTAATTTTTGTCTATGCAATAAGTTAAAAATTTTTACATGCAAGTTTGATTCTATAACGCGGTATCTACTGTAGGTATGTAGATTCATTTAATACATATGTAAATATCCGCAGCTTCATCAGAAATGGAAGTTATGCGAAGACGTTGCTGAAAACTTATGTAGAACTTTAAATCGGAACCAGACTAACTATCTTGCGTCACCGTACGACTAGGGTTTCCATCTTCTTTTTAAAATAAAGAATTCAGTTTAAAATTTTTACCAAATTAAAAGATTTATTTATTTTACAGAATAAAATATTTCATCTTAACAATGAAGTATAAAAATAAGAAACGAAAACTTACATGCTTCGTTCTAGCATCCTTTTACATTCGAATATCAGGCGCGCAATACCACATAGAATCTATCCCAGTCGGGTACACTCAAGTAAAAAATTGACTATTTCTTTTACTAATGGGGATTTTTTATATAGCTGTGTCCACGAAGACGGCAATGCCAGAAGCCTCCTGCACGTATTCCGTACCATACGTCTCGCGAGGCACATGCAATCTCAAAGATTTAATGAAATATTATCCATTTTATACACATTGAAAACAACTAAGATAAAATTATTTCTCTTTTATAATAATCGGTCTTCGGTATCGCAAGAATAAAAAACCTAAAGATCTTACAATTGATTTTATTTAAGTTTTGAAGGTCTTCGGAAACCTGGCAAGTTTGCGGAAAGCTCTACTGATCGTTTATGAAAATGCATTAAAAAACGAAAAACTAAAATTTTATTTACGTTATTATTTTCCGTTACACCGTTTATTCTCTGGAAAGGCTAAAGATATTGATTTCAACAGTTGCAAAGGTTTTTTCGCTGCTAACAAATTATCCATACAAAATATTTTTTTATAGCATAAAAGTATATAAAATTCTTAAATAAAATTTTCAAAATTCTGTAGTTTTCGAACTAAATGTGAAACATGTTTTTGCCTTTGATTACAGAAAACAGAGCCCAAATTAAAAAAAATAATTCAAAACTGTCAAGTATATTGAGAATATACGGCGGTAACTTTATTTGTGAGGGTCACTATACTTTATAAAAAAATGTATCTTGGGTAATAGGTGCAGACACAGGTAAAACATAAAATAAAAGCGAAAGGTAAGTAGGCAGATAATAAAAACGTTGACTATACATAAGTCCCGCGTAATCTTTTTAATTTTAATACTTTATTGCAAACATATTGTTTAAATGAATTGAAGTACACAATATTAAAATATAAAATAATGAAACAATTATAAAGGACGGATGGCAACCCTATTCATTATTGCGACATTTCATGACAACTACTTTATAAACGTATTACGTGAGAAATAGCTTTTGTATTGGTTGTGAACCTACTCCCTCCCTAGACGGGACTGTCGTCGGTTGGGATGTGATTATGTAGATTCGCGTCTCCATTGCGTCTCGCGACACGGTTTGTACGGTAAGGCCCCAAACTAAGCATTAGCTTGTGTTTTCGGTACCAAGCGAAGACACCACATACACATAACAACCAAGACACGGTACCAGTATCAATATTCATCATATAAATACTGACCCGACCTGGGAATCGAACCCGGGACCTCCAGCTTCGTATGCAGGGTCGCTACCCACTAGGCTAAGCAATCGTCATATAATATCTTATATGATAAAAAAAGTAATGAGCATTAACACCTCTTGACGATCAGATATTATTGCCGTCCTTTTTTCCAAAATCTTTGACGTGTGTTAATGAAAACGTACACTCAATGCCACCGCATAAGTACTGCCAGCCGTCACATAACTAACATTGACTCTCACTCTTCGGCTTCAGCTAGCACAATTAAACTAGGATAATGAGAGTTGTTATAAACCAAAGATATCGTTTTGCTCACGGCTCGTTCGCATGGATATATTTAACCCTTTTAACTATATTCTACTTGACTTTTGAATTCCTACTTCCACTACTCTTCCATCTCAGTTAAATTTGTTCAGGATGAATAGAACTGTGGCTTGCATTCTCGCGTTAGGTATTCACTAACTAACGATCTAACTAACAAACAAAACGTCTGCCTAAACAATATTTGTCTCCTTTTTTATGTCCTTAGAGGATGTATTTGAAACATAAATGATAATAATAATGTAATGTTTTCGTTACCAAAACGTTCTTACCTTGACCATTCCTGATACCCTTATCGCGTTGTAAGAATTTCCACGAATTAAAAACAACGCTGTAGTGACATATAACTTTCTCAGATCGGGATGCGAGTACCCTGAGAAAATCGTCCATCATCCGTCGAGCAATGGATGACCCCCATAATAAAAAGCAAGGAATATGATGAAAAAAAAAAAACATATGCGTTAGCGAAAATTATAGTTTCTGTAACGTTATTATAATGATGCGTAGTTTTTTTTCCTCGATTTCCTCGTATTTATGATGATTTCGATCATCAATTGCTCTGTTGATGGTGAACCATCGTATTTTTTAAAGAACACTTTTCTCATTGTACCCTTGCTTACTCGACCATAAGATATTCGATTCAAACGAAGTTATACATAAAATAAGATTTTCACTTGTAATTAAGCCGCTCCGTTGTTGGTTCTAAAAATTACATTCATGTCACTTTAGATTATCATGGGAATGATTGATTAAAAGTGTAATTATGTACATTAATATATAGAATAGATTCATTATTCTATATATGAATATATTAATTATATAGAATAATATTTTTATTATATTATTATTCTGTATAATTATATTATTCTATATAATAATTATATAGTGGAAGGAGGGTAAGACCGAGGAAGAGATGGATAGATTGTGTGAAGGAGGATATGATAAAGAAAGGAGTGAGTGATGAAGTGACGAGTGACAAAGAGGAGTGGAAGAAAAAAACATGTTGGGCCGACCCCGCCTAGAGTGGGGTAAGGGAAGGAGATGAGATGAGAAAGAGAGAGAGAGTATAGTATATTTAGTATATATAGTAAATTTACAGTTTCATACCGTTATCTAAAAATGTTTTGAGTACCTACCTGTAACAAAATATAAGAAAACGCAAGAAGATTTTTTATAGTTTGACCGTTACCGCTGTACCACACCTTAGGTATGTACGCGGCGCGGAGGGAGGTAGATCTGCTGTGTCAGTCCGTCGTCAACGCTTAGGAGCTGCTTCCCTCCTCGCCGCGTACATACCTATGGCGCGGTACAGCGGTTCAGGTCAAACTATAGCATTAATTTTCTTAGCAATGGGGACGCAAAATATTGAATCTGGCTGCCTTTGAATAGGACTTAGAGCGTGGGCATACATAGAAGTGTTTTTGTTCGTCTGTCTGTCTGAAAGTTTTTCTGGGCTTTTGGCGAGAGAAGTTAACTTACTACGAGTTTTACTTATTGTATTGTATTTTGGTAAAACCCAGAGAATTTAAACTTTCCTTACTCAGCGTATTAATATGAAATTTGACGTATTACAAGTGCATTTTTCTAGTATGTCAAATTCAATATTAATTTAATCTTCGATGATAACGGCGCGAATGATAGCCTTTCGGCGCGGTATGCTCAAGTTTGACCGAAACCGCCATACCACGTTTTAGTTAAATGCGAGGCGAGGAGGGAGGCAGCTCTGAGCGTTGACGGCGGACTGATAGAGCGGAGTTTCCTTATACCGAACCTAAGAAAGGCGCGGCACAGCGGTTCCGGTCAAATCATAGCAGCCGACACGAAGAGCTCGCGCATCATCGTCGGTTGGCCGATGGTTAGCCGCTTCACTAACCTCGCTTTATGACGTACCGTGTATCTTAGCCCTCTCAACTATAACTATCATATATCAATTGATAGCTATTGAAACGCGCTTTCTAGTATTATAAGATTTATATTTCATATGGGTTATTGCACGAATTTCGGTCGACATTATAAAATTAAACATTCTCGACTGCGTCGCCATGCAGGGGCATTTATATATATATAGAGTAATTTTTTCAAAGGTAACGCTATCCCTCTCAATGCGTTACATGTGAATGTTAAATGTGAACTGTCCCCAGTCCTGACATAACTAAAATAATTTAAAGGTTCACATCCCTAACTCAACTTAGTCCTCTAACCTAAAGTATAAAATTCGTCTCTATTCTTCTGTGAATAACATAAAAGACTCGCGATTTGCGGATTTTCTCTGTTAGCTCTGTGTCGTCGGAGCGAGCTTTTAAGCTACACAATTTCAGTGCATTTTATCCAATAACTTGAGATGCTCTATTGTACGAAGTATTATGGCTACACGTTGTATATATATCTGGAAAGCATTTATTACTCACAACAATTTATTTCGTTAGCGGTACATTGGTTTTGACCAATAGTTTTAATTATTTATTACAAATTGTTTTGTGCCATGGCGCCCTCTCTCGATAGATCATTTAACTAATGATTCTCTAAAAGCAATAAACGGTAAACCAAGTCCTATTCCGAATTTCTCCAATTAGACCTATCAGACATGTGTTGGGCCCGCCTCATTTAACAATTGAAGACATGAGTGGCCAAAGGTCGTTAATAGTATAGTAAGCTATTCATAAAAGATAGATATATGCCATCGTGGACTTGTCTTTAGTCCTATAAAAGAGACACAATTCCTCCATACATTATATCTCAAAAGGATTAGGCCGCATTTTCGATGAAAGTTCCCAACCGGCTTGATTTTTTTCCGACTTCTTCAACAATAATCGTCATATTTTAACAAATTTTCTCTTGAATCACTCTGTCCATTGATGTCAATAATATGCCAATCCGTTTGATACTTTTTGAGTTTGTCGCGTTCAGACAGACAAACAGACGCGGCGGTGGACTTTATTTTATAATATGTAGTGATAACAATAATACCTGGGACATCCCACACAGCGCTATCTAGTCCCAAACTAAGCAAAGCATGTGTTATGGGTGTGGGTTAAGATGTCTTTTAAAGTTCCATAAAAAAAATTATTAGACAATACTATACTGTGCCACAGTTATCGTATGAGGAGTTTTGCAATACGAGTGCATTTTGTTTGTGATACGTGGCGATGGCGAAACCGAGGTCCCATTGAATGAGGTGACCTTTTCATTTCCCATTTCGTCAAATTCTACTATTTTTGATTTTGGACCGATTGTTTTCAAAATCAATGTCTAAGAGTCTGTATGGTCTTCGATTACGAATCTGTGCTCAGAACTAAAAAAAATTACTGCCTTTGAATCTATTTTAGTTTTTGAACTGCTTGTTTTCAAAATCGAAATCTATGGGTCCATGTGGTCTCCCTTCACAAATCTGCGGTCAAAACTGAAAATAGTGTCTGCCATTTTGAACTTCTTTCTTTCTGGGCCTAACACTACTAAAATAAAGTCTGTTTCGTTTAGATTAAAATTTTATTATTATTTGGTCCACATTAAAAAAACAAAAAAACAAGTCTGTATGCGTTATTACAACAACGATTAATACTTTTGTCAATACAGTTACTATTAATACGTTCTTTATGACATCGAAACTTGTACCGCAATGTTGTATTTTACAGTACTAAATCTTTTTACTTTACACCAATCACAAGCGAGCATTCTGTTTGCACCGCATGCGTAAACCACGAAAAGCAGCCCGCTCGCGCCCTTAGCTCCCACCATTATTTATTTCTATAAATTGAGGAACCGCGCGAATACCCCTGTTTTGACTAACTTGCCCTTCAAATTTCACGATCATTCAGACCGCCTTAAAAACATTATAGTTTAAAAAAACTAAGAAACTTGCGCTTTAATACCAAATCGATCTATAAAGAAGAAAATGACTTTTGGAATAAGAATAAAGTGTTTAATGAGGAAAAATAATGTTATTGTGACAAAACGTGGGATGCCCGATGTCAGTTGTTTTAAATATTTCATTGCACTCCACGATTTTTCACAATAACATTAATTTTCTATTTTTTTTTTCTACTTATTTTCTTTTTTAAAGTTCGATTGTCTATCAAAGTTATAAATGTTTATAAATTTTTTTTAACATATTATTTTTTTTCTTTTTTTAGTCTTTATATTTTTTAAACTACATTCCATCAAAATTTACAAAACATAAAGGTGGAACTCACAATTACCTATAAAACGATGAAATGATACAAACCGACACAAAGCTTCATGTCGGTGCTAATCTAACCACTGATGAGTTAGTTCCCTCGTAAACAAATTATCGCGGTGCATCATCAGTTTATAGTGAAAATCATGGATAACTATCGAAATCCAACCTACATACAAAGTTTCGTATTCGTGCTATCAACCGGTGAAGAGTATCCTTATGAGGAAACAATCCTGGCTGCAATATCAAGTTATGTTTATCATTTTAGTGTATTGTCATCGAAGTTACATATGTATTCTGAATTTCAGCCCAAAATCTTCAGTGGAAGTGGGTGACAATCGCGTTTAAAGACTCCATTAGATACAAACAAGGTGGAACATATACAGGTGGAACTTATAAAAACGTATTAAAATTAAAATAATTACACCATCCCAAGAGGACACCACTTTTTACATATGTTTTTCATTTCAATTTAAATCTTCAATTTAATTTTTTTTGTCATAAAAAATTTATTAGTTGGTCAACTCGGTAATGTATATATTATGTACATTGTATATATAGTGCAAGATTTTTATTTTAAGTTTAATAGCTTTCCGCCTTGGAAAAAAAATAATTCAAACTAATTCAATTAATAAAATAGTATAAATTTACTTTCACCCACGGCCACGTCTCAAGATTGATTGAGTTCAACTTTACCATACGTACAGCATTTGATCGGAGAAAAACAAAGACGTACACCCGACCTTTCAATAGCGCTCCTCGGAGCGGTCTGAAACACGATACCGTGTGCGCTTGGTTATAAGCTGTCAGTGTGCTGTCAGTTCATACAAAATAGTATGGCGAAATTTCGGTGAAATTGCACATTATTGATAATTTTTTTCTGCCACTTTTCCGTTTATTATCAAAATTTCCTCTAACAGAAAGAAAGGATGAAGTATTAACAATACTTAAATGATTTTTTAATCTCAAAAAACCTTGTGATGATGGTGTAATATGTACCGAAAAATGTTAAATTTCCGCGATTTCGGCAAAAGTGGGTTTTAAAATAATATTTTTTCAGTATGAAAGAGTGTAAAATAAGCAAATGTTTTCTAACACAATTGTAAATTAAGAACTGATCTTTATTTTAGAATTAGGTTTATGACCATATACTTTTCCAAACTTCCTAAAAATGTACCTAAACATGCCGTTTTTTTGTAATTGCCCCATTAACAATTATAAAAAAAAAACCGCTCTTATAGCATTGGGAATAGATTAAGCGTATCATACAACCTTTGAAACAGGTATTTGATTTTTTGCAGATATGACTTTTGACCACTCATGTCTTCAATTATTAGCCGCAATTTGCATTTCGCTTTTTCTAACTGGTCGAACTAAAGTCACTTGCCTATATATCCAGTCGTTACGCGCACGATCGCAGATCGATGCAAATAAAAGCGCCTCACAGATAATCCAGTAACAGCGGTTATAATTTATTTTAACGTGAAAATGTTATCAAAAAGGCATCCATACTAAAGTTCCGTCAAAATTTGCGATGAAACGCTTTTGTTGTTGCCATAAAAGTTGATATATATCGTGTACACATTTTGAAAAGGGATAGTTTCCCTAAGAAGAGCATCGAAATACACTCCATGCGACCAAACAATTAGTCGTAACTCTTCAGCGGAAAGGGTTAGACAAGATATTCCAATGTTCTCTAAAAAGTAGGTTGAGTGGAAAAAAAAGCTGTCAACTGTTTCTCTTATATTCTACCTGAGAATCGCGGTAATGTAGCGATACTAGCCACATCGTTTATTTTTATTTTTTTAGTCCTTGTAGGTGTTTATTACGTAAAATACAAGCTGAGACCCGACTGAACAGTTTCGATACATTTAATTTTAATAGATTTAGGCAACGAATATTGAAATTGACTGCACTGAAAAATGTAATTGGTTTTCATGATGTAGCACGAAAACTAGAGAAATTGAATCTAAATGCAAAGTAGGTTAAGATTCTGTAAGTAGAACATCTTCGTGATAAATAGGCGACGCAAGAGTGGGGAAGCGGTGCGGTAGGGCAGTGGAAGATTCAATTAAATTTAAAGAAAAACGTATTAAAATGTCACAGAAGCTTACGTGTGTGTAATAGATTTGATACGAACAAGAAAGATATTTGTCCGTAGCTACGCTATGTCAACATCTCTACACGTGTGTCTCGCGCTAAATATTCGTAAAACGGCATTAGTACCGAAAATGACTTACTCAGGGCCGCACGCTCCAAGTACTTTGCTAAATACAATAGTAATTTTCGATGTAGATCCTCAATTGTGCCCAGCAAAATTGGCTGTTTCTTCCGCCCGACACCCACGCAGTTTTCACCACCCTTAATAATTACTTTCTGAGAATTAAACGTCTATTTAGGTACTAATTTGGGTATTAATTATTTAAAGGCGGGCTTACGTTTCCCACTAATTACAGCGTTAAATAATAACTAATAATACCAGGGATATCACACACAGTGCCATCTAGCCCCAAAGTAAGCAAATATTATGCTTGTATTATGGGTCCTAAGCAACTGATATACTTAAATATTCATTATAATATACCTCAAAGATTGACGAATTTTCGATGTCGCGCGTTTATAGACGACATCGCCTTCATAGCGATATACTGCTCAGCCCTTAGTGGTCTCGAATGCAAAGTCTGAAGGCTGTTTAAAAAAAAACTGTTCTAGCCGTTTGAAGAAACACATATACAGTAGGGTTCCCTGCTGGCCCTTATTCGTAAAACATTTATACCGTACCGAACCGTATCTAAGTTGATACCTATGTAATATAAATAAAACTGCTTAGCCATTTTAGAAAGACATGTCCATCAAACCAGGGGCCATTAGTAGTTTATGGTTTATAGTGGAATATGCTTAAGAACCTGCCCTGGATAATACTCATGCAATGCAAAAAAATTTATTGACATTATATTTAAATTATTGAGGAAATTCGTAAAAAAAAAATTACACGAAAATGCAAACACACAACCTCTTGCCCCAAATGCATATACTATCTCTGACGTGTCGTGAGTAAAACTGGCTCTGTAATTAATATTCCAATAATATTTATTTCAGTGATTGCAAGATATTTTCTGTCCACAGAGCCATCGACGCCCCGTTTCTCCGGCAATTCGTGGCTGGCGTTTAGAACGCTTCGCGGCGCATACAAACGCGTCAGGCTGAGGGTTAGAGTTCGTCCTGAAAGAGCCCATGGAGTGTTGCTGTTGACTGGCGAAAGGGACGACCTCAGCGGCGACTACTTGGCTATCATATTAAGACAGGGCCATGTTGAACTCAGGTGAGTGTTGCAAAAATATTGTGTTATTATACACCTATTACTGAGTCCGCAGAAGAACTGTGGTGATTTGTACAACTCTCAGAAGGAGCAGTCGAAGTAGAAATGGACAGGCCACATTTCTCGCAAACCGATACCTAACTAATGGGGAAGAAAGAGTTTCGAGTTGTGAACACCTATTAGACGTCGTAATGTGGATCGGCCCTCCACTAGGTGGACTGACAACCTAGTGGAGTTGGCGAGTGGCCGAAATATTCTTCTTCAGCGGTTATGATTACTTAATGGGTAACACAGTAGTTCGTTAAGAAACTATTGTTAAAGATGATTGACGTAAAATAAGTAATTAAAGTAAATTATATAAAATCACCCCTTCGTCGAGAAATCGTAAGTACCGAAAATTGGACACGAGTCAAGGCAGTGAGACTTTTGTACGTTATGTCGCTTTTGTGTGTTATAACATCTAGGTGTGTGTGCGTAGATTTGTAATATGCCCGTACTACAATTAATTTCTTACACCAACAATGATTTTTTTTTTATTTCAATATTATATCACATGTATATAAGGTATATTATGATTACAACAGAATATTCTAATTGGGTGTTAGTGGATGTGCTTTTTGTTTTATACACCAGCTATATTAAAAAGTTTGTGACTCTATTAGAAAGTTGCAGTTATTTGCTAATAAGCTACAATTTGCAAAAGCTCTAAGTTCGCTGAAGGTATTAGTGCGATCACTCGTCCCTATCCACCAAAAATTAACAACATAGATTTCGTGGTTTTAAGTTCTTTAAGATATTTTAACATTGAAAATGTTTATCAGATCGTTATTGTGGAGGAGTGTACTTCGGCTATATGTCCGAAATTCATAATGTTAGACAAAAGACAGTGGTGTGAAAAAATGTAGGGACTTGTAGGGCATTGTATGATATAAAATTTTCTAACATCGTTTTGTAACTTTATTCGGAAAATCAAAAATGGTGAAAAAAACAAGACGGAATTTCCCAATTTTTTGGACAAAAAGTTGATTATTTAAAAAATGACAGCCAATATCGAAAAAATGAAAAAAAAACCTCCCGAGGCAGATAAATTGTCTACCGTTTGAAAAAAAAAAATTGGAATCGGTCGAAAACTGGGCTGTGCAGATGCCCTTTTCATTGAATGATTATCAGATCAGTCACTCCGGAGAGTGAGATTCGGCTATATTTTCAAAAGTTATAAAGGTATGCATCGTATGGTACCAAATTTTTGAAAATTGAGTCATAACTTTTTACGAAAAATTTAATAAAATTGTTTGACGTTCTTTTTGATCTTAATTTTCAATGTCCTCCGATAGTTGCGAGAAGCGCGAATATGAATTTTTTACTTCGGTCGAGTCAGAGACCTTTGATTATACAATTTCTGGATGAACCCTCGCCATAAAATGTCAACAAAATGCCACACCAACTTTTACATACTTGTGTGTGTGAATCAACAGACCACATACTATCGTTACACCTTACCCACTATGTACAAACGGTTTCTGTGAGCGTGAATTAATCTAACTGTTAAGTGACGTTTTTGTCTCCGTTTTTTGACGCCGACTCTCTATCCAGACGTTATATAATCAAAGCTGAAAAAATAGTACACAACGGAAATTGACAAACGTTCTCTCTCCGCAAAGGAAAATGGCCGATTTTCCCCCGATCATATGTAACTCGATTCCGCCCGGCTTTCGTGTTCGCCTAAATTCGTTTCGCGACGTCAATAAGTCGATGCGAATGTCATGACGAGCGTCTGTGGGAATTATCTCGATTCTCTCCTTCGTCTATGAGATATTTTTGACAAATTATGTTAGATATTGTCATTGGAGTTCTGATGTAATATGTACATGTTTTTATGCTTTTGCTCATACACGACAGGAAGGTAAAAAAAATCGTTTATTATCCCCCAGAACATTGATGTCTACAAAAGAAGTTCTAACGGTATAACTAATAATTTATTATACTATGTTTGGATGATTAATAAGTAGCCAAAATTTGTATGAAGGAAAAATAGTTTTAAAAATTAAATATTTTATTTTTCAAGATCGTCTATTTGCTTACACGTCGTGTAGCGTTTCTTCACCTTTGATTGATGTCTGGATAGAGAGAGTGTCAGCGTCAAAAAGAGTTTATAAATATATCACTTTAGGGGGTAGGCTTTTCATACAAAAAAAAGGGTTCGGCCCGTGTCTAATCCTCGCTGTATTTCTGTATAAATGTTTAAAAAAAAATGTCATAGGACAAATACAGTCACAGGGCGGTATGTTTTTATTTTTTTGATTACTTGTTTAATTGTTTTAGAATAAATTGCTGTAAAACATGATTTCCGTCGGTTTTTCGTTTTTGAAAACAATGACCCATAAATTCGAGATTAAAGCGAATTTAAAAAAAAAAACTTACCGCCCTAGGGGAATTCTTTTTTAATGACTCTGCAAGTTTTGGTTCCAATTCATACACATACAGGGGTGAAAACAGTCACGACCAGCAAGCTGTTTCGACGGGTATTTTATAGGTATTTTTAGGGATTTACTCTTGTCATCGCTGTTTCTCTGGAACAGGTCGGGTAAGAAGGATTGAAACGGAAATAGCGATGCCAATTCGAAGCTGAGAAAAAGACTATCCCCGTAACCGTTCGGTGATAATTAACATAAAAACGGTTTGTGCATGGTTAGGGTTTCGTTGCTAGAGGGAGTGGTCTGTTGAGTCACACACGCAACTATATCATCATCAGCCCATTTTACCCCACTGCAGGGGCTTAGGCCTCCCCCAGGGTGAAGGGGGGGGGGGGGGTTGGAGCTTAAATCCACCACGCTACTCCACTACGGGTTGGGGATTGTAACGACCGCCATCTATTGACAGCGCCCGGGACCGACTGCTTAACGTGCTCTCCGAGGCACGGAGTCGGTGATAGTTAATGTACTTAAGTCAGAAAAACTTATTGGTACACGCCCGGATTCGAACCATGGCCCTATGCCTTTATATAAATTTGAAACAGGTTCGTTGCGCTCTGGGCTACCACGACCATATAAAAGTTAACTTATGATATTTGTTGACTAGAAGCACTTACTCAGACCTTATAAATCTAATATAAGTACCAAATTAGTTAGCTTTCAGTGTTCCAGTTACTGATTAACAGCTGTCCTTAACATATCATTGAGGTAATTGAATAGGCTGGCTAAAGAGGTTTAATCACATGAATAGAACAACTAATATCCTGCCTACCATTCAGCTCTTTGAATCCTTCTAACCAGTTCAAAGTTTCGTCAAACTCAAGTGATTAAAAAATATGTTCTGTATAAAGTGTTTCTCTAGTGTAAAATTTTAATGGCGTCTTTTTGCGTGTACGTGTTCCTTACCATATCAGACGATTATGCCCTAATGCAGGGACTTAGACCTCCCCTCGGGCTGATAGTGCTTGGAGCTTAATTCATCACGCTGCGCCAGTGCAGATTGATGAATTTTAACGACTGCCATCTGATGATGACCACCGGGACTAACGGAACTCGTACTAATCATAACTATCACTATAACATAATACGTCTTTATTAATAGGTATAATGACTTAAGTAGCTACATAACTATCACTGACTCCGTGCCTCGGAGAGCACGTTAAGAAGTCGGTCCCGGACGCTGTCAATAGATGGCGGTCGTTACAATCCCGAACCCGCAGTGGAGCAGCGTGGTGGATTTAGCTCCAATCCCCTCACCCCGGGGGAGGCCTAAGCCCTTGCAGTGGGGTGAAAATGGGCTGATGAATAGGCATGATCTACGTATAAATATCAATGGAACGCTGTTAAATAATCTATTATTTGCTGGCGATTAACGACGAAAATGAACTAACATATGTTGCTGTGTATAATAATATTGTTACATCTGTCTGTGTCTGGGTGTAAATGTATCTATATATGTATATATTATAAAAAAAACCTATTTAAATATGTATATCAGTTGTCTGGTACCCCATAACACAAGCATAATAATTGCTTACATTGGGACTAGATGGCGTTGTGTAGGATGTCCCAGATATTATTATTATATTATTATTATTATTATTATCAATATATTAGAAGTTACCAAATTAATGCAATATTTACTCTGTATTTATATTATATATATACATCTATTTATATGCTGAATTTCACCCATCACCCTAATTACTTAACTTAATTCAATTGCATTGCATGGGCACTGTAAACTTTTCTCTCTTTTAATTTTACGTCCGTACCGCAAACTCGAATGAAAGTAAATTTTATATTGCGCCACCAGTACGGTACCTTATTCTAAGTTAAAAACAAGTATTCTGGACTGAAATCCGAAAATATTCAACTACTATCCAAAAAACTGGGTTATTATTATACACCAAGTGATTTTTTTAATCACCAGCCTGATTTTTTCTAGGCTTTAGGTAGCATCTAAGAGACTCCATTTTTGAAAAAAAAGGTCAAATTTCGAAGGTGCAATCGCTCGTGCTGAGGAGAAAAGTATTCTGCCGGCGGCCGCTGATCGACGCAACTATTATTCCGCTGTATGTCAATATTTTTGTAATGAGTGACATTAAAAGAAAAAACGATTATTTCATTATTTTCACTAATGATCATTATATTAAAATGAAAAAATATAGCCTGTATAATATATTGCTATTTTATACATAATCATCAGTGACTCCCTGCGACGGAAATCATGTCAAGCCGACGGTTCCGGTTACCATGATTAGATAACAGTCGTTAAAATCTCCCAACCCTCACTGGAGCAACTGGTTGATTAAGCTCCGAGCACCCTCATCTCAAGAGGAGGCGTAAGCTCCAGCAGTCGGGCATAATGAGCTGATATGGTATAACATAATATATTTTTTCCGTACGCGGTGGCCGCCGAGTAGTTAGTGGTAACTGGCACAATAATTTAGGCTGACCATGGTCGCCGACCTCGTTTAACCTACCGTACCTGTTATCGCTGCGCCAGCATCCATTCACCGTATAAAGATAATATTAATAATATACCTGGGACATCCCCACACAGCGCCAAGCTAGTCCTAAAGCAAGCAGGTATTATGCTTGTATTATGGGATAGTAGACAACTGGTAAACACACGTAATTATATTTTTTTATAACATATATATAGATACTTTTTACACCCAGATACGGAACAAATAGATATGTTCATGCACACAAATTTTTGTACCGGACGGGAATCGAACTCGTGACCCTTGGCTCTGCAGTTAGGGTCTCTAACCACTCAGCGAATCGGTCAGTCTATGGTGCTGTGGTGAGATGCTATGAATCATAAATAATTAATTGAGAAAACGTGTCAATGTAAATTTTTTTTTCTTCAAAATTTTGATATTCAATAATCGGCATCCCTAAGGTCCCTCAATAAAATATAGCGTGAATAACATTTAAAAATATATATATTATTAATTCACTGTGAAACAGAATTTAAATTGCTTTCCCCAAAATCGGAATCCGACCCCGAGGCTACGCTCGTAGGAATTTATTTCAAATGGAATAAAACGTCTCTTTTTATTATAGCTCAACAATATTACAAACGATAATTGTAAAAAATGTTGCGGCGTAATTGGTTCTTTGGGGTCCCTCGTTACAATGCATAACAGTGAAATAGCGTGGCTCTCTTTTTGAAATCCCTAATTATAAATAATTTTTTTGTCCGTTCGTCATACAACAAGATATTTTTTTTATGAACCCCTTATAGTTCATAATTCAATATATAAAATACAAAAATAGACTTTAAACGATAACAAAATTCATAAACAAAATTATATTCCCTTGAAGAATATGGAAATTATAAATTATTAAAATTTTATATTAAACATCTCTGTATCCTTCTTGCGAAACGAAATTTAACATTATTGTAAATGGCCTGACGTCACAGCTAAGTACACCGTGCGGTATTGCCCTCTCTGTCTAACAGGACATTTTAAACATTCATAACTTTGTTATTAGTGATTTATTTTTTAAATTAACCTAACCCTATTGAAAGACCCTAACTACGGAGCCAACGGTCGCGGGTTAAATTCCCGCCCGAGACAAATATTTGTGTGCAATAACATGTTTATTTCGGTCCGGGTCTGGTCTGGGTGTATAATATTTATCTATGTATATATTATAAAAAAAAATTAAGTATGTATATATCAGTTGTCTAGTAACCCATAACACAAGCATAATACTTGCTTACTTTGGTACGAGATGGCGCTAAAAAGGTTGTCCCATAAAAAATATTATTTCGCTGTTATGATAGATTTCGAAAACTTTCTCTTAAAAAATAATCAAAAAAAAATCACAATCTACCCCATTGTGCTTTTCGAAAGAGACCAAGTGCAAAAAGACGTTTTATAGTAATTTCACACTATTTATTTTCTTCACAGTGAAAAGCAGTGTTTACCACGGGTGCGAAATTATTTCCTTCGCGGGTTGCATTGAACCCGACGTTAGAACCAGGATTCTATTATAGAATAAAGATTCTGTATAAGATTCAACATCTCTAGAGTCTAGTCGTCGAAGACGCTGATTTGTAACCCAAAGGTGTAGGTTCGATCCCCGCTTAGGACAAATATTTGTGTGCATGAGCATATCTATTTGTTCTGTACCGTGGTGTAAAATATCTATATACCTATATGTATTTATATTATAAGATATATTTAAGTATGTATGTCAGTTGTCTACTACTTTACAGTACAGAGACTGCTTAATTTGTGACTAGATGACCGTGTGTTAGATATCCTAGATCATTATATATCATTATATATTAATTGGCTTTATAGATGTACATTCAAAGACTTTAAGTATCGATTATTTAGCTGTAAGTTTACTTCGAATAAATAAATAAATAAAATCATTAATAAACCTAAGTATGTATACCTAGTTGTGGCATGTCGCACTTATTAATATTTCACCTTCGCTGGGAACATATTATTTTGCCCACTTGGTCAACAAACAACAATTTCACGGAAGAATTTAAATAGATATACGCCACGGTGAATCATTTGAGGCAAAATTAGTGTATATATCACCGTCATATTGTAAATAGACACTAAAATGTGCAATCTACTATGTTAGGTTACGTTTTAATTATGTCAATGCGAGCAGCGAAGTAGAGCGGAGCGACGAGCCACCCAAAAGCCTCAGAAAAATTGCGATTTCTTTAAAATTAGCTAGTAAGAAGTTTTTAACCTCCGACGCAAAAAGAGGGATGTTATAAGTTTGACGTGTGTGTGTATCTGTGTATCTGTCCGTGGCATCATAGCTCTCAAACTAATGAACCGACTTGGATGGGAATTTTTTTATATGAAAGGTGAATTAGTCGGGAGTGTTCTTAGCTATGTTTGATGAAAATCAGTCCAAGATGGCCGCCGCCACTAAATGGCGGATATCATGTTTTTTCACTACTCCAGCAATATGGGTATCAAATAAAAGGACTTGACTAGTATAATACTATATTAAGACCAATTTCAATTCCAAGATGGCCGCCACCACAAAATGGTGAATTACATTTTTTTCACAAATCCCTCAATATGGGTAGCAACTAAAAGGTCTTGATTGGTAGAATAATGTACACTATACTGAAAGGGAGTGAGTTACGTTAGGGTTAGTGAATATTAAGTTACGAAATGAAAATTAAAAACTTGAAAATTATTTTTTGTCTGATTATGTATGAAATAGTTTAACTAAATAACTACGTTTAAAAAATTGGAAATAAAAATTAAATTCAAAATTTAAAAAACCCCCGACAAAAAAACTAACCTTTAAAAAGTGTGAAATAATACAAGTTTGTTCATTGTCAAATGATTTTTGATCCTTAAAGCGCCTGGGACCGCTAAGTAAACTTAAAATACGTAATAATTAGCGGTTCCAGCCGCCTTTAAGGATCAAAAATCATTTGACAATGAACAAACTTGAATTATTTCACATTTTTTAAAGGTTAGTTTTTTTGTCGGGGGTTTTGTTAATTTTAAATTTAATTTTACTTTAACTAACACATATATATACATTATTGTGTATTTTTTGGCTACTACGGTCAAATTAGCTCACTGTCAGCAATTTACCAGTCAACCAACACAATCTAATTACGCTACGTTATTACCGACTATCTGCCATTAACGTGTTCGAAAGTCCAATTTATTATAAAAATATATAGACACTAGATTCAACCCGCAGTGCAGGCGCAGCTCCACTCGCGTGGACTACATAGTTGTACTGGGACAAATTTTTGCGGGACAAAAGTAGCCTACGTCACGCTTCAGCTTATAAACTATATCTATACAAAACCATTATAACGGAAAGTTAGTTTAAAAATAAAATATAAATTGTTACTCGCTGATAACGTACCGTTACGTTAAAGGTGCTTTTTTTAAATTAGTTAAGTAATTTATGAGTTTATCCGTAACAAACAAACAAACAAAAAATCAAACCCTTCCTCTTTATAATAATATTTATAGTAAAGATAGGCGTAACGCCGCAGATTGAGCTAATATGGCCGTAGCCTTCATTCAACACATCAGCCGTGCGACAAGTAAGCAATAACCATTTCTATTACTCTTTTCCATGTTCTATGGACATACGCAAAAGGACAGTATTAAAAAAATCGAATGTAAATTGCTACAAGAAACCGGATCGATTCACTCGTTCAATTAATTGTAATAAGAAATAATTTAGAAAAGAGGAAAAGTATCATTCCGTATTAACGAAGGAAGAGATTTTGTTACATATAAAATAATTGGTTTTTCCTTGAATAAAATATTTTCCTGTTGTATAATAGTCACGTAATTATTTAACGGTGCCCTTATCTGGGTTCGTCAAAAGATAAAGGGGCCTAAATTAAGGAAGAAAGGGTGGAAATTCGGGAAAACCTTTAATAGGAAATCCTTGCTTGTATTCTTGGAAAATTAATTAAAAAATATTTCATTTCGTTTTATTAAAGTTATTAATAATAATTTGTTATTAATAGGCTTTGTAGAAATATTATTTGTAGGGTTATTTGTTGGTTTCAACATGAATTCGATGAAAGGCTTCCTCGTCATACCAGCGAGCATTCCAGAAAAATTGTGTCACGTAAAACATGTAGTTTTAAAAATTCATACTTCTAAAGTTTAAATGTTAGAAAAATGATAGTTACATCCAGTAAGGATCCATTCGACGATAAATCAAAAATATGTGTTTGATCTTGCGCTCACCTTCCGCTACGACTTCATAGAATGCGGAAGTGAGCTCGGAAAATGAAGTTTGTATTATTACTTTTTTTTTAAAATAAGAACTCTAAAAGCGGTATTATTTTATCGTATTTTTTGCATCAAGCTACAAAATCATATAAAATATTATAAAAAAATTATAAAACAAAATAAAATACATAACAACCTGTGCTAGGTTGAGTAGGTATGAATATCACGCGGCATTCTCCTCTCATTAAACGCCGTTGCCACCTCGATGCTGCTGTGATTGAACTCACCGGTACGCGATCTGAGCGCGGGGGGAGTCAACGCTACGGAGTCCCTCATTTCTGTTTCTCCGCTCACTTCTTCCAAACCATGAAACGGATTTTGATACTGTTTTCAAAGTCATTTAGAGGATTTCTCCCGGAACTTTTACCTGTATAACACACTAACTTTTGCTCCCAGCTTCGCCTGTGTAATCGTAGACTAAAACTGATCTGTGGGGAGTTATAATTGAGTTCGCCGAAATTATCTTTTAAACCATGTATACAATAAATCAAGCCGTTATGTTTCTCCATGAAAGTAAAAATAAAATAAAATATATTTTTCTAAACACGTGTAATATCTTACATTATGTAACATCGCCACGGAATTGGTTTTGTAAGCCCTCATGCCCCCTTGATGAGAATGGAAACGAAAACGAACTAGAAATGGGAACGTTAATGGCAACAAGAAGAAATTCTTCTCTTCTCCACTCCCTCCACTTCGGGAGAATAATTGTGTGACAGGGATAAAAACTGGAAAGGGAAAAGCCGGGACAAGATAAGACTGAGATAAAAAGTGAATCCTACAGAAACGAATACCACACGAGCGAAGCCGCAAAAAGGCCTCTAGTTTTCTTATATTAAAGAATCTCTCATTCCTCGGTCATCGAAGTTTTTCATTAGATGACAATAACTAACAAACGCATCCAATTAATTTTTAGTTTTGCACAGGAAAAAAATAACTAGCTTATGTTCGCGTCTCTCATCGGGTGCACATATATAATATCATTAATATCTTATATATATTACGGGTAATGCTAGAAGATTGAGTAAACCTAGGTTTACGTGGGTTTACTTAGAATTACTCAAGGATTTTGGGTAATGTCCGAATGATAATTGTAATAAATTTTAAGTCAGGATTTACCCATACTCACCTAGGTCTAACCAATGCGGGCTGGGCAATGTTAGGTGTTGTGTCAAGAGCTTATTATCTGTGAAAGTGTTGAATTGTTTTTAATATGCTAACGACCAATATTTGGAAATAATTAATTCGGTTAAAAGTGAAAATGAAGCCAAATCGAAAACTACTTTGCAATACCGGCGATAGAGGTGATTTGATTTGTGTTCTCTTGACGTAACACCTAACCTTACCCAGCCCGCATTGGATAGACTTAGGTATGGGTAAATCCCGAATTAATATTTAATTCAATTATTATTCGGCCATTACCCAAAATCCTTGGATAATTCTAAGTGAACCCGGGTAAACCTAGGTTTACTTAATCTTCTAGAATTACCCGTAACATATTATATGATCTTATCTTTCCCGTTTAAAGAAATTGTTCGTTTCATTGGATTACAATTTAAGTAAATTTCAGTAGTAAAATAATTTTATTCTGTATTTTATTTTATATTTGAACACCACATTTTTATTTTAGATTCGACTGTGGCAGTGGAGCAGGTGTGTTGAGATCGCCCGAACCAGTGCGTCTGGGGAGGTGGAACACGATAGCTGTGTATCGCCATCGTTGGGACGCCTGGCTGCAACTGAACATCGGGAAGCGTGTGAGAGGCAGATCTAAGGTGATATATTTTTAATGTATTTATAGCTATAAGACTAATTTTCGCTCGCGATGTAGTCCGCGTTTTATTTAAACGAAATAGTGTAGTTGTGCGTGGTTTCTTGTTGTACCTTGTACCTCATTCAATTAAAAAATCGCTTGGCTTGCCTCGCATCGCCTTGAATTAAAAAAAATCGGTTAATCATTCGTTTAGTACATTATTTGGTAAAAGCTTCTAGTTTATTACTCCCTTTATTTACATTTATCCATACTTTTAACACCCTTTTTCTTTCCCTTAGATATTAAATTTTCAAAAAACCTTTGTTAGTGCATGTCTCCTGTTATACAACATGTTCCTGTGCAAAATTTCTTGTTAAACAAATCTTGTGGTTTGGGCACAGGGTTTGGGCTATGTAGGCATTGATATACGAACTTTAACAACTCTTTTCACCCCTTAAAGATTGAATTTAGAAAAACTTTTCTTAGTGTTTGCTTACGTTACATAAGAGAGTGTGTGTATGTGTGAGTCAAGTTTTTAGAAATATTCAAGGCCTCAAATAAATATACGCTTTAGTATTTTTTCCTTTTTTCCAAATTAAGCCTTCTAAGAGCAAATTTAATCTCCAAATTTAGCTTCCAATTAAATAAAAGCCTTTTTTAGAGCCATGCACAGGTCGTATTTTAACGAGATGACAACATGCGTTTAGACGCCAACTAAAAAGCGATATAAATACGGTACAACCGCATACCAACACCACTGTACACGTTCTTTCGGTATGAAAAGTGACATGTGCATGGCTTTAGTGCTTACAACTACGTAATAAAAACGACTTCTACGTTAAACTCCTAAAATTTCAAGTTTCTAGTAGGCTAGAGAGGGTTGGACATTGCGTTGTCAGCCAGTCAGTCATCTCAGTCAGCCAATGTCTTCTTTTTGAAAAACAATGTCAATGGAAATTCATTAAGCTTGATAAAAGCAGCGGAAACCACTAGATACACAAACTTAAAACGTCGCACATAATTTTTCATTTCTCATACTCGGAAAGTAGTGTTGTTTTGATCTGATTATTGGGTAGAAAATGCTGCTTCCTTCCCTAGAGTGGGAAGAACTCATATAAATTACTTTCCACCTAAGGGGCGGGATATTAATCTGTTGTGTATCTGTGACAATCTTTTAACTAAATTTACATTTAATTTATATAGATTTGACGTAAATATTTACCATCATCAATGATAAAAAATACTGGCTGTGTAGAATGCCACATAAAAAAACATAGATATTTCGATAAAATGAGTTCATCAGATTCATATATGGATTTAACGCTTTTCTTACTTTCCTCATATTCGTAATGAAAAGCAGAGTGCTCACCTCGGGTGAAAGACTTATTTAGCCACTCGAACTATTAGCGCCCTCGCTACGCTTGTGCGCCAAACCATCTCGTGCCTAAATAGATCACTTTCACCCCTTGTGTAACAATCTACTATTCCTATGTCATAACGTATGCATTTGCTGAGGAAGAGTTTTTCGAAATTTAACCTGTAACATTCGTACCATAACATCTTTAAACAGTGTGTGTGTTTCCGTAGTGATGTTACGAAAGTTAGACATGGTGTCTAATTTTAAAATAAAAGCTCAGAGCCACCCAAAGTTCTACAGAAATAGTTATACTTGGAGTTTCTTATTAGGATATAAGTGCTTACGAAAAAATCCGCAGAACTAAAGTAACCGATTTAGTTCACAGAATTAGTAAGTTCAAGTGGTGATTGGGCAGATCACATCGCTAGCAGATCTGATAACCATTGGGAAAGGAAGGTTCCAATAGGATGACCAATAACTGGAGAAGGTTGTATAATGACCCATGACCATTCGTTGTGAAGGTCTAGGGAGTGAGCCCATGTCTAGTGATGAACGTCTGAACGAACGTAGTGTATACCTATCTTTTGAAAAGACACCCTACTCAAGCGTACAATATGTTGTGAAGGTTTACGGTCTATTAAGAATGTATTCCTGTAGCAACAATGCTTTAGATAGCTACTCTCACTGGCTCTTCTCAAATTTCCGTCCTATATATACCTATGGCTTTAACCCGTTTCTAACTCAGTCGAGATATATAACACAAAAGTTCCCCAAATAAAACCGTCACATTATGCTTTCCCGGGAAACGAACCCCGAAAACTTTGACACTTCGAAAGTTTGCAAACAGCTTTCGTGGGACGCTGTCGTCGCCGGCGATTTATTCGGGATCCCTTTTTAAGAAATCCTGTTACTGGCTATTATGATGGATTGGTGTTTTATTCACTTCGTATAACCGAACTAATACTACATAAATAACTAGAGACCGCATTAACTTGGAGTCTAGATCCAACGAAACATAATTAGAGGGAGGAAGCATACAAAATATCTGAACTTATTGCGACGTATGTATTAAAAAAAACTCTTTAATAATTTACCTCTGTACGAACTCCCGTGTGACAATGTATTGATGTCTTTGAAATTAATATACAAGTATATCTATGCATACGAATGTCGTGATAGCCCAGAGCGCAACGAACCTGTCTCAAATTTATAAGGCCCCATAGGGCCATGGTTCGAATCCGGGCGTGTACCAAAGAGTTTTTCTGACTTAAGTACACAATATCACTGACACCGTGCTTCGAAGGGCACGTTAAGCAGTCGGTCCCAGACGCTGTCAATAGATGGCGGTCGTTACAGTTCCCAACCCGCAGTGGAGCAGCGTGGTAGACTTAAACTCCAAGGCTCCTCACCCTGGGGGAGGCCTAAGCCCCTGCAGTGGGGTAAAAATGGGCTGATGATGATGATGATATCTATGCATATAGGGAATTAAAGATTTCGCCAATTTTGGCTAATTTTCACCGCAAATTCGATCCGACATATTATAGAGGAAAATGAATATATCGTACTGGACATGTCATGTTGACGCTCAAATAAGCATCATTCGATGTGTAGAGAAGGTCTCGAGTATAAAAAAAAATACGTTTAAATTTTATCAAAAACAGTTTTTTGATAGATCGTGTTCAATTAATGCGACTAATGCGAACAGACGTGGACTACGTTCGGCGGGTCGCATAAGATAGCGATAGTGGACTGCCAATGTTGCGCTTCATTGAAAGGCGTCTTTAACTATAACAAATTTTGCTTTCATAACGTATATTATATAGTCTCACAAGAAAGGTTTAGGATTGTCTAAGGTGACTATTCAAGTGCCTACTATGGCGGCCTCTTCCAGCGTTTCATTGAACCTTAGATAACATAATAATTAAGATGGAGTGTCTCATGCTTCGAAACGATCGAAAATCTCATCATCATCAGCCCGTGTCTCTCCACTGCAGGATATTGGCCTCTCCCAAGGCTCTCCACCACACACGGTCCTCCGCCTTCCGCATTCAATTACCCCCAGTATGGTGCTTTAGGTCATAAGTCCACCGGGCCGAGGGGTGTCCAACGCTTCGCTTTCCAGTACGTGGTCTCCACTCGAGAACTCGTCTACTCGTCTAATCGTCTCTAAAATCTCATACTCGGTGATTAAACACGTTACAACAAACGTCAATATCATTGTTTTAAACAAACATGATAGTTCAATTACAAATTAAATGTAATTTAATAATGTCTATTTTCTTCTCCAGTATCAATTTTATATGTGGGTCACACAAAATTTTGCTTCAGAGCGAATATTTCAAAACATCGACTGGTGTATATTTGATCTACGGCGTATATTTTTAGCTCACATTAGAACGCGGTATCTAGTACAGTAAGAAAGTGAACTACGCCCTTTTTCTAGTGTTGTAGTGTGTACGCACTGATAATCACTAGTCGCAATTTGTATTTCATTTTCTCTTAGTCAAACTAAAGTCACTTGTCCGTCCGCTCGTTACGCGATCGGTACAAGTCGAAATGTTAGGGTTACCTAGGGCAGATTACCTGTACCCTACCTACTGTAATACCTGTAATACGTACCTTCGAAAAAGCGAAAACAGATCGAGCAACCGTTCGACTTTTTATCGCATGAAAGTAATTAACTCTGACTTCAAAAACATCTTTCATTATTTTGGAAATCCTAAAATATTAATTAAGAACGAAACGGAAATCATTTCTGGCGAATTGCGAATTTTTCATAACTCTACGAATCGGGGGGCTTCAAAATAAAGCCGACGGGGTGATGATGAGAAAAAGACTGAAAAACAATGAACAAATTAATTATACAGCAATCCGGAAACGCGACAGACGCGTTTAAATAAGTACGTAGTTGAAGTGTACTGTTATTTTTTCTTCTTTAATTTTAGGTTTACTTGTATATTTGTATTCGTTTGTGCTTTTTTTTTCTTCAATTTTAGGTTTCCTTGTATAGATCGGCTGTTGGTTGTTTACCCCCCCCCCCCCCCCCCTACTGACCCCATCTCAAATGAGTGAACAGTAAAACACTTTTCACGTTGATTAAAATCTAATCTTGAATATGTGAATAACACAAACTACAGAAGGCCGTGCCCGAAAACAGCTGGCCCAAATGTAGCCATCACACTGGTCGCGTTTTCGCATTGGATTGCCAGTGAAATGCGCTGGACCAGGTATGTTCGGGAACGAGCGTCGCAACCGGCATCCCTTAGGCGGCGGCCCAGAGCGGACATAAAGCTCTTGGCTTCGGAGCACCAAGGCCCTCCTGTTTCAACCGCAAATGGAACGTACCTCATTAGAAGCCACTTATTAAGTGGCTTCTAATGAGGTATATTTTTGGTGTTTTTAACCGAAGGCCCGCGCCAACGGAATTATTTCGCCTCGAGTAACCCTTAGGGGTTACCCGACAACTTCGCGCCGGCAACACCCTAGTGTGCCGCCTGGCCGCTCCGATGAAGTCGTTAGAGCTTACGGGCTAACGACACGCGTCCTTATTCTGCTTCAGGCGGTTGTTTAGTGGGTGCAACTCTTACATACCCCGCGCACTCGGGCGCGCGGAAGCTGTAGAGTTTAATCCGCCTTCCCATGGCAAGAGTAAAACAAAAAAAAAAGGTTGTTTATCTACTAGTTTTATCTAATATAAAAAAATAATCATTTTGAATTTTATCCATCTAAATATTTCAAGTATGAATATAAATGAAGGTTCTCACGAATTATCATATAAATAAGATTTATCTTAGAAACTTAGACATTTAACGAAATGTTTTGTTACCATATCACTCACGGCAACTCTCCACGTAAAAAAACAGCATCTAACCACATCTACCTCACAAAAATCTTAAAGAGTGGTTATCAAAAATGACACACTGACCTTTTAACCGGCCTGTCACATTGGAGACACATAATTATACCCAGGTTTAATCCCACCACAGTTTAGGAGTCTATGAGACTTGAACTGATTGTTTTCACCCAAAGATATTCCTTAAAACTCATAATTAAATGGCATCAAAAGAACCAAAGTTTTATTTCGTACGATAGAAAAAATCACAACTACAATAAGTGATTAATTACCCTTCTAAAAACAGTAAAAATCTAAGTCCATTGGGTTCCAAAGAATATTACAAATATAAAAGCTCTGCATCAAGTGAAAAAACCAATGACAATTAATAATAAAAAACTGCACTGGGGCACAATGGGCTGGTGGAAAAAAAACCTACTTCTCCTGGCTCCCTTTTTGGGCTAAAAGTTGCATGAATACCGCCAGACTCTACACTCCCTTCATTTCCAATCCAAACTACGCCCTACACTCCGTCCTGTACCTATATTCCCTTCGGTGCATGGGAACTTGTCTCTTTCAGATCTTGCGTCTGACTGAAAATCCAACGAATTTATTGATTGATTGAACTTGTTTTTTTCGGAATCGAAGATCGAAACTTATTTCAAACAATACCTATTTGTCGTATACGTTGTTTTATTGAAGTAGATACTTAATATACTTTATTCTCGCTAGCATGTGAAATATAATGTGTCTTGTCTCGGCAAACGGGGCGCTCCTGTGAAGCCGTCGGGGCCGTCCTGATCAGTCGAAATTTCAGATTGGGGCCATGTCGCTTTGCTGACCGCGACGTAATCATATTTTGTCTTTTTTCGCGTTACGAATCACATACGTTGTAATAAACGTACAATGCATACCTGCTTTTGAATGATTAATACCTAAACAGTTGGATAATTAGAAAGTATTTACGGAAAAGAACGTGCGCGCATGTAGGGTGGGAGAAATTGTAATTTCACTAGATAATTCAACCTCATATAGCCGATCTTTCTACAAAATACACGTTTTATAATCTTATGTCATTTTGACACAGTGATCATTTTGAGACTAAAGGATTTTATCAAATTGTTTTTCAAAAACATGCGTGATTGAGAATTTTAAAATTAGTTCCCTAGTATCCATATTCATCATCATCTAGAATATGGATAGGCTTCTCCCAAGGCTCGCCACCAAACACGGTCCTCCATATTAATACATGGTATCCGTATGAATTGTATTGTAATAAAAATATTACTCTGTATAGGACATGAACAAGTCAAATCGTCGTCATATAGATCCCAAAAATATTTTGTAGTAAAATAAAAAATACAAGTTACTGATGTCCCGCGTTCTGTGACTTTTTGCGTCCCCCTCATCCTTATCGCGGTTAGTCCCGGAAGTGAGCGAGCGCAAATTGGCCAAGGGACCTGGCCTTAACAGTTTTTAAGCTATTGCATTGCTTCTATCGCGGGCCTTTGAGCGCGGGGACCGAATTGAAAAATTCCGTAACGAAAAAAACCTCACGCTCATAATCAGTGCAAGAAAATAGGAGTGCATAAATCGTTAAGAGTGATTACGTCACTTCATGCACGTCGACTAACCATCTCTAATTTATGCGAGCCTGGTACTTACTGCGCTTATAATACCACTACGCACGGAATCGCGCCACTGTCGCGCTGAACCACAGACAAAATTGTCTGTGACTGGGACCCACATAATTTATTAACGTCAAATAATATATTTTTTGTGTTTAAAGTGTTTTGAATATGAATGAACAAAGTGCATTTATTATTAATGAAGAAAGTCACGAAAAAATAGTGAAAGAAAATGAGTGAGTAATTTATATACATACATTTTATTATTATCACAAATTCAGTATTAATTTTGAATTGAAAAAAATATAATACTGCTATAAAGATAACCTAAATTTTTGATATTAAAATGAGCGATATTAAAGTAGCCCTCTTTTATACACACAAACACACACACGCGTAGGTATAGTTTAAATTCTCAATTTAGATTCTCAATATATATATAAATAAATAAATTCATTCTTATTATGTATATAACAGAAACCATCAAACCAAGCACGTGTACTATTCAGTACCTTTGTTTTTGGTGTATAGATAATGCACATGAATGCCGCGCAGAGAAAGTATATATGATATTATATCTCTATATAAATGTACATCGCGCGAAATTCGATAATCACTTCTTAATATCGTTATTTTTTTTTTAAATGAATAATTTTGTTTTGGTGTGTCATTACACTATTTATACCTAATTATTTATACCTATTATTTATACCTAGATATTTTCGTTTTATAGAGAAGAAAAGCGTAAAGAGCTAAAAAGAAGAAAAAAAAACTAATGTACGTCAAAGGGCATATTATCAGCGTCAGAAAGATTTGAAGAAAAATGAAGAAAAAATAATAAAAACAGTACCAAAATCAAATGCTGAACGTCAAAGGAAATTTAGTCAACATAATGCAGAAAAAAAGACGTGTGGCACTCGAGGACTGCCGCGGTAAAGCTATTGCATACATTTTGTATCAACTTATGCAATTATAATTATTTATTTATTTTATTTATGCAGTATTTCTTTTCTTTGTTTTTGAAGTAAAACTTCTTTAGGCGCGACTAGAAGTAACTCAGATTTAGTACTGCATAAATAAAATAAATAAATAATTATAATTGCATAAGTTGATACAAAATGTATGCAATAGCTTTACCGCGGCAGTCCTCGAGTGCCACACGTCTTTTTTATATTACTTTTTATGTCCATTGCTGCTTATAATGTCGAATAGACAATATGGGAGAGTATTTCGTGGTAAAGCCAAGAGCTATTAGATTTCTGTGATCATACTCTGGCCACTGTTGGGGCATTGTGCCCTGACAAATCTTTTGTTTATATCCAATCTTATTACATAAAAATTAAGGTTTGTGTCTTCGTCTTCTATATATTCACGCATCGTTCATCTGATTGCAATGAAATTTTGGTGACTTGGTTGCGCAGAAATTTCTAAAATACTCTCTACTAGGCCACCAGAAGAAGATGCTGCATTAGATCTGTTCCTTTAAAACGGCTAAGCCGGTTCTGATACGATTTTTCAAAACATAAAGTTACGTTTTCAAAGCAGTTTTTTCGACGGGTTTAGCGGTTAGATACCACCAGGGGGAATTTTAGTGGACGTGTTATATTTAAACAACAGGGCTGATCTTGATGAGGGTTTCAGCATTACACAGGTATCACAGGTATCCTAGTTTGAAGTGCAGTTTTAATCCGCAAGAAGGAGTTATAGTTTTTGTTTCTTCAAAACGGTTTTTTATCTATACTTTTCTATACTAATATTGTTTGTTTGTTTGAACGCGCAAATCTCAGGAACTACTCGTTCGAATTCAAAAATTCTTTTTGTGTTGGATAGTCCATTCATTGAGGAAAACTATAGGCTGTGTTTTTGGTTTGTTTGTTTGAACGCGCTAATCTCAGGAACTACTAGTTCGAATTGAAAAATTCTTTTTGTGTTGGATAGTCCATTTATCGAGAAAGGCTGTAAATTATCATTTCATCAGCTACGACCAATAGGAGCCGAGAATCAATGAAAAATGTTGCAAAAACGGGAAAAATTATTTCTTTTGTATGCTTCCGTTGCGCGCGCTGCGTAAACGATTGATGTTAAACAAAAATCATATATTACGGAATTGTTTCCCTTTAAAAGTTCTAACCAAAAGTCCGCGACAGCATATGTGTATCTTTTAAGGTTAACTTACTATAACCTTTTTTATGGCAATCAAATTTGTTCTAACATAATGCACTATTTGCGAAGATGTTTTTTAAACATGACATTAATCCTTATCAAATTAAATACGTTAGTTATCTTAAGCATTTCATGCATATTATAATCGCCCTTTACACCATACAATTTAAATTAATATTCTAGCAGTTATCGAAATATGAAAACTATAGCGCGACAAAATAAATTCGCTGTCTGCTTCTGTTCATTATCTTCTTATTTCTAAACCACGTAATGGACTTTAATACGGTTTTCAGTAATAGAAAGAGCTATAAGCGAGGAAGGCTTTTGATGATGATGATACCATAGTGTAATCGAATGATACTATATGTTTGCACTAGCAACCCACCCCGACTTCGCGCGGGTGCAATGTACGATGTATGCTTGGAACGGGAAGAGGAACGTTTCTGTAGTCCACCCGTGTGAAGTCGAGTACGAGCGTTAGTCAATCGTAAAAATATTTCGATGCGCCGCGCGCCGTAAAACATGCCACTTTGTAATTTTTTTGTCGAGCATTGTAGTTTTATAAAAAACTAATATACGATAAAATGGCAGTATGAAGAACTAACGGGTTTTGTTTAGTGCTGTAAAAAAAAACCATAGAAATGAAAAATTTTACTCCTAGGTAGTTCGATGTTACAGTTTTTTTAAATTTTACTACAATTGATATCAATGTACAACAGGCTAGTTGACTGTTTTTTTTTTTTCAATTATTTTGTATGAAAGAGTTTTATAAATATATCACAACAGTAAATGAATTTAAAAAAATGTATCATTATTAACAAAGTTATAAATGTTTGAAATGTCCTGTTAGACAGAGAGGGTAATACCGCGTGCCTATGTGTGACGTCAGGCCATTAAAAATAATGTTAAGTATTGTTTTGCAAGAAAGAGACGGAGATAAAATTTTAATAGCTTATTATTTCCGTATTTTTCAACTAAACATAGTTTTGTTTACATTGATTTTTTGTTTATTAATTTTGTTGTCATATAAAGTATATTTTTATATTTTCTTGATAACTATAATATATTTAATAGAAGTCAAATACCGTTAAAATTATTTAAAAAAATAGACCTTAAAATTATTCTTGTATTTAGACAAGCATCTTATACACGTAGATAATTATCGTTAGGCGTCACCTTTATCAGTGTCACACTTAGACCTTAAAACCTCCACGGGGCGTAGTTTAGTTTATAAATGAACCAAAATCATTTATAATTTCCTGCGAGGCCGCCATCTTAAATACCAGTTCATTAGCAAGGACGGAACGGGGCTTTATTCTGCACTTAGTCGGATAATCCTGGGGGGTTGCCGCAATTACGGCCTTGTTATGTCCAGAATCGTTCCCCGCGAACCTTAAAGGCGTGTAAGACCTCGTTATTTGGAATTCTTGGGGCGAGGAAATGGAGTGAAGGGAGTCGTGCTCTAAAAGTTTTCTGCTACATACTGATACTGTGGATTGACTATACCTGGATGAATTTTTAGACCAACTCAAGTAGTGACGTAAGAGCTGTGGTGGCCGAGTTGGTAAGCACCGTGCCTTTGATAAAAAGGTCTTAGGTTCGATCCCCGCCATAGACGTCCAGCGTTTTTTTTTAAATTTCTATACTAAACAACTCAAATACCACAGTTCCGCAGACTTGTTATTATTAAAGAACTTGTTTACCTTTTTTTACGCATTCAGGTATTTAATTTTTTTCATATTAGGTACTATCTTTTTACACATCGTATTCGAAAATTATGATTAACCTTTTTGTTCAGGGCCTATTCTCCCGCATGACCTTCCGCGAGCCAGTATGGGTCGGAGGTGGTGGAAACACGACTGGCCTGATCAGTAAATTGGGCTTATCTGATGGTCTCCTCGGATGTGTGGACTCTTTGAAGATCAATGGAGACGTCTATCGGTTGCCGGGAGACGCAATCGCTGCCAGTGATGTTGGTACGTATATCCAAGTTTATTTGGTTTTTCCACTCAACATAGTAATATTCTATGTATCTACACTAAAATTAAAGGTCCGACCATAGTTAAATAATTTACAAAAATCATATCCTATAAAATATTTATTTCCATGCGAACTTTCGCTTTGGATGTATCGAGGTAATCCATCTAATGATCCATAGAAAGTTTATGCAAAGCTTCAGTCATCTGTTCAAGACCTGAAGTCCGAAGAGGTACAAAAAGTCAAACAAACAATATTAACAACATGATGCATGCAACTTTTTAATTTTTGTTTAGTTTTTTAACATTGAAAATGTTTATCAGATTATTTTCGTGGGGAGTGTAATTCGGCTATATTTCCGAAATTTATGATGGTAGACGAAAGGCAGTAGTTTCAAAATATGCAGGAGTTTGCAGGGCATCGTATGATACCAAATTTTCTAAAATCGGTCCGTTACTTTATACAGAAAATCGAAAATTGTGAAAAAACAAGACGAAATTTCCCGATTTTTCGGGCAAAAAGTTAATAATTTCAAAAGCGAAAGCAAATATCGACAAAACGAAAAAAAAAAACTTCCGAGGTAGATTGCCTATCGTTTGGAAAGAGAAATTTTGGAATCGGTCGAAAACTGTGGGCTGGGCAGGTGTCCTTTTCATTGAATGATTATCAGATCAGTTACCCCGGAGAGTGAGATTCGGCTATATTTCAGAAACTTATAAAGATAGACAAAAGGCCGTAGTGTCAGAAGATGTAGAAGCTCGCAGGGCATTGTATGGTACCAAATTTTTGAAAATTGGTTCATAACATTAATTTTAAAAAAAAGAAAAGAAAAATCTAACAATATTGTTCGACAAAAATGTGTTATAAGTTTTACACTTTTGATGTTCATTTTCAGTGCCCTCCGGTAGTTGCGAGAAGTGTGAAAATATATATTTTTTAAATAGGTAGGTCTCTCAGTTTTTCTGAGAGGAACCAGCACTTTTTTGAATGCGCTTTTGTGGGGACATTTTTCCGCAAAGTAATAAATTCACGTATTTCAAGATTATGTTACATGACTACAAAATAAAGATATTTGATTTGATTTGACCTCAACTCACCTCACGGCAACGCGGCCTGACATTTGCGTCAATTGTTTCCTTCCTATTTTTCGTGACATATGTCGACACTTTCAAAATTCCCTTCTCTCGAAGTAACATTAATTTGCAAATATTATATATAATATTTGCTTTAAATATTTTTAAACCTTGGCAAATATTATCTGAAAATACTTTTGATATGTAACTACAGTGGACCCCCGATAATCCGGCAAACATTATGCAGGGCAGTGTCGGACTATCGAATTTGTCGGATTATAGAGCACTGCCTAAGACCCCTATAGTCCGGATTTTTTTACGAAAGAGTACCTTGTAATCTGACAAATTACATATCTAATGACGAGAGTCTATATATTATACGTACATATGTATGTACTTTGAAGTACAAATCAGACTTAATTTATGTAAGTAAAACAATGCATACGCGTCGAGCACAATAGCGGTGGCGCGTACGAGTTGTGACCTGTTCAAACTTGCGTGATCTATATTAGCAAAGATTGTCAAACATAATTCTGTCATGTCGGATTACAGGGGGCGCCGGATTAGACAGGGGCCGGATTATCGGGGGTCCACTGTACTGCACTTTATCTAATTTACTTTATATGTACATACGTATGTATGTAGATACATATGTATGTATGTACGTACGTATGTACGTATGTATGTACATACGTATACATACGTACATACGCATGTATGTACATATAGGTATATACATACATAAACTCACGTATGTACTTCACGTGTGTATATGTACATACATACGTATGTACATACGTATGTACGTATACGTATACGTATGTATGTACATATATACCTACATACATAAACTCACGCTTGCTTCCCATTGGGGTGGGCAGAGACTACAGATTTCTATTTAGTGCGATCCTGGCATACTTCTTTCGCTTCTCCGACACTCATCACTCTTCTCATAGGTACACGCTCTTCGGATACTCCGGATATGATACTTTTATGTAGTAGAGATATTGTCAAAACCATTATATTATAATCTCACTAGTGACATTATAATTATTTACTCGGGTTTTTATTAATCGTCTCCATTTCATATAATAACACGCACAAGTTTCAGTGTCATTGACATACTAGACACCGAATGTGTCTAGTGAAATTACAATGACACTATTACAATTTCACTAGACACTAGACACATTGTAATTTCACTAGACACATTCGGTGATAATTTGAGACAAGGAGTTTTTTTTTTTAATTTAGCTGAATGGGCACCGACGTTAGATTGTGAAACGATCGTCGATTCGTCTCACTTTTGTGAACCAGAGCGGAGCGATAAGCCACCCAGAAGGCTTTTGAACCATTTGAAATTTAACGGTTATTCAAAGAATTACAAAAAACAATTATGAGTATGCTTCAACTTCAGTTTTGCAAATGGCGAATGGTACTGTCGGTCAGCTGATCGTGGTGTCTTTGCATCAGAGAGTCAACCAACCAAAGAGTGCGAGCTGTAGAGTTTTTTTCAAAATGGCGTACGTGGAACGTCGTGGTTTCGGCGATATTTTGAAAAAGTTCCACAATAACCGTACTACGCTTCCTATTCTTGTTATTTTTTATTAAAAATACGAACAGAATAGTCGACTCTGGCGAAATTGCTTTAAATGCAGAGAACGCCTTAACTAAGAAGAAGAAGAGTGCAAGCTCTTCTCTACACAATTTCGCTTAGCTGTTCTTTTAAATGTTACTAGGAATATTATAATATCACTGAATGTGTCTAGTGAAATTACAATGTCGCCTAAACTAGTATGTGATATTGAAAGAAATGGAGATGGTTGACAAAAATTCGTGTATTATGTCACAATACAAGAATAAAGTATGAATTTTTCTTACAACTCGTCATATGAGAGGCAAAACGCATAATTTTTTTGTACTGACTGATTTTGACTATAATTTTTATCCTTCGTTAATGATCCATTGTATATAATTATACGGTTTTCTTAATAAAAGCAGTATACACATGTCACGAAATAAAAATAATATATAGGTACCTACCCAATAACTCGATAGGTAGGGGAGTCACTGGCGTTTTGAATGAAATATTTGGTCGTATACCTTCGAAGTTTGGAATTCGGAATATCGTTAAGTCGACTATGCAGTCGATTAAAATTGTTTGCTTCTTAAAACAGCATGCCTCTTGGTATGGTAGCTGCTCACTGTCGTGTTAGAAAACTAATTTTAACACCAAAAACGTAACGTAACGTTTTAACGAAATAAAAAACGTTTTTTAACCGTATTCGCACCCCCTCTTCGGAAGATAACGAATAGGAATGAAATTTTTCCATATTCCAGCTCTGTCATCGGACCCTCGTCACTATGTGGTATGAAAAGTGCTCGAGAAGACAAATTCAGTGGGCCCAAACTGGTTGGTTTACCGTTATAGCTATTGAAGGGTTTTGCTGTACACCTTTCAGCTTCATCATCAGATTCGCTTGATGGTCCCACAATTATCGATGGCTATCCAAATCATACATATCTGTGAACTTTCAAAGTAATACAATTAACCGTTGAGGAGTTCGTGAGATGATCCTGGCTGCATCATAAGGATCTAGTCACCAGAATATTGCATTGTCATACGAGCCACATATGTGTGCAAAATTTCAGCTTCCCTGACCAAGAGGAAGTGGCTCTAAACTGACTCGCTACCTTTATGCATATATACAAACAAGTGAAGCTAAATAAAAGTCTGTACAGCTCGCGCCAAACTTCTAGTTAGCTCTGGAGTTGCGCGGCTGCGTTTTGCATAAGTACGGGGTCCGCTCTCGATCTTCTGACACCCATTTTTTTACTCCGACGCTACAGGTAGGTAGTCCAA
This sequence comes from Luffia ferchaultella, assembly GCA_949709985.1. Lineage (NCBI taxonomy): Eukaryota > Metazoa > Arthropoda > Insecta > Lepidoptera > Psychidae > Luffia > Luffia ferchaultella. The sequence continues at coordinate 6,059,393 of OX453264.1, read as the reverse complement.
GGCAGCTGGCACAAGCTATTTACTATAACATGCATAAACATGTGCGTAAAAAAAACAAACGATATCTTTTGTTTTCTTTACGCGCATGTAAATACACATGCTTTAGTGATTCGATTGTAGCTACTTTCCTTGGAAAATCCACACTCGCTTCGACTTCAGAGAGAACTACAAGTTTGACGCGAGCTGTTAAAACGTATTGGTCAATACGCCTATGGCGGGAATCGAACCCACTACATTTGTATGGAAGGTAGGGTGCTTAGTCGATCGGCCATCGCATGCAGCTCCGTTTATAATAGTATAAGATTTATTGTGGAATTTATTCGGATCACGTACAAGTGTCGAAATTGCGCGTTCGGCGACCGGACCGGATTGCACCTCTTGTTTTCGTATTCGGGCCCAGTACCCTCGATTTTTTGATGACGCTGCGCGGGTGAAAGCTTAAAATATAAAATGCTGTTATTTAAAAAGATATTCAGTGCGATTTATACGTGACGCAAGTCAGGTTCCGTTCGGCTGCGAAATTAAAATTTTTAACTATTTGAACATTATCGATGCAGAAGAAACCAAGTGTAAGTTAAATATCTTCTATTTTTGAAGGACGTTTGTATGGACGTTCACGCGTTCCGCCCCTTCTTAATGTTTTAATCTACGTAGTCCAACTTGTAACTCAAATACTGCAAGGTATGTGTCTCAGTCATCTTTCCACGCCAATACTGTTATAACGGTTAGTCCGGAGAGTCCGACTTCCTGGTAAATCCTGGCAGCAAGAGCGGTCTGCCCAATCGGTTGGATTGATTTGTTGATGTCTTGTTGTTCGGCTCAGATTGATTACAACCATAAAAATACGAATTGACTAGAAGCCCTCTTCTAAGTTTACCATCTAACCGCTCATACTCTACCTAGCTGGTGCCAGATGGCGAGCTTCCGTGCGCGAATTCCCCGCGCGCCGGTCTTCAACCCCGCAAAATTTCGTAATGTCACTTCGATACTGTGAAGTGACATTTATGACTATATTAAAACCAAACGCTGCCGTCAAATTAATTTACCCTATGATTACAACAACACACACGATGAGTTATTCAGAGAAAAATCACATGGTGACTCTCTCTTGTTTTAATGAAGAAAAAAGTCTTTTATTTCTAAATGCAATTGCACCCATAGGTACATATGTCCGTTCGCTCGCTTGTCTTTTATGTGAGTAGTGGGCCTTCTTACCAATGAGTTTTTTCTGACTTAAGTACATTAACTGTCACTGACTCCGTGCCTGCGACACGTTAGGCAGTCAGTCCCGGTTGCTGTCAATAGATGGCGGTCGTTACAATCCGCCAATCCACGTTGGAGCAGCGTGGTGAATTTATTTAAGCTCCAAGCCCCCTCAGCTTGAGGGGAGGCCTAAGCCCCTGCAGGGTTATAAAAAAAGGTCTGATAAAAAGGGAATAGAATAACTCTGGAAAGTTAGTTAAATTTCGATTTAGATTCTTTATGTTTTTGATAACACAGATCCTTTTTAAAATTTTAGTTCTATATTTCATAAAAGTTTAAAATCCCATATTTTAAGAAAATTTAAATACATTAATAATACCATTATGGTACGAGTTTTCAAACGAAGACATATTTAGATTACAATTGTTTTCTATAATTTAAAACATAAATTAAATATACATTAAAAATATATTAGGTACCGACCATAAAAGCATTTTAAAAGTCTCTAAAGGTTACATTTTCGCCTTTACCTTAAAAATGAATTAAAATATTACCTACGAGACTGTCTTTTAAATTACGTTAGAATGTGTCAGGTGCTTTACTTAATTTATTAGGTCACGCCGCCATATTTTAAGTACAAGGCGTTTATTTGATTTGTGACATAGGTGATATTAAGGGTGGAGTTTGTCTGTTCCTGTCTGCTCCAGACATCGTTTCAACGTTAGATGGAACCACTGTAGATAAAATCATTTAAAATTTTAATGGACACATTGCTGTGTTCTCTATAACAAAACATTAAGGGCGGCTATAAAACGTAGTTTTCTTTAATGTCCTCAAGTAATACTATTAACAGTTTTATTAGTTTTCCCGTATTTCTTCGGAAACTTTATAATTTGTATGTTTGCACACAATCATGCAAAAGTATTATGAATTCAAGTGATATATAATTTCAACACAGTTATTAAGAAACACCACTGTGTTAGAATTTCAAACTACTCTATTATATATATTCAGTGAAATAGAATAAGTTAATTTTATTATAGGAGTTTGTAAATAAATTTAAGTACACCTTGAAGTTGTTTATTTTCTCACAAAAATAAAATAAAAAGTATATAATAAAACAATAAAATTGTTTGCTCAGCTGCTGACCTGAAAAAAAAAATTAGAAATCAATAATGATAAAACGCTCAGAGGGTTGCATATTAACAAAAATAAGAATTTGTTTAGAAATATTTTATTAGAATACATATAAACAGAACAAGTTTATCTCTAGTTTAACTTTCAAAAAACTGGCCAAGTACCAGTCGGATTCGCACATGAAGGGTTCCGTGCTACAACACAATATATATAAAAAACATGTTTATTGTATAATTGTATACATGTTCATGACATGGCAATTTGTTCTACGTATGGGTGTAATCATATAAGTATTGTAAAAAATATATTTATGTATGTATATCAGTTCTTTAGTACTTATAATACAGGCTCTGTCTAGTTTGGGACTAGATGACCGTATGTGAGATGTTCCACATACTTTTATATTATACTAGCTTTCCACCCACGGCCCCGCTCGCGTGGACCACATCGCGTGGGACCCCTTTTTCCAGAAAAAAAGTAGCCTAGTCACTCTCCGGCTTATAAATTATAGGTATCTATTCAAGAAATCATGGCGGTCCCAGTACTACTATAGTTCACGTGAGCAGAGGCGCAGGCGGAAAGCTAGTTTGAAAATAAAATATACTTAGCCCATGTTACTCGCTGATAAAGTAGCTTTTTATAGGTGAAAATTTTTTTAAAATGATTATACAACTGTGTAGTACACGCGAGCGGAACCACGGACGGAAAGCTAATATTTTATAAATTATAGCCTGTACGTTATTTTAATGTACAACCTATATTATTTTAAAGTTTCATTAAAACCCATTTAGTAGTTTTTGCGTGAAAAAGCAACATACATCCATACATACAATTTTTTTGGTTTATAATATTAGTAAGGATATATATTATGATATTATAATAGTATGTGAGGCGTCTCACTGACGATCATCTAGTATAATATAAATATATTAATTTTGGATTTTATTATAAAAAAGGTAAACAGTATTACCATCAGGAGTATCAGGACTCGCACCTAAGATTCCTTTACTCAATAGCCCAGCTGGCCTCACGTTTTTATGGTTACCTACTGTTTGTTTCATACAAACAAAATGCTTCTAACATGATTATGACATGGTGTAGTTTTCATTCGTTAACAAATCTAAAAACATAACATATATCACCCAAAGTAATTATATTTATGCAGAGGTTCAGATAGACAGATGTTTTTATATATAATGTTACCCATGGTAAATGAACGCCTAGATTTTGAAAATTGATGTAAGATTAGAGAAAAAAACTTGAAAAGTTTATAGTTTCATTCCACAGGTACTTTATTTATTTATTTATTTTTTGTTGCTGACTTTTGTTAACTTATTACTTCTCTTAAAAATTACAGTAATTTTACAGTTAGTGTTTAGATGCTTTGATAATTCATAGTTGGGTAACGCTTTCCAATGTAGCCTGCTGAAAAGTAACAAAATATTTAATCAGGCTTATGAGTAAGGGGTGTAGGAACCTCATGCAGTAAATATTTTTTTAAGGAAAGGAAAAAAAATTAAGTAGGTATAAGGCTTATTTATTGGCTCGTCGCTCCGCTCTGCTTCACTTCTCGCTTTATCACAAGCAAACCATAACCTAACCTATTTTTTTGTAATGGTGGATCATCAACCTATCTTAGCCAGATTTCAAATTGATCATTTTTATGAACATAATTTTCATCAGGCAACAATGGAAAGCCGACCCCATAGTTGTTATGCAGTTGATAAATAATTATCGCATTAAGCAATTTATAAATAAAATCATTCTATCTAGCTCCGTATTGCTAAGATTCTCATTGTAATAAGTTGTTTTATTTTAGCAATGAAAATTCTTATCAAAAATCAAAATCTAGCCAATAACTTTGTAGATAATAAATATCTAATAAGGTCATTACCTGTGCTATAATGTAGAAGTGATAGACCTCCCTTTTAAGTTTTTTATCGATAATTTTACGTAAACTTTATTCCAAAGGTGTTTCCAAAGCTAGCAGCATCGACTCAATCTGTTCTAAGTAGGTATTTTATTTTCATGTTGCCTTACCTATTGCAATTTTGTAATTATCAATACCTATTAAAAATTAATTTGGATAACTTTTATTACACTACACTTCACAAAACGATAAACTCTCCCGACCACATGTTTCGTCAATTTGGTAAAGTAAATAAGTAAATAATAAACAAACACTGACATGACTTTTTTTTTTTAAATATATTTAGCTCTGGAGTCTAATCTTTCAAGCCTTTCTTATTTATTTACAAACTTATTTGGTATTCAAATCAGTCCAGTGCAATTCTTAACATATGTGTATATATATTTGTAATATTTCTTTGTCAATACTGGTCAATACCACAAGTCAATACTATCTATCATCAACTCATCAATTGCTCATCAATGCTCATCAATTCTAACCTTATCTAGCTTTCGGCGCGGCAACGTCGCGCTGGTTTTCTATCTCATTGCGGAGCCGTGGTGTGAGCGAGATGTCGGTACTGCTATGCCATAGTGGTACTGCACAATTAGACAACACCACGCAATTACGTCTCGTAAACACTGCTCGTAAAGCGTGTATTCATAACAAATCAATTATTCATGTTCACGCAATGCTGTAGCGGTTATGCACACAGATTCGTACCTATTTAAAAGTTTAGTGCAATATCTAGATCGTATTTTTACTCGAACCGTGAAAAATAGATTTTCAGTATAATTTTTGAGCCGATCATTACCCAAAATAAGTGGCGTAAACAAGCTAGAATTCTACAGTAAATTTAGTTTGAAATATCGTAGGCGATCTCCACCCTTAATGGAAGGATTTCTCGATGAGGGGACAAAGTCGTGACATAAAGGCTTTTGGTGAGAAATCACTAAATCTGATATAACATAATTTTAGTTAGAAATCTTAACTAATCTCTGTACGAACTGAACAAAAAGTTTCAAGTAAGCAGGTGGAGCAAACTAATGATTACCGAGAAAAAAATTCACAACACGGACAATATAAATGCTTGGAACAATCTAAATGCTTGGTCGCCCGACTGTTAAAACATTGACCTTATCAGCTTTTTCACTAGTAGTGTTTCTCCAGTTTTACGCTTGTGATGTTTTATTGAGTTTACAAGTGAACCTGATTAAATAAAAATGTATCGCTTTCAAATGGTACTTATGTAATTGTGTTTTCATTATTTGCCATAAAAAAATAAGATAAGCTATAAAAAAATGAGGCTGTAAATATACTTTTCTTGGTAACCGTTAGTTTGCGCTATTACTTGAAACTTTTTGTTTAGTTCAGGAAGCTACACATGCTCTATAAGTTTGGACTATGTTCAGCAAACAACGTGTTTAAAAGGTAATTTATACATAACTTTTCAATTTTAGGGTGTAATAGGATAGTAGTATGGTTGAATAAAATGTAACGTATAGAATAATATAATAATGCATATAAGGGTAAGTCAGAATGTTATGCAGGTTTTCAAAAATTTATTATGTGAAATATAATGAACATATAATATTGTGAGATATACTGTGTGAAAGGTAAACTCTCAAAGTTTAGTTTAGTGTAGTTTAAAAAAAAACACATCACAGGTGTTCTATGTGAGCGCCTTTTGTTACACGATAGACATCAAGCCGAAATTCATTCTCCTGCCAACCCCACATGAAGAAATCACACGGGGTTAGATCGGGTGAACGAGGGACTAGTCGACGGACGGCCAGTTGATTTTCGTTTACAGATGCAGCCTGCATCCCTAAATTGTGTGTACCACTTACGAATGGACCTCCCATCTGGCGGGTCTCTCTGACATTTGGTACGAAAATGTCGTTGAACAGTAATCACGGAGTTGTTAACATGGTAATCAAGCACACAGAACGACTTCTGCTCGCCAGTCAGCGCCATTTTCTTTAACTGCTCTCCTGCTGACATCTTGCGGGCGAACGCGGAATCAGTTTCAGGAAACTAAACTTTGAGAGTTTACCTTTCACACAGTGTATCTCACAATATTATATGTTCATTATATTTCACATAATATTTTTTTGAAAACCTGCATAACATTCTGACTTACCCTGTTTTAATATTCTGTTTTTAAACAAACACAACGTCCGTTCGTCTGTCACCTATATATCGAAATCCACCGAACGGATTTGACGTAGATACTTTGCGTTAACATTTGCGTATTGTGTGCCTACAGGGGCGGAGTCGCAGAATAAACCTTGTTATAGAAAAGTTGTCAAAAATTATTCTAAGGGTGTCTGGTTGACACTTGAAACAGGCGTAGGGGTGCCAAACCTAATTCTTATATTCTATACATCAATTCCTACAATATATAATAGAAAATAATCCTTGAACTTCATACATTTTCCTTTTAGAAGATATGAACTACCAGACCAGAAGTTCTTTGTTTGCCTAATATTTAACTACTGTTTAAGAAGAATATTTATGTTCTGAAACCAGACTTTAGGAGCGATCCCCGCTTGTACTTAAATTATACAGGTTGATTTTTTATCACGTTCCAAATTTTTTTAATTACGATTTTATGGAAAATAGTAAAATATGTGTTTTATCTTTTTGTATCACTCAATATCTCATAAATTTTTGCGGGAAAAATATTTTAATGTGAAAATTTTATTCCCTATTTTTTTTTAACCTATTGTCCTTGGATGCAAAAACCCCTGTATAAGCAAACGGATTTTAGAAAAATAATTAATGTATAGATATGTATAAAAATTTTTTATTGATATTTTTACAATTCGGGTTAAAATACAAACACAAAGCGCACAAAATATTTCTACATTCTAGGCAATACGATTTACACTAAAATATGATTTCAAAGTTTTAGACTAAATTATATAATATGTACACAGAAATACGGTATGCCAAAAGTTCATATTCCGAAAGCTCCAACAAATAAAATGAATACAATACTCATATAAAATTCAATACTGCTGGATGAACCCAATTTCGCATGAGGTTGCATATCGAATGCAATTGTGAATGTATTTCTACTGATTTTCCACAATAACATGGAAAATAGGGTACTGCGGAAATTGTATCGATTTATGAAAACTTTATTTATATAATATGATTGACTTTCGTTTTACGTGACTGCGCGTCACAAAAAGGAATATTATGTTCGACATCCATTGTTTGTATGTACATTTCTTTGTTCCTTACCATACCATCAGCCCATTAATGCCCCACTGCAGAGTCTTAAGCCTCCGCTCGGGATTATGTGGCTTGGAGCTTAATCCATCTCGCTGCTCCACTGCGAGTTGGTGGGTTTTGGGATGGTGAGTACAACCTCTTTGGTATTGATGGCAATTTGTCTGTTCACTTGTATCTTTTGTGGGATTTCTGACCGACTGACCGATTGGCCGAGTGGTTAGAGACCCTAACTGCAGAACCAAAGGTGTGGGTTCGATTCCCGCCCGGGACAAATATTTGTGTACATGAACCTGTCTACTCGTTCCTTGTCTGGGTGTGAAATATCTATATACGTATATAAAATATTATTTCGAATATTTAAGTATGTATATCAGTCGCCTCGTACCCATCATACAAACAATGATATTTCCTTACTTTGGGACTAGATGGCGCTGAGTGGGATGTCCTAGCCATTACTATAATATTATTTTAAAAGTTTTTTATTGACAATGTTTTCAAAATACCCGGAACTATCAGTTTTAACTACTAGCTTAAATGTTAAATTGCAATTTTAACTATTTCAACCCCTTATCATCCATATAGTATTTATAGAACTTTAACTCTTACGAGGGTTAGATTTTGAAACATGCCTTTCTTATGACATGATACAGCTAAATAGGCTTTATATTTATACCCATTTTCATGACCCTGCCTGATATACCTGCTCGAAATTGCGTTATGCCACCCTTCGGGATAAGAGTGCTTGGAGCTGACATCACCACGCTGCTTCAATACGGGTTGGTGGATTTTAACGACTGCCATCTTATGATGGCAACCGGGACCGACGACAGCTTTAACGTGCTCTCCGACGCACAGGCGAACTATAATTTATTCCATAACAATAAATTTCCTAGGTAGTTGGATGCGAAAGGCGGAGGACCGTGTGTGGTGGCGAGCCTTGGGAGAGGCCTATATCCTGCAGTGGAGAGACACGGGCTGATGATGATGATGATGATGATGAATAAATTTCCTGACATTATCTACATGTCCCGACTTTACTTCGTCAGATTTTCAATAATATAGGCAATCTATGCGTTATTCAAATTTCCACCCCTCTCGACCTACGCTCGATTCCTTGCCCTTCCCGTCCATTGGCCTGGATGGCAAACAAATACACAATCCCGTGCCGTCGAGTTGTCTCGAACAATCCAGTCTTTTATCTTTTGTATTTACATTCCTATCCGAAAGAGCGGGCAGCGATGTATGAAATGGGACGTTTCTGTGCGATCACATGGAATAAAACATGTTCACGGCCATAAAGTATTTCTAGACGACTTTGGCATATTAAGGTGTGTACGCAAACCGTTTAAAGGCTTACGTTTAAACATCCATACAAAATTATAAATCAATGACTATTTGTTTGACGACCTCTTAGCCTAGTGGGTAGCCACCTTGCCTACGAAGCTGGAGGTTCCGGGTTCGAATCCTAAGTCGGGTCAGTATTTATATGATGAATATTGATACTGGTACCGGGTCTTGGTTGTTATATATATGTGCTGTCTTTGCAAAAATTTTTATATATGTATATATTATAAAGAATATTTAAGTATGTATATCAGTTGTCTAGTAACCCATAACACAAGCATAATACTTGCTTACTTTGGGACTAGATGGCGCTGTGTGGGAAGTCCCATATATTATTATTATTTGTTATAGTCATGAACCAACGAACACTCAGATGTAGCATAGCGTACTAATTACTGAAATAACCCTAGTATGTCAGCTTGCTATGTACGCACGCGTTAGAATATAAACTCATACCATAGCGTGTCTACCGATCGATAATACGCTACTAAGTTCCACTCACACATACATACGCGTCCGCCATTGAAGTGCTTCATTGGTTGTTCAGTTACAGTTAACCTATAGAGTTTTTAATACATTGAGTTAAAAAAACGAGCATCGCTTATCAGATGCATTATCCGTGTCATACTTGACTTACTTTTAAAGAAATTAGCTTTACCTAATAGTTATTGGTTTCAGAAACTTGTAGATTTTATATTTATTTGACTATTAAAAAGCTTAAAATAAAAATTCTTACTTGATAATATAATTTAGATAATAGACTGATTTATGTCTAGATTTTAATAACTTTTTTCTTGTTTGAGAAATTTGAGATTCTTTGAAAAAAGTTCCAAAGAAATCGATCAAAAATGTATTTACAAAAGGTTTATAATTTTTTTTAAATAAAAAAAAAATTAATAACATATCAATAACGCATCTTTTAATACCATTTTCCTTTCTCTATCTTTATAATTAATGACACTAGGCCTGGCCTGACTTAGCCTGGTTGAAAATGGATACCCTTTTGAAGCGATCGAATAAGCATTTTCAATATTAAGATTTACTTCAGAATGTTACTATAAATACTCTTTACAAAATATTACAAATGCTGAAAGCATTAGCTGAAAGTAATTTATTTTGTTTAACGATGCAGATTTCGCTTCATATCATCATACGACCGCTAGTCTAGTATAATATTTTATTTCGTTGCGTTACTTTTTAGGGTTCCGTGGCCAATGACAAAAACCGGAACGTTTGTAGTTTCGACAAATCCGTCTACTCGTATTTTTTCATTGCACTTACATTGCGTTGCATTTTCACAACATCTCGTCGAAATTCATAATTTTTAGATTTTTTAAAAATTTTCACAACATATTGTAAAAAACAAAAAAACTTAAATGGGCGGGTTTTTTTAGGATGCATCAAAAAATTAAAAAAAAAATTATAAACACATAAATGTAGTTTAATCCAATCGGTTAAGGTTTAATGGGGTGCAACCACAAACACCTCTTAAAACACAAACCTCTTAACATGGGAAATTAGTAAGATTTATATTATTAAATTGATATTATAGTGTAAATATTTTATTATTTGCTAAAGTATATAGATATATAATAAAACCGTTGTATCGTGCATTCATTGCTCAGACAAAATTCTATAGATTCTTGTAAATAATTAAATTATTTCTTCAGTTGACTGTTTTTACGCAGTTGGGTTTATTCATAGACTTATATTACCATTTTTTTTATACTTTCCAATTTATTTTTTATATAATAGGCTATTTGACTATTTTTTAAAAAATTATTTTATATGAAAGAATTTTCTATGTATTTTGTAATAGTGAAAGAATTAAAAATTAACAAAGTTATGAATGTTCAAAATGTCCTGTTAGATAGAGAGAGCAACATCGCCCGACGTACCTATTTGTGACGTCAGGCCATTTAAAATAATGTTAAATATCGTTTTGCAAGAAAGAGACAGATATAAAATTTTAATAGCTTATAATTTCTATATTCTTGAATCGAATAGAATTTTGTTTATAAATTTTGTTTTAGTATAAAGTATATTTTTATATTTACTTGATAAATAAAATATTTTCAATATTAGTCAATTACCCTATTATTTAAACCAAATATTTTTTAACTTCTTGAGGGGAAAAAAGATTTTCGCTTTAAATACGTACTACATATTTGATACAGATTCCATGTATCGCGGTATGTCTTGTCCTCTTCCAACCGTTGATATAATCAATGTACTTAAAACACAACCCAATGATAAATATAGAAAATTTCAGCTATTCCAAATATTTCCATGTAATACTAGAGACAGTGGGTACATTTCAAAACTTCCTTTCCTCTCAAAGGAGTTGCTTGCGCGGCCTGAGAATGGACCAGTCCTTATCGATAATCCTCGTTTGAATACCAAATACACCTTTTCTCAGTCTAGTGGACTTCGAAACAACGAATCGTATCTGACAGTATAAGGTCTCGTTCCACTATATATTTTCGAATATCAAATACGAAACGAACACGTATCGCATACGAACTCTTGCGTCATGCAGAATAGTCATCTTATTTTATGAAAATGATATGAAGGCTCAGCATCAGCACCGAGTTTAAAATATTACACACGATGAAAAAATACTCCTTTTTTTACATTTTTAAGTCTCCCACCTCAGTAGAATTTTATTTATATCTTTAGGGCCAGTCACCTATTTCGATGGTCTATTCTAACATTTAAAGTTCGTTAGTATATACACGTTAATTTAAGGAAATAAATATAATGACGTTGTCGTCTCAATATATATTTGAAAACATAATTTACGTAAAAAAAAAATTTTATTAAAAAAAAAAAATTGTGATCGGCATGATGTCAATACAAGAAACAAGGATAAACTTGCTAACCATGTCAGCCGCCTCAATAAAATCACAAAATCTTTTAAAGGGCAATGTATACGCTTTTACAATAAGATCCCAGTTGACATTCAAGATCTACCCCTTAACAAGTTTAAAACTACAATAAAACGAAAGCTTTATGCAAAAGCTTATTATAAAGTATCAGACTACTTAGATGATAAAAATCCATGGGTATAAATCGCTCGCCTATCGGTTTGTTTCAATAACTTTAATTTTAAGCATTTATAGTTAAAAAAAAACTGCTTATAACGTTATTAAAAAAAAAGCGTCCCTCAGTTTCTTGCTTATTCCTCTGAGAGGAACCAGCACCTTTGTGATGACGTTTTTCAACAACGTAATAAATTGTAACAAATTCACTCTTATGACGTATTTCAAGATTATGTTACATAACTACGAAATAAAGATATTTTGATTTGATTTGATTAGAATACACAATCGCGATATCAATTATAAGGATTATAATTGTAGCATAACATGAGAAAAGTGTTCATCGTCAGTTGAGCTATGGATGACCCCTTTTAATAAAAAATGAGGAATGTGAAGAGGAAAAAAATATGCATTAGCGGAAATTATGGTTCCTATAACGTAAGAAGCGTATTTTTCTTTGGTTTCCGCGTGTTTATGAAGTTCTCGGCCATCAATTGCTCTACTGATGGTGGACCATCATATTTATTGAAGAACACTTTTCTCAGTGTAGATTATCTCAAACGGTTTTCCTTTTTATAAGTCACTTATAGCCACAACAACAAATAATGGGTTAAATAGTGGTAAGACTTGAATCTGGTGTTAGGGCGAAAACGGGAATGGAAAAGTAGACGGTTACAGTATAGACCAGTTGTGGTAAAAATTTAATAATAATAAAATCTGTGACATCCTACACAGCGTCATCTATTCCCAAAGTAGTTTTATTAAGTTTTATGCTTGTATTATGGGGTAGGAGACAACTGATATACATACTTAAATGTTCTATTTTTTTAATAATATATACATATATAGATAATGTTACACCCCAGACACGAAACAATTAGACATGTTTATGCACACAAATATTTGTCCCGGTCGGGAATAGAACCCGTGACCCTCGGCTCCGCAGTTAGGGTCTTTAACCACTCGGCCAACCATTTAGTCAAATATAATATTTGTGTTAACTACATAATATTGTAACCCACATTCAAGTAGCGAGAACTTATTATCTCATGCGTATTTGTATGGAATGTCTAACGAAAACGAAACGTACGTCGCCAACCGCTAACGTGTGGTATACGTTGTTAGAAGTTAAACAATTTTAATATTCGGAACGCAGAGGGTTTTGTTATTTATGACTGTACTCGCCTTCAACAAACTTGATTTATGTTTGGTTAGCCTGCTTCAGCCGAAAGCTCTCACTGCTTATTAACATATACTAAAGCTTCCGTATTCGCCAGTATTCAAATTATTTATGAAGGCTCGCGCCCCACAGTAGGTTGCTAAGTACTTAAAGGTTATGTGTTTGATTCTCAAGGCATAAGATGATCAAAGTACTACTTGGCTTCATCCTCGTGGTCATACGTGATAAGATCAAAAAAAGTGAGAAATAAAGAACACAGTTAACTTCTATTAAATGTTTGTGCGTGTCGTGATAGCCCAAAGCGCAACGAACCTATCTCAGATTTATAAGGCCATTGGGCCATGGTTCGAATCCGGGCGTGTACCAATGAGTTTTTCTGACTTAAGTACTTATAAATAATATTTTTGGTTAAACGCGTATGCATTGTTACTGTTATCTACTGATAATAGGATTGAATTTACCTTTCGTTTAATTTGAATAATTCATCATCATCATCAGCCCGTTTTTACCCCACTGCAGGGGCTTAGGCCTCCCCCAGGATGAGGGGGGGGGGAGTTTGGAGCTTAAATCCACCACGCTACTCCACTGCGGGTTGGGGATTGTAACGACAGCCATCTATTGCCAGCGTCCGGGACCGACTGCTTAACGTGCTCTCCGAGGCACGGAGTCTGTGATAGTTAATGTACTTAAGTCAGAAAAACTCATTAGTACACGCCCGGATTCGAACTATGGCCCTTCGGCCTTATAAATTTGAGGCAGGTTCGTTGCGCTCTGGGCTATCACGACACATAATGTCGAATGTTGAATAATTATATTTCATAAATATAATATAAAGTATGAATGAACAAGGAATATTATTGTACCTACATTTAGCCAAGTCAGTTCCTTTACTTACAGTGTTACATAATCTGAACGCTGCGACTAACTACAGACGCTTACTTATTGCTTTTACTCAAGGCAAAGCCAACCCGCCTAAGCTCCCAATTAGTCCGTCATATAGATATCGAAGTTTTCCTCTAAGAAGATTACGACGGTCACAACTTCTGGGTCAGCCTCGTGATTTAATGCTTTGAAAATTGACTTTAACCTTTTCAGTGTGATAGTAATGAATTATTATTTTTTTATAAAAGTGGTATAAAATGAAAAAAAGTATAGACAGGACTAAAATACTTAAAACGGTGATAACTGGAAATTCATCTCTGACTTAATTAAAGAAAAAATTATGAAATTCGTATAACTTACTGACGCGAAGATTAAAAAACATGTTTTACCAAAATTTTTCCTTTAAAAAAACAAAGCCTTAAAATATATTGTCAATTATATCTTTGTTACGTTTTGTATTAACTTACTGAAATAAAGACAATTACTCTAACCGCGGAGCTAAGGATCGCGGGTTCGATATCCCGCCCGGAACAAATATTTGTGTGCATGAACATTTGTATTTGTTCCGTGTCTGGATGGAAAATTTCTATATATGTAAGTATGTATATTAGTTGTCTAGTACCCATATTACAAGCTTTGCTTAGTTTGGGGCTAGATGGCAGTGTGTGGAATGTCTCAGGTATTGTTATTTTAATACATAATTGAAAAAATCTGTAATTTTATATACTTTTAATTAAGCATCATAATTTTGCCCTATTAAATATTTTTTTAAATATTTTGAGAAGTTCATTTTGCCTAAAAGTAAATATTTGCTTGTTTTTCACTCGTGCCTAAATCGACAGTGGTAAGTGAAGTGCGTTGCAAGTCGACTGCTCAAGTGACCAAAAATTGTCACGACTTTCTAAAATCTGAATTTTTGGCAGTTGATAGTACTTTCAGAACTCGTTCATTTACTTGCTTTCAGTCAGCTAGATATTGTTGCGTTAAGGTGCGGCGCACCTACGAAATTTTAAAAATAAAAAATAAAACAATGTTGTGAAACCTCATTTTTTGGTTTGTTTTGTTTTACACTAGCAAAGAGTGTAGTAGCTGTCATTTATCTGTCTTGATGTTGACGGGTCAGCAGCGTTACGTGAATACGTTAAAACACAGCCTAAAGCTCTAACGATTTTCTGAAAACTAGTAAAATTAGCGCTGTGTGCCATTCGTTTGTGTAATAACTAAACAGTATATAAAAAATGGAGTTGAAAAAAATGATTTTTTTTTAAATATTTAAACAATAATAAGTGCGCTGCGCCTTAACGTATATAACCATGGAAGTATGTGAATATGCGTTGCAAATACTATCACCAGCCTAAAAATCAGATTTTAGGAAATCGTCACTATTTTTTACACGAGCTCCCCGACTATAAGTCAGTAAAAAAATGACTTGATTTTGAAGCACAGAAAAATAAAATCTGTTTAATTTTTATATCTGTATTTCAAGTTCAAACATGGTGTATCAGAGTTTGTACTAAAAATAGCACTGTCCGGCGAAAGGTGACCTCCTGTTTAGTATTTTTTTTTTATTTCAAAAGTTAGGTTACAATACGTAAGTTACAATATATTATTGTCTTTTTCAACACATCAGTGTGTCCTACGCATTTGACACTTCTTATAATATCCCACTCTCTTTCCTTTGGCCTGTGTCCGGAAATTATCAAATTTCAGCACACAAGCATTTAGCTGTTGATGCAAAAATTAACTTCCTTAATTACCAAGTATTTAAATTCGAACCGACTTTGCGCAAACTTCGGAATTATGAACTAAGTGCTTGACCGTAAAAACTGTAAAATAAGTATATAAGCTCAGTTTGAATAAACCAAAATTCAGAGAGACGTTCCAGTCTTAGCTAACTTTTATTCGTGGCTGCGCTGGGGTGACATACCTTTAAATGATTATTTTAACTATTTTTAATCCATCGGAACATACAAATCTAGTTTTTTTTATCTAGTATTACATACATTATGCATATATTCGTATATGAGAAATTGCATTGTGATTGATTCAGCCATTATTAATATTCAATTATGACAACAAACAGCTTAATTTTTAGAGTTCCGTATTCAAAAAGTGCCAACGGAACCCTAGTACTAAGGCTCCGCTTTGTCCGTCCACCCGTCTGTCACAGGCTGTATCTTTAGAACCGTAATAGATTGACACTTGAAATTTTTACAAAGTGGGTATATAATGGTCGCTATAACAACAAATAATAAAAATAAAATATACTTAAAAACAGGAAACGTGTTTTCGTATAACCGTACAGAACCCTCGGGCTTCGAATCCGACTCACACTTGTCCGATTTTGGGAGATAAAAATATATTAAAATATTTCAATATAGTGTAACCATGTGTTTTTCTTGTTTACAGGTGAATGCGCTCCGACACTAGCGTCGTGGAAAACTAGAGAGATGGCAACTACAAGTGAAGCTATTCCAGACAGACGAGAAAATCGTGCTCTATATGATATAAATGATTTAGTACATTTCGAAGATAACGATGTCGTAATGAGGGATAGTCGGTCGGACAGTACTGAAACAAATCATAATGAACTAAACAATTCAATAGAACAGTTCAAAAGACACCAGGATTTAAAATTTAATAATAAAGAAATCAAACCAAAACATATACAAGCTAGAGTTGAAAATGAAGTCAGTAATGAGATTAAACTAATATTAAACGATGATGTTAAATCCGTGAACGGAGTCAACTCTGAAGTAAAAAACGATAAAGCGAAAGATGATTGTGAATGCGATCACGGTGGAGGTTGTGTCGCAGGAGTTTGTCTATGTCCGCTAGGCTATGCTGGGCTAAAATGTGAAATCACATTGGATTTGAAGGTGAGAATATACTGAGACTTATACTTACTACTCGGTTACGTAGCAATTGAAATTGGACGTTTGATAGTTGAGCTTGAGAAAAATGGCCACAGTGTGACCATTTTAGTAGATTTTTACTATTTAGGAGTTTTAAGATTTCAAATAAAAAATTACAGGTAGTAGGTTTCAAAAATCCATAGTACTTTCGTATTTTAAATGGCTCAATTTGTAAAATGTATCCCAGCATTAGTTTTTTCGATTTCTAACAATAAGTTATTGTTGTATTTTTTTCTACAGTCACGCAGTGGCAACTTTCTATTCGTTATGTCGTTTGATAATTCAAAATACCCGTTTTCAGAATTTTTATTTTTATTTTTTGACATTTTGTTTGTTTTTTGGTGTTTTTGTTTGAATACATACAACTCAAGCGAGAACAACTAAATCGATTTTAATAAAACTGTTAAATTTAAATACTTTTGAACCTATATTACAACTTCTCTAGATGGAGTTCGGCGTCAAAAAACATAGATAAAAATATTACCTTACTGTTCGCCAAGATTCACGCACACAGAGACGGTAGTACATGGTTACTCGATTATATATTATGACTTGGCGATTGTGGCGAGTGTGACTAACTGACATAGAGTAAATTATTTTGACAGTTTAGTTCACAGTATCGAAGTGACATTACGCAATTTTGAGGGGGTGAAACCGGCGCGCGGGGATTTCTCGGGGGTGAAGAGCGGCGCGCGGGAACCTTGCGCACTGAAACTCGGACTAAAACTCCCCATCTTACACCGTCTAGCTATAGTATGAGTCGCTGCCTAGTGGGCAGCGACCCTGCCTGCGAAGCTGGAGGTCCCGGGTTCGAATCCCAGGTCGGGTCAGTATTTATATGATGAATATTAATACTGGCACCGGGTCTTGGTTGTTATATGTATGTGGTGTCTTCGCTTGTTACCCAAAATACAAGCAAATGCTTAGTTTGGGACCTAGACGTTGTTGTGATTGTGTGTGTTATTATTATTATTATTATGAGTGCTTAGACGGTAAACGCAGAAGAGGGCTTCTAGTCAATTCATACTTTTGTGTCCGGTTTTTCTAACTTGTCTGATTAACTTTTTTTTCTAAAAAGGGTAAGTATATATTTAAATATACATTACTTAAATTTAATTTAATTAAAATTTTAATAACAATATATAATTCCTCCGAGCTCCTGGAGCTTCTTTTATCAAATTAATTCCATTACTCGCGTACGACGACTTAATTAAATTAGTTAGTTTGAACAAGACTAATAACAGATTCTATGAAACTTGAATTTACTATTTATACGTGAAACACATTAGTTGTACTAACTTAAATTTTGTTTTAATTATATTCACAAAGGGAATCAGATTTTATGATAAAAGTTCTTAATATAACATGCTCGTGCTTAATGAAAAACTTGAGGTTTTAACATTCAAAGTTTAATCAAGATTTAGGAATTTAGGTTTAATTTTAGTTTATATATTTACCAATTAAAAATTTTAAAGTTTACGCCAGATTTAGTTTATTTCTATTATTTATTTAGTTAGGCCAAGGGAAATACGATTGGACACAGCGAGCGTGCACATAGGTATGTCGTTTTTGAAATTTTATTACAAAAAAATTTGCAAACAAAAATCAAATATGAAAACCGTATTTGGTAGATAACAACTCAAATTTTAATTTTTATAGGTTATCATGTCATTCTTTGTAACGTAGACGTCGATTACGCGCACAATTATTTTTTTTTGCGTTTATTCAGCATGGAAAATAATTTTTTTTATAGTACTAATTAAATAAATTGTAAGACAGTTTGTCGGACACTTACTAATATACTATATGCCCCTTACGTGTGATATGTCTGTGATTGGTATTCAGTATCAGTTCACTAAAAAAAGCCTGAAAAATCTGATGTTTCGTGCTTACTCAAAAACGTATTTTTGAATTAAGCATTAAAAAAATATCGACTATCTTAATGGTTATTAAAAAAGTTGATCTGAAAAAAATAGCGTTTTTCGGTTTTCAGATCGCGAAATCGCCTTAAGAGATATTTTAAAACATTTTAATAAAAAACAGTTTTTCAAATGATTTCGAAAATATTGTAGATGCGACCGTGTCAAATTTAATATAAGTTTATTGCATTGTCGATTTTTGTTTTTAAACCAAACTTAACTTGAATTTACTTAAAGTTTTAAAAGTATTACAAAAGTAATATTAAGCTGAACCCCACATGTAAAGTGTGCGAAAATTTTCTTCAACCTTTTTCCCTGTGGCAAAAAAGTTATAATTTCTCTACACGTGAGACAAAACGAATGTTTCAGGCCAGGTCCCTCCAAAATGCAAGCTTTTATATCTGTTCTTCAGCAACTGAATTCGTTTTAAAATTCTGCCAAAACTACTTGTTTACTATTGTTTAGTCATCTAAACATTTCCGTCGTTCAGAAAATGATTTAATGTAATAATAATAATTTTAATTCGAATAAATATTTATATACACTTACATGCACCGAAATCAATTTAGAAGTTAATAGACATAAAATCTTAAATAACTAAATTACAATAAAACAAACAATAAAATAAATTTTAAATTTACCGAAACGGACTGCCTCAACCAGTGCTTGGTGAAGTAAATTGTCAACGTAGCCAACTAGGACAAGATGGTGCACATCCACAGCACATATCACTTCCGAATGATGGCGTGGAATCTATCCACACTATCCTCTGCGAACAGTATTCTAGGCAGCCCCGACAGCACTTTAACAGATCGAATAGCCGTCATCCAAAATTTTCTTATATGGTCCAAAAGTTTTGTGTTTATAGGAATAGATATCCTTATTCAACAGAAAAATTTGAAGTTTTTGGAGGCATAATAACAGATATACAGAAAGAACTACAGAAGAAACTACATGCAGCGTTCGACGACCATACAAACAAGTGCTATTTAAAAATCGATTATTCCTTGAAAATCGGTACGTAAAATTAAAAAGAAAAAATACTGAAATACTCTAGATTGTCCATAGTTTCATAAATAAATAGTCGAATGTAATTCCAAAATTTTTGATCGGTGCCCATTATTTTTAAAACATTTATGCGATTGAAGATCTCAAATCAGGCTTACAACAACTGAAAATAATTTATAAAGTCGTTTATTATTTCAAATCATTCAGCCGACATATTGAAATAATACTAGATATTGTAAAGTAGAAGTTAGTATGTAATTTTCAATATAGAGTACCTAAGCGGCATTCGACATCCCTCTGACAAAGATGCGTCGTACGAACCTACACAAGTAACCATGTACGGTAGATTTTGTCTATTAACTTCAGTGCAGCGGCGGTAGTCGTTAATGCTTACAAATTAATTACTTTTTCAATACATTTGCTGCTAATACGGTCTTTCATCATCATCATCAGCCCATTTTTACCCCACTGCAGGGGCTTAGGCCTCCCCAAGGGTGAGGAGGGAGGCTTGGAGCTTAAGTCCACCACGCTGCTCCACTGCGGGTTGAGAACTGTAACGACCGCCATCTATTGACAGCGTCCGGGACCGACTTCTTAACGTGGCCTCCGAAGCACGGTGTCAGTGATATTGTGTACTTAAGTCAGAAAAACTCATTGGTACACGCCCGGATTCGAACCATGGCCCTATGGCCTTATAAATTTGAGACAGGTTCGTTGCGCTCTGGGCTATCACGACGGTCACGGTCTTTATGACATCGGAATTTGAACCGTAATATTGTATTTTCTCAGTACTAGGCCTTTGTACTTTACACCAATCACAAACGAGCATTCTGTTTGTAACGCATGCGTAAACCGCGAAAAGCAGCTCGCTCCCGCTCTTAGCTCCCGCCATTATTACATTTAAAGTATCTACCTAATTTTAATAGCAAATGTATTGAAAAACTTCGTATGATGCTCGTACTCAGGAAGCTGGATATAAAGTATAATATGTAGCTTACCGTACTTGGATCATAATGTACTATTAATATTTTTTTTTTCTAAATTACAGGTACCCAGGTTCAATGGTTCTTCATACCTACGTTTGCCGGGACTTGGCGACACAGCTGTATCTTGGTTACATATTGAGGTGAGATTAATTCACGTAACTATGTGCCTTATGGTCAGAATTAGGCCCTCGCTACGGGACGCGTCATAGATTAGAAAGACGTCTACGGACAAAAGGTCCCTGCTTGGAGGCGGCGCGATGATGTCGCGAACGCGTGCCGCGGATAGGACAGCATCCATTTAATAGTAGTTTTGTATTAAGTTCTAAAATTAATGATCATTCAAATTAATAAGTGATTAATAATAACGTATACATGACAACAACGTCTAGGCCCCAAACTTAGCATTAGCTTGTGTTTCGGGTACCAAGCGAAGACACCACATACATATAACAACCAAGACCCGGTACCAGTATCGATATTCATCATATAAATACTGATCCGACCTGGGATTCGAACCCGGGACCTCCAGCTTCGTAAGCAGGATCGCCACCCACTAGGCAAGCGGTTTTCATGATTCGAGATAATCATGAGGGTTGAGGATATAATGTTATTTCCACAGAAATGAAAATAACATGAATGAAGGGTTACGTAGTCGGAATGAACATTCATATGCTTAAAATTCAAATAATAAATTTAAAAACAAATATCTCGAAAACTAGTCAATATATCTTAAATATAGTACTGATTTAATTTATTGTAGAAATTTTCGTCCCATAGTTCAAAAGGGACGCACTTTTTAAGACTTCATGAAATAGGTATCTATACCTATACCAGTGGATGTGCGCTGGAATTATTTTTTACGTTTATCAGCTACGTGTATGGCGACCTACCTCAAAAATATTTTTTTGAGTAATGGGGTTGTATTGCAAAAAAAAAATCACTTTGACAAAAACCTACAATGATTTTGGGGTATGATGGGGTATGTATCATATATGATGATATGATATAATGATCTTATAAAAATATTAGTTTTCCTATTAACAGTGATTCATTAAGATGGATGGCAAGTTCGTACCTTGGATTGTGAAATTATGAAACCTTTACCAATAGTTAGACGTTTGATTGTTTGATTTTGAAAATTCCTAGATGTGGCATTGAAAAATATTAAATCATGTTTAAGTTTTTTGCTGCATTAACACAACAACAGTAGAATCTAGTGTGGTATTTGACAGATATTATGAAGTTTACAGTGTTAATAAAGAACTTCTCCTCGAACATTTTAGTAATTATCTAATCAGGGTCAAGTTGTACAGGTAAATTAGTAAGCTATATGTTCTTTAACTAGTGTCTTTAACACAAAGAAATTTTTGTTATAATTTCACAACTTAAAATAAATTCAGGTACACCACATGTATGGGGACTCGCCGTTGTTATTTTTGTTTCTATTTCAACTTGTCAAGCGTGACCCTTTATGTAATTTTTTCTATACCACCAGTCCATTATACCCCACTGTAGGGGTTTAGGTCTCCCCCAGGGTGAGGGGGCTTGGAGTTTAATCCACCACGCTGTTCCAGTGCGGATTGATGGATTTTAACGACTTTTTTTAAGGACCATTTATGTACATAATAATATTAATCTATTTATTTCCAAACAGTCTTATGCTAACACGTACAATTCAAAGAAATATTAAGCATAATAATATAATATAACCAATTAGGATAGGTCGCTGATCCCTAACCTAAGATATACCCTGTATTTATAGGCATCGGTACTCTCCGTTCTTAGAACAAAATCATACAGTAAGTGTTCATGAGTGTGATGGTTGCTAATATGCGATAGTTGTAAGAGTGTGTGTTTTTATATGCGTGGGGCGTGCATGTGTGAACTTGTGAATGAGTCTCTATATATGACATATACCTATATTTAATACATTTGTTGCAAATATTACAAGAATGTCGCTGCAAATACAATATATTTTTATTAAAGCTTTTCAGTGTGAGTACACGCTAGATTTTGGAGCCATTTTGTGAATGTTGTTTTGCAGTTCTATGAATTCATTCGAAAAAAGCGAACGAATTTATATATTTTATTATGTAAATGGCCACCGAGAAAATATTGAAAATGTACAAAAAATGTTTTGAATTTGGGAACGCGAAGTATTACGTGGTATTACTGCGTGTGGTAGGATGCAGAGAATTTGAGTCATGTGGATTTTGCGTAAGTTGTTTCAGAAATACACATTAAAAAAAAAGAAATGTGTTATCAAGAAAATATAGTCTTCAATATTATGGTTAGACCAAAGCAATTTGCTTTGATTTAAGTATTTTTTTTTCTTCTGTGTACACATTAGAAAAAAATTCTTATTTCAATGCTAATTGTATTGGCAAATTTTTGAAAATTATTTAATCTTTTTTTTCTGTGTAAAAAAAGAGTAAATAATTTTCTAACAAACAATACTTTAGATTGTGTATATAAAGAAACTGTTTGGTAATTATAGGAAAGAGAATATTAAGTTTTAAGATCGCACATAAAAAATCTATGCTTAAAAATATAATTAATGAGAGTCTGTAAATAAAATACCAAATTTTTAAATTATTTTATTTACGATTTTCAGTTTAGTTTCACTCCATATCGTTTGTACGTTTTATTAAACTGGTATCTATAAGATTATTTAAAATTTGTACTACAAATTGAAATGTAAATTCAGTAATCTGTGCTAAGAACTTATGAACTGTCTGTACTTTCGTAGTTCTTATCTTTATTAATTTATTTGCGAGAAAACTTTTGCGAGTTGCGCTCGACCTTTTGGACGTCTTGTGAATGGACGCCCGCTCCGAAGTTCCATTGAGTAATAAATAAAACGCGAACATGTGCAACTAATTGGTGTAAGGACTTAAAATTCTAAAATATTTTTTTACAACTGAAACCACGTATGATTCGTTTTTAAATTGTAACAATAATGTACGAGTGATTTAAAATAATGTTGGGATTCGAAAGAAGATATGGTATGCAAGACTCTGGAAGCCAAAAACCATGCATGCCTTAAATGTTTAAAAAGAATTAAGTGAAACCCAGTGGTTCCAGTAAGGGTGTTATAATTTCCTGCATGCTGGTTTATTTGGATTTCCACGTCACTACTGTCCTGTTCTATTGCTTTTGAACTTTACAAATTGGCTTTATCGAGAATTTGACTATCACACACACAATTGATGATAAGGTCGGTAATTGGACCTCTAGCAATAATCAGTATGTCGACCAAACTGGCCGAAGTTTACAAAAACCCGTCAAGTGCTCGTAAGACCTTGAACTTTGAGGGTTCTGTACCGTTATACAATGTATTTATCGCTACTCACCCTCACGTGGCATATATCAATTTATAAGTATTAAAAACATTTTTTTAAATGTAATATAACCACAAATTAACCATTTTCGGATGTTTTCTTTTACTTATCTATGAAACTTTGCTTCTTGTCAAATTTCACGATTCTAGACAAACGGGTTACACATGTTTCGATTTGTTTCAAAATATGCGGCATAAATGGCCGTATTTTTTGTTGTCTGTAGACTTTTAATTTATTGGTGCGAAAAGCATTTAGTTAAAGAATAATACTGTTTGCTTGTTTGTCGAAAACCGTAAGCGAGAGAGGTTAACTAGAGTAAAATTCCGGTACTAGAATACCTACTCTGTTCTGTTAAGAGTTTCGTGCATCCAAGTAGCGCGAAGGCAGGCAAGGAATCTCTATAATGAATAAGTTAAGGCCTCTCTTCACCTTTCAATTTTCTGTGTGCCACGTGAACTTGCACTCAGTTTAATTAATGGAGTGGAACTTTAAAGAGCTCAGAGCCTTCGAACTTTATAGAATTTCAGAAATTTTTTGTGCGTACTGAGCGGTTTCATTTTTTTTTTTTTTTGTGAAGTTTACTTTGTACGATTCTATAAGGAATGACGTTTCGATGTTGGGTGTAGGTATTCGTGGTTTTTAAGATTTCGTACTAAAAATTAAATAATTTTTTTTTATTATTGTGTACTAGCCCCATAGTCATTTTACACGTTATTTATACATTATTATTATTATTATTAAAACGGAATAATACAATAAAATAAAATACATTTTTTATAATAATTTATGATGACATGAAGAACCTTATACAGGAATTTTATGATTTTCAACAATAAATGTTTTTACCTGTTTGCAGATAACACTAAAACCTACAAGCGCCGACGGTCTAGTTTTGTACGACGCTGACCGAACGAGTGGTGATGGAGATTTCTTCTCTCTACATCTCAGGGATTATTTCGTGGAATTCGCCTTTGACTTGGGATCCGGCATCGCGCTTGTCAGGTTCGTTGCTAATCAGTTTTCGTTACCTCCTATACGAGAGCATGGACATTTTAAATTACATTTGAGTATTCGAAAAACTTTATTTAAAAAAAAAAATTAATAATAATAACACACACAATCACAACAACGTATAGGTCCCAAACTAAGCATTAGCTTGTATAATGTACTATAATTGTTGTGCCATGTGTGTCACTTTATGTGTAAGTAGGTATAAAAATACAGCATGTGCTTAAATAGCTTATGGCCATCCGACGGCAGAACGTTTCATAAAAAATATTATATTCCTGAATTTTATTATTTAATAGATAAAAATTTGAGAAAAACATATAATTATTATGAAATCCATACTGGATAAATAATATTAGTAGATAACGCATGCTATATTACTATGCCAAATACAACTCAAGAATATCTTTTAAGTAACAACACTTGTTCGATAAGTATAGAAATGTTAAACATCTGCCATTATTACAATATGTTTTGCTACTTACAAGTGAAGAAAACTTCTTTGCAAACTTCAAAGATAAAACTCAGAGAACGATATAGTAGGTAGTTTGAAGCTGTACCTAAGTCTCTGTGGAAGTATTCCGTGTATTAAAGCGATGTTAATTGCGCAAACTATATGTCGCTTGTTCAAGGAACACCCATAATTTATGACCATGTTTTCGAGTCGCCAACAAAATGTAGAAACAAAAAAAAAACAAAAACAAAGATCGTTTTGAAGTAAGGTTAATAATTCTTTCATGGGAAATTGTATCCATTTTTATAATAAAATTCCAAAAGAAATGTTAGACTTGAATTGTAATCAATTTATAAAGCGAGTTAAAGCGAGTCCAACTTATGAAAAAAGCTTACTATTGTATTAGCGAGTATTTAAATGATAAGTGCGCATGGACATCATTGTAATAGTTGTAAGCACTTTAAATTTAAAAAAATAAACAACAATGAAGAAAAACATATATTTAAATAAAATAAACAGGGAGGAGTTTCTTGCCGATTCTTCTCCTTCTAGTTTTTGAAGCGGTACATAATCAATTTATTTTGACTTTCAATAAGTGTGTGTAAACATCTTATATTGAATAAAAACTTTTTGAATTCGATTTTGATTTTGAGTAATATTATATTTTGAAATAATCTTTCAGGCACAAAATATTTGCTCGCTTAATATTTTTTTACTATTCTTGTTTTTCTATGAAACTTCTTTGAACGCTTTGCATGAAATAAACTTTCAGGAGTGCATATCCCTTGACGCCGAACGCATGGCATAGAGTGACAGTAGCCAGGTCAGGTCGTCGCGCGACCTTACGAGTGCAGCGTATGTTTGAAGCCATCGCCACGTCACCTACTGCCGAGGTATTTTGTTAACCAGAAATTATTACAGCGGTCATGCATTTCGAGCTTCTTCGTAGACGAGACATGAGGCAAGGGCGGGCTAGTCCAGAAGCGCCCAATGACTCAATGAGTGTTCCTTCATCAGGTGATACGACATAACACCACCATGCCGGGCGCTAGTGTGGTCACTTTCAATTTTGTAATTCAAGTTATCTGTGAAAAATCTCTAAGTCTACTATGATTCATATCAAATTTTTAAAATTTGGCCAAACTACAATTTGTAGTTAATAAGATATTCTAAGGCGTTTCGACCTTTCTTGAATCGGGCTCGAGGGGCATTCATCGAGCTAACAGATAGTATTTATGTTGTTGTGAAAATGTTTGTGAATAACTACACAAAATGCAATTTGAATTCTGGTTTGAGAAATTGATAAAATATAACAAATTTACCACGAATTTTTAAAATTTTGTCAAATTTTTGGCTGTTAGTGTAAATTTCATATAAATGGTGTAACAACAAGAAGTCGAAAAATGAACCCTTTTTTCGGAACTCCGTAGTCCGATAAATAAAACTTACAGTTTCGCCGTTCTCGTCTGTCTATCTGTATATCGCGGCCATTCTACTAAAAAAATCATTAGTGTTCTAAAACATCGATTTGGTTATCCGATCAAAATTAATTTTATATTTAGTTAACAAATCGATTCGACCAATGTTTCAGAACTCGAATGTCAGTATTCTAAACATCATCATCATCATCAGCCCATTTTTACCCCACTGCAGGGGCTTAGGCCTCCCCCAGGGTGAGGAGGGGGGCTTGGAGCTTAAGTCCACCACGCTGCTCCACTGCGGGTTGGGAACTGTAACGACCGCCATCTATTGACAGCGTCCGGGACCGACTGCTTAACGTGCCCTCCGAAGCACGGCGTCAGTGATATTGTGTACTTAAGTCAGAAAAACTCATTGGTGCACGCCCAGATTCGAACCATAGCCCAATTGGGCCTTATAAATTTGAGACAGGTTCGTTGCGCTCTGGGCTATCACGACAGATTCTAAACATCACCTTCAATAGTTTATTTTTGCGTCGAAGTGTATGAAGTTCAATAATTCATTTCCAGCAATCCGAAGCAGTACGTTCAGTGACATCTCGTGGCTCGTCCCGAAGATTAGCGCTTCGTCAGCCACTGCTGTTGGGCGGCGCGCCTAGACCGCTACCCGCACGTCTGGCGCTGCGGCATTGCTATAGCGGTTGTGTGGGACAGGTGAGGCACGCAGCATCTATCCCGAAAAATCCACAGATTTCGCGCTTCTCGCAACTATCGGAGGATATTGTAAATGAACATCAAAAATCAAAACTTATCAACACATTTTTGTCAAATATTTTATTAAATTTTTCGAAAAAAGTTTTGGACCAATTTTCTTAAAATTTGGTACTATACGGTGCCCCGCGAGTTCCTGCATCTTTTGACACTACCTTTATAACTTTCTGAAATGTAGCCGAATCTCACTCTCCGGGGTAACTGACCTGATAATCATTAAATGAAAAGGACACCTGCCCAGCCCACAGTTTTCGACCGATTCCAAAATTTCTTTTTCCAAACGAAATACAATTTATCTGTCTCGGGAGTTTTTTTTTTTTTTTCATTTTTTCGACATTGACTTTCGTTTTCGAAATAATCAACTTTTTGTCCGAAAAGTCGAGAAATTTCGCTATTTGTCACCATTTTCGATTTCTAAAAAAAGTTACCGACCGATTTTAGAAAATTTAGTATAATATTGTACGATGCCACACAAGCCCGTGCATCTTTTTAAACCACAACTTTTTGTCTAACATCATAAATTTCGGAAATATAGCCGAATCACACTCCCTCACGAAGACAATCTGATAAACATGGCTAAGTGCGAGTCGACATGTATCAACTTGGGGTCCCATAGCATGTACTACAAGCACTCACTTTATTATAATATATTTATGTCGATGACTAGAAATTGTGTATAAAAAGTTTTACGTTGTTCAAAACATTTATTTCACAACGGTTGATAAATAATAATAATAATAATAATAACACACACAATCACAACAACGCATAAGTCCCAAACTAAGCATTAGCTTGTATTTCGGGTACCAAGCGAAGACACCACATACATATAACGCATATATATAAATGAAAAGGAGACATTGTTATTATAACGATTTTAGGTGCGTTTCGCGATTACATTTTTAAAATCTCTCTGATCATTAAACTTTGCAAGTAGCAAACTAAAAACCGAACGTTTACATACACATACAAGTGATAAAGTATCAAGCGACAAGTTTTAAAATATTACAAATAAAATGTAAAAAAAAAAATTAAAACAAAATATAAAATATAATCGACTTTATTTTTCTTTGGATTAACGTCATATTTACGGTTAATACTGTATTAGTACGGAAGGCTCGGTGCTGGCGCTGTGGTGATTAGCACAATAATCTAAGTCAAACGTGGTAAGCAATCTCAATGATCCATTCTAATCACCGCCGCACCTCTGTTCATTCGACGTACAAAGACAGTCATCATCAGCCCATTTTTACCCCACTGCAAGGGCTTAGGCCTCCCCCAGGGTAAGGAGGGGGGCTTGGAGCTTAAGTCCACCACGCTGCTCCACTGCGGGTTGGGAACTGTAACGACCGCCATCTATTGACAGCGTCCGGGACCGACTGCTTAACGTGCCCTCCGAAGCACGGTGTCAGTGACATTGTGTACTTAAGTCAGAAAAACTCATTGGTACACGCCCGGATTCGAACCATGGCCTTATAAATACAAATATAAATAAGGACAAAGACAGTATTAACCATAAACAACCGTTTTTTAGAAGGAAAATCATATCTAAATTTTTAAAATTATTTTCTTGTTTTTATCCTGCAGTGGAGAGACACGGGCTGATCATGATGATGATTAGTATTTTTGAACAGATTGCTGTTAGTAGATACTTTTTATTTATAAGTATCTATACTAACGTATAATTTTGGTCACACATGAGAGATACAGTTGATAATAATTGTATTGTTTGTGTTTTACAGTTGGTGATAAACGATGAAGAGTTGTCTGTGGTCTCATCAGCTTTAGGCGGAGTCAACGTGGACAACTGTGATGAATCTGACAACCACACTTGTCGGTCTGTTAACATATATTGATTCGTTCTCTCTGAATTAAGATACGAATAAGATCGCACATTCTAGATGTCACTCGCATCTCGACTGACCGAATGGTTAGAGACCCTAACTGGTGAACCGAAGGTCGCAGGTTCGATTCTCACCCGGGACTAATATTTTTTTTTTTCTGAATAACTGTACAGTGCCCAGACGTTCGTCCGTGCCCTTGATATATCTATTTATTTAATTTTGTTGGAGCCAATTTTGTTATCTATTTGCCTGCACTCCGTTTTAATTGTGGTGAGTTTGCCGACTAAAAAACTTATTCTACATAACCTTTTTTTTCTTTTATTTTTTTTATTTTTTTTTTTATTATTTTTATTTATTTATTTATTTTATTTTTTTTGTCAGATGTGTTCTTTTTTTTTTCCCACAACTTTGTTTCTTTTGGATCAATGCCCGGGACTAATATTTGTGTGCATGAACATATTATATGTTCCGATGTCGAGGTGTAAAATAACTATATATCTCTACATGTGTTATAAAACATATCTGAGTATGTATGCACATCGGTTGTCCAGTCCCAAAAAATAAGCTCTGCCAAATTTGGGACAACATTGCCGTGTGGGAGATGTCTTAAGTATTATTATTATTAATATTATCCTCACTCGAATATAGATTAAAAAGTCTGTATAATTTCGGATGCAACGTTAATTAGCACACGGTTTTATAGTAGGTATACAAAGTATTTTTTTTTTAATTTGAAATTAAGTTTTAATACTTCTTTATCTTTCTCTCCCTTTCCTCTATTCCTCTTTTATTCTTACCACTTTTTTTTCCTGCAGCTCACCCTTCTCTTTTAGAACTATAGTGAAAAACACACTAGAACTCGCTACAATTCTTAGCGTTTACAAATTTTTGCGTTCAGTAAGTTTATTTTTCACTACTCATACCCGCAAAGTAGGTACGCTTGAAGTTACCTGATGAGAGGGATGAAAACAGTACTTTTCGTGAAAACGATTTTCCATGTTAAAAAAAAAATTAAAAAAAAGCTATGAGAGCTATGTTCCAACTTTTTATACAAGAACTCTGATGAATTGCTACATAAAATTGCAATAAAAAATATTATCAACAATTTTGTAATATGACTTAATAATTATAATTTACTTTTAAATAAATTGTCATTTAATTTACACAGATTTGAGCTAAATATTTACCATCATTAAAAACACTGGCTGGTAGAATGCCACAGTAAAAGAAACCCAAAATAGGCGAGAAAGCGGCAATTCGATTTTCAATTGTTTTGTCGAGTTCAGTGATAATTATTTACGTATACAGATATTAGTATAAAATGAGTTCATCAGATTCAGATACTAGTATGAATTTAACGCTTTTTCATACTTTCCTCATATTCGTAATGAAAAGCACAATGTTTACTTCGGGTGAAGGACCTATTTAGGCAGTCGGACTATTGGCGCTTTCGCTACGCTCGTGCGTCAACCCATTTCGTGCTTAAATAGGGCCCTTTCACCCCTTGTGCTACAATATACCGTATATATAATTGACTGACCGATTGACCGAGTGTTTAGAGACCCTAACTGTGGAGCCGAGGGTCGCGGGTTCGATTTCGCCCGGGACAAATATTTGTCTGCATGAACATGTTTATTTGTTCCATGTCTGGGTGTAAAAGTATCTATATATGTAGATATTATTAAAAAAAAAAAGAATATTTAAGTCAGTTGTCTAGTACCTCATAATACAAGCATAATACTTGCGTACTATGGGACTAGATGGCGCTGTGTGGGATGTTCCAGATATTATTATTATATACTATTTCCACACAATAAAAACTCTAGACTCCCTGTCACTGAACAACCATGAAGCACTGCATGAACTTCGTAGCGTACTCGCGATCGGTGGACTTACTATGGTATGAGAGTGTTCAAGTTGACGCATGCATAATACATAGCCATCTGACTTAGCAGGGGTGCATCGTTAGTTAGTAGGATCCTTCTGTTCAGCCTAAACTATCCTAAGTAATCACCAAGAATGATTTGACTCAAAAACCTTCTTCATCTTCATCAGCCCATTTTTACCCCACTGCAGGGGCTTAGGCCTCACTCAGGGTGAGGAGGGGGGCTTGGAGCTTAAATCCACCACGTTGCTTCTCTGCGGGTTGGGGACTGTAACGACCGCCATCTATTGACAGCGTCCGGGACCGACTGCTTAACGTGCCCTCTGAAGCAAGGAGTCAGTGATAGTTATGTACGTAAGTCAGAAAAACTCATTGGTACACGCCCGGATTCGAACCATGGCCCTATGGAGCCTTATAAATTTGAGACAGGTTCGTTGCGCTTTGGGCTATCACGACTCTATTCCTTCGCTAAAACTTTAATATTTTTGTCCGAAATAGTTGAACATATAAAGGTACTTATTCTATTCCTAAAAGACTTTTTATTTTTTACAGAGACAGAGGCAAGCCTTGCTTTGAAAATCAGGAAACTCTACCTGAATACGTCGGAAACTATACACTAACTTCAGTACACCATTCGATAGTGGCAAAAAAAGGTTTCAAACCGAAACACCACAGGGCGAAATCGAAAAAGCATTCGTTACACGCGCACACGCAGAAGTATAAAAAGAAGAAAAGTTACGTGACAAAGAAGAGCTATTACTTGCAAGAAAGAAGTAACGAAGTGGTGACCGAGAGACCTGCGTACGATGGACAGACTTACATGCAAATAATGAATTTGAACGCGAACGAAATTAACTGGGGCGACACAAATTCATATCCAAGTTTCACGGGGAAAGACAGTTTCATTCACATGGACGATGAAGAAACTATGAAAAGGTAAGAAACTTGATACGATCAAACAAAAACCGGTTAAGTGCGAGTCGGACACGAAAGATTCCGTACCGGTGTCCAATATAAAAAAAACGTGTTTCTTGTATGAGGACCCCCTTTAATTTTTAACTTTATTTTATTTTTATTCTTTGTTGTTATAGCGGCCAAAGTAATACACACTTTGTGAAAATACCTATTACGGTTCAGACGATACAGCACTGTGATAGACAGACAGACGGACGGACAGCGGAGGTTTAGTAATAGGGTTCCTAACCTATTGGTACCCTTTGGGTATGGAACCGTAAAAAAATCAGCCCACTGAAGGGTTACGTAGTAGGGATACAAACTGACATCAAAAGCGTGTGCGTATACATCATCATCATCAGCCCATTTTTACCCCACTGCAGGGGCTTAGGCCTTTCCCAGAGTGAGGAGGGAGGGTTTGGAGCTTAAGTCCACCACGCTGCTCCACTGCGGGTTGGGAACTGTAACGACCGCCATCTATTGACAGCGTCCGGGACCGACTGCTTAACGTGCCCTCCGAAGCACGGTGTCAATGATATTGTGTACTTAAGTCAGAAAAACTCATTGGTACACGCCCGGATTCGAGCCATGGCCCTATGGGGCTTTATAAATTTGAGACAGATTCGTTGCGCTCTAGGCTATCACGACACAGTACGACAGCGACGACGCGTATACATAAAGTTGTTCTATCCCCCAGGTAATCAAACTGCGGCCCGTTCGCTAATTTTTCTGGCTTACATTCAATTTCCTTTATTTGTACCATCTTACTAACGTGACAGTGGTTACACAATAAAATTAAGGTTTCACGAAATTAACCAATAACCAACCATTCGGTTTTATATATATAAATGTTTTATTTCATGTTTTATGTATCACTGTTTGTTTCCTGAATAAATAAATAATTAAATAAATAATTTTGCTTAACATCACAAATCACATTGATTTATGTAACAAAAATTTAGTTACATTTTTATTATAATATTACAATATCTAAATAAGTATATATAAATATAATAAATAATCTTTATTGTAAGACAATTGAGTTTTTCTTACAATTTACTACTGAAACATTTAAACATTTATTTTGCGGTCCATGACCAATTTAAGTTGACAATAAGTGGCCCTGTCAAAAAAAGTTTGAGTACTATCTGCTTACCCGGTGACGTCGTCCCTATATTAACGGCTAAGGGTGTCGATCACTATTTTATTGACGCAGGTCCAGTACGAAGCTGGTCTGTGATTCATCTCATCTATAAGTAGTTTTTAGTATCGACCGCTACGTTCTAACCTAACCAAGATTTTTTATATATATACCTCCGAAGCCACCAGCAATCATATGGTAACCGCTTTGCATGCCGGGTTGTTACTGAAGTGAAACGGTTTAAAGTCTGGTCTTATATTAGCGAGTAGCCATTGTGGCCAAACAAATGCTCTCGAGAGATAGTCATCAGAAACAAGTAAAGTATATACGTTTGCTTTCCAGATTACTAAGCTATTCGTTGGACATCAACATCCGTTTCCGGTCGGAAGGCGCGAACGGATTATTGGTGTGGAGCGGACGGTCAAACATGGCGGCGGGTGACGACTTCCTGTCACTGGGTATAGAGAATTCGGTGCTCGTGTTTAGGTTAGTATCATCGAATTTAAAGTACATGTAGATGAGCCCAATGAACTAAAGCAGGGCTTTTTAAAGCTCAAAAAGTCACGTCCGCGCATATGTTAACCCTCTGCATTGATATAATATAATTGAGAATGTATAAATTATAATCGTTGTATTCTCAGACCGCAAGGATGAAGGATGTCAAGTCGACG
This sequence comes from Luffia ferchaultella, assembly GCA_949709985.1. Lineage (NCBI taxonomy): Eukaryota > Metazoa > Arthropoda > Insecta > Lepidoptera > Psychidae > Luffia > Luffia ferchaultella. Next base: position 6,025,139 of record OX453264.1, on the reverse strand, counting down.
CAATATACTTTGAGTTCATAAAAGCCTTTGACTTTGACCATATTGACAATGAAATTTTGTTCCGGAAATTTTGTAGTCTGGGTTTTTATTTCATTTTTTTTAAACTTCTTTGACAATATCTCTATAGTCGGCAATATTTAGTTTAACGTGGAGTACCTACAAATTTCATATACGTATCCTATTCGTTCTGGAGTTAGCCAGGATTCTATATTAGGACCGCTTCTATTCAGATAAATGAATCCTTATATTCATCCTTATTATGAACGATCTAGAGAATGTACTGGCTTACTCAAAACATGAAATGTTTGTTGATGATTTTAAACTAACGCCAAACCGCCTTAGAAAGTGGACTTCGATTGCTCTAAGAGCTCTTAAATGCGAACCATCAGCTAAACGTGTTTTCTGGTAGAATGACGAATGTCAGAAATATAGATGACATATAGAATGACGAGGTTATTAATGTCATCATTTATAATCTTCAATTTCTTTGTGTTAATTGATTTACATATGCTTCCAAGTATAAGACCATGCTAATAACTCCACTCATATGAAATGAAATCGTTTATTGTATAGATTACAGGTAAATGACAAGAATTCCCTTTCTGTGACTTCTGAAACTTCCTCTGTAACCCTACCTTTCCAGGCATATCCGAAATCATAACATTACTTCCCAAGAGAGAATGTCACAAGAAAAACAAAAATAAGTCGTAAACCATAACAAAAGTGTCATCTATAGTTAAATTTTTCAATTAGCCAAAATTTCACAGTTCTTTTGAACTTTTTGATCTCATAATCCTTAAATATGTATGGGCCTAGGCTTAAATATATTATGGGCCCTTCCTATCATCATCATCATCATCAGCCCATTTTTTTTACCCCACTGCAGGGGCTTAGGCCTCCCCAGGGTGAGGAGGGGGCTTGGAGCTTAAATCCACCACGCTGCTCCACTGCGGGTTGGGGACTGTAACGACCGCCATCTATTGACAGCGTCCGGGACCGACTGCTTAACGTGCCCTCCGAAGCACGGAGTCAGTGATAGTTATGTACGTAAGTCAGAAAAACTCATTGGTACACGCCCGGATTCGAACCATGGCCCTATGGAGCCTTATAAATTTGAGACAGGTTCGTTGCCCTTTGGGCTATCACGACACACACCCTTCCTATGACATTGGCTAAGAGTAAAATTGCTTAAGAGTTACATAGTACTTATACATCATCAGGCATTACTCCTCGGCACTAGCACTACTATAAACATAGACGATCGATCGATGAAATCATTCAGTTTCCGTCGATCGTTTACGTATAAAACAAGTCGATTACTAAATCGACCGATCATCGCTCGGTGAATTCAGATCATCCTGCGTTATTACACGATCGACGCCGATCGACGCGGAATCGATTGTGTGATTTAATAGCTTCCTAAGGGATGTTAAACTGTACTTTTCCAGATACGACCTCGGGAGCGGCGAAGTGATGATAATCGCGAATCACACTAAAGTCGACGACGGGTTGTGGCATAGAGCGAGAGCCACGAGGTATGTAAAGTTGATTTTAATATTTTGTTTTGACGACCTCGCAGATTCCGTGTGATAGTAAAACACATTTCTTTCATATTTATCACAACAATAAATATGATGCCAACAGTTCACAGTGAAATACTTCACTATTAATATGAAAAATTTACGTGTTTTGTATATATGTATATTTTAAATTTATTTATTTTAAATAGAATCACCAATGGTTTACATATTAAAATTTTACGTAACACGTGAAAGGACACTTACATTAAGAAGGTTGGCACAAGCTAAAAAAAATAAAAAAATGAATTTAAGGTATGTAAAACTTTAAGATTTCAATATTTTCAAAACAATAGTGGATTTTGTAAATATTATTAGAATAAAAAAATCTTTTAGACCTGTTTCGAGTTTACAAGGCTGTGCGGCCGTGGTTCGAATCCGGGCGTGTAGCAATATGTTTCTCTGACCAAGTACATAACTATCACTGACTCGCTGCCTCTGAGAGCATGTTAAGCTGTCGGTCCCGGGTGCCATCAACAGATGGTAGTCGTTAAAATCCACCAGCCCGCACTGGAGCAGCGTGGTGGACTAAGCTTCAAGACCTTTCACCCTGAGGGGAGGCGTAAGCCCCTGCAGTGGGACATAATGGGCTGGTGGAATGGAATGGCTTAGGTCACTCATCCGCTGAGCGACTCTATGCTGAAAGATTATAAAACTGGTATGTTAACTTATCACACAACACTTAGTGAATCGACGCGATGTTCTGCAAATACTTAAAGATTAGAAAGCAATTTTGTAATGGTTCACTTGTACGAAAAGTCAATAAAAAAAGAAAAATATGAAAAAAAAATTAAAAACAATTTAAATTAATAAATAAAAATATAATAATAATAATATATAATAATATTTACGTATTTTAAATATAAATTTTATTTAATATACATAAATAATTACGTTTTCTAGAATGTAATCCTAAGATTTAGTACCAATTACTCTTAAAACGAATACGTTTCATTTTTACTTTTTGTGTCTTGTTGCAGAAACCGTCAAGCAGGCGTTTTGGAAGTGGACGGCTTGGGTTCCGTGGGGAAAATGTCTCCAGGCAAACTCAAGCAGTTGAACACTGAAAATGGATTATATATTGGTTACAGCAATTTTTTTTAAATAATATTTTTTTACTTTCGTGTAATAGGCCCATATCTCTAATTCTGAGTGAGAGTTAGCCAATAATAAAAGACATCTAGAGTTTTAATCTATGTGGTGTAAACATGGTATTATAAAACTTACCTATTACTGATTCTAGAATAACCTCTCAAAATTGAGATTTTTTATTTTTACGAATTTCCCAGATATTTATGAAATTTCATTTGACGTTATCTGGGCGGTTGAGTTTATTCCACTGCTATCACAGTAAAAAACCAAATCTAAAAGTAAACAAAAAGTATGATGAAATCAAATCGAAATCTTCATGAATCAAAAAAAATAAAAATAAAAAATATTATGACTTTATTTAAAGCATCTGTCCAGTTGACGTCACATGTACAGATATTTAATTTTTTTTGGAAAAAAAGAACTAAGAAAATTAAGTACTTAATTTTTTTTAAACGTGAAAGTATAATTTGGTCTATATTTTCGGAAAAAAATATAAAAATTATTTGCTAAAAAATTTGGTCCAAGTGCATTCTCATACAAATATTTTACGTTGTCGCTAACGTACGTCGACACTAGAAGTCACTCGAAACTTATGGCACAAAATATTATTTATTAATAAAAATTATTTTTTTTTGCAGGTGGATTGCCATCAATAGAAATCAACACGCTCGATAAATACAAGAGTGGACTCGTGGGCTGCGTCTCTCAAATATCACTCAGCGGCGATTTTGATATTCCTTTATCTTTGTCGAAACTACCACACACTATTACAAACAATGTCGGTAGATGCACACCTTAATGTTATTAAACCGGTAGTTTTGTTTGCTTTTTGAATTGAAAGTTGAAGAGTTGAATTATCTCTATTGCAATATCTAGTCACAAAAGAAATTATATACCTATGTTCATTTCAACATTCCCAAATTTGTAACTAAAATCCGTTATATTTCATTTCGAAAGAATAGGCAATTTCAAGAACCGAATTTGATTTATTTTTTTGAATCGGTATTTACGATGATATATTGAAAATTCTGATAGCGTGACGTCACCGGGTGGAATTATAAGTTTAGCCATTGCCGTTGCGTATTTATAAAAACAATGACGCTATTACTATTGACAGTCTCAGAACTGTCAATAGTGACAGTTCTGAGACTGACATTTTTTATATGCAACGGCAATGGCTTAATTTATAATTCCACGCGGTGACGTCACGCTATAAGAATTTTCTATGTAAATGCCGATCTAAAAGAAAAAAAATTCAAAGTACTTTCTTAAAATGTCCTATTCTTTCGAAATAAAATTATAATGAACTGAAGTTCAAAAATTTGGGAAAAGTCAATTCCGATGTGTTAACTCTATATAGAGTCTAGAATGATAAAATGCTTTTATTGAGTAGTTAATCGAAGCATTTATTTTACTTATTTTGAGTATATATAATTTTGACTTTAACGTTTATACGTAATATAGTTTTACTTTAATCAGTAATAAAAAAATAAAATATTAAAATTAATTAAATTACTCCACTCAAAAAAAAAAAAAAACAATGAGGTTTTTTATACGATCAATAACGACCAATAGTTTTTAATGCGTCCGTACATATCAAAATAAAAATAAACTATTGGAGGGCAATAAACAAGACAATCATATAAAAATATCATTAATTATCTTTGCCACACCAAATGTTAGTCACAAAAAAAAAAAAACGAGAAACCTCGTAGTCAATTTAGAATAAGTGAAACTGGACATCTCGATGCATATTGTTCAACACGCGTCACGTCCAATACGCGTTTTGTCCAATTTCATTAAGCATTTTGTCCAATACGCTTTTTGTCCATAACGCTTTATGTCGAATTCGTCTTTCCTACCAAAATTTAGCTCTGTGAGAATTTTGGCAAGCTGAAATGACTGTTTTGACCGGATTAGTTAGCATAGTTTCAGTGGATTCTTCGTTTATTTTGGATGTTCTGCGTATTGAACTTAGACATCCTGCGTATTGTACCAATGGCGAAGATTGGTCGAAAAGCGTATTGGACATGACGCATGTTGGACAATATGGGTCGAGACGAAACTGCAAACCTAGAAGTACCGTTTATTTAATTTTCCAATACCATTACGATGAAGTCTAGATTTTTTTAAATTTATTTATATTATTATTTGTTATAATTTTCTCCCACTAGGAAAAAACATTTTTCGAAGTGCTTTACTATCTAGTAGATACGAGAAACTATTTGTAATTTTAAAATAAAATAATATTAATCTAGTCGTATATTTGTACAAGTGTTCGCACGCGGTTTGAATTAATTTATTTGTTATAATTATTTACGCCCTCTTAGAATCGCTTATCGAAATGGAATTATCGTTTGTTAAGTCGTGAATGTTTGATAAAATAGTTTTAATAAGTATCTAATATACATACATAGGGTTTGTATATCGAAGTTTTCTTATGAGCGTGCAGTAAAGAAAATGTATGTAGATAATATAGAAAATTCGAAGGACGTTTTTCAAGCTTTGTATTACTGTTAAGTGAAAGCTCAGTCCAGTTTTATTTTAATCTAAAATTTTAAATTCTATTGCTTCATCGGATCTACCACTGGATTTAGAAATATATAATAATAAAAATGTCGTGATAGCCCAGAGCGCAACGAACCTGTCTCAAATTTATAAGGCCCCATAAAGCCATGGTTCGAATCCGGGCGTGTACCATAGAGTTTTTCTGACTTAAGTACACAATATCACTGACACCGTGCTTCGGAGGACACGTTAAGCAGTCGGTCCCGGACGCTGTCAATAGATGGCGGTCGTTACAGTTCCCAACCCGCAGTGGAGCAGCATGGTGGACTTAAGCTCCAAGCCCCCCTCCTCACCCTGGGGGAGGCCTAAGCCCCTGCAGTGGGGTAAAAATGGGCTGATGATGATGATGAATAATAAAAATATATGAAAAAAATAGGTACCACAAAAGCGGTTAAGTGGTAGTTGAAATCGTAACTGACATTCTAATGTCTTAGTGTTTTAAACCGCATTAGAAATGTCTGTTTTATGAAAAACTTTATGATATAATGCAATGTTATGTTTTTATTCTAATATAAGTTTCTATGAACATGTCTATTTGTTCCGTGTCTGGGTGTAGAATATCGATATGTGAAAATATTATAAAGAATATTTAAGTATGTATATCAGTTGTCTGGAATCCATAATACAAGCTTTGTTTAGTTTGGGACTAGATGGCGCTGGGTGGGACGTTCCAGGTATTATTATTATTACAATTATATAAATTTACAAAGAATTATGTTCACAACCAGTAGATACAATGCGTTTTATTTGAAATTTCTAAGAAAGTTCATACCATTTTAGATTATTTATTTTATCAACTTCAATTTGAAAAACATTTTTTTTTTTTACCGGTCATGTATGATCCACAGACCTATTTTTAGACTGTTGATATATTATTATTATTATATAGATGCGACATCATAGTTGCGTATGGTTTGCTAATTTTTATGACGAATTGTCACAACTCTATAATCCTCACAGTCTTTTTCATAGCCTTTCTTTGTTCATCTTTGAAAGAAATTTATTGACAGATTTATACGTAGTAATGTATATCTAAGTTTCAAACAGCTTTCTGCTTTAAACTGTATCATAGATATTTCGTTTAATTTGTTTTATTTTATTCGGGAAACATACAGTGATACATAACAAAAATAATAAAAAATTGTTACATGTGAACACCATTTAAACGTTTCCACATATCGAAACTAAAGATACTTATTTGTTTACTTATTTGTTTACTTGTTTGTTTACTTGTTATTGTGTGTACACCACCAATGAGTTGATTCCATAAGTATATCGTTAAGGATGAGGTTATGGAATAGAAAATAAATTTTAAATTAGTTTAAAACTTTTCAATTCTGTTTTAATATACTTACTAGTATCAATAAAATCGATTAATTATTAATTACTAAATCCAGTGCTAGACTAAAACGAATTCTATGTTATATAGTGCAGCACAATTGTAACAATAACCTATTTTTATCTAACTAGTTATAGAAATTGGAAATGCGCTTTATAAAACGTGAAAAAATATCTAAGATTTCTATCCTAACCTAACCTAACCCTCTTGGGTTTTGTTAACCAATAATTTTCGTCAATTATAATATTATCACAGGGTGAATATATTTTTGACTGCTCTCTAAACATATCCAACACAATGTCAGTTTGTCTTTTGATTGTGAATCCATTTCTCAAATAAAACACCGCTTCGATTGATTTCGCGTGATCGTGGTCTGTTACATAATTGTAATTTTTTTTTTCAAATATACAAAAACGCCATCTGTTGGCACATTTGTTAAAATAATCTAGTCAATATTTTAGGTTCGAAATAGGTTCATTTGTGATCGTTATTGTCGCTATAATGAAAAGAAATTGTAGTTGAATTGTGACATACGAGAATAGCTTCCTAGTATTAGTTTTGTATGTGAGACCTATCCTATGTATTATACGCCGTTATTTGTACAAAATTATATCAATAAATGAATAAAATTGTATGCTATTGTTTTTTTTATATAATTTTATAGTAAATATAGGTTAGCATAATATAATCGTGAAAACCAATTCGCGCTCCTTGTTTATAATTTAAATTGTGTCGGTTCCGTTCCCGGCTCAGACTTTCGTAAACACAAAGTTTATTTTATCATTAGAATTAAAATAAAGTTTCCTTTAAATAAAATTTGCTATCTTTAATGTTTGAAGTCGTGATAGCCCAGAGCGCAACGAACCTGTCTCAAATTTGTAAGGCCATGGTTCGGGCGTGTACCAATGAGTTTTTCTGACTTAAGTCCCGGACGCTGTCAATAGATGGCGGTCGTTAAAATCCCCAACCGGCAATGGAGTACCGTGGTGGATTTAAGCTCCAAACCCCCCCCCCCCTCACCTTGGGGGAGACCTAAGCCCCTGCAGTGGGGTAAAATGGGCTGATAAAGATGATGATGACCTTTAATATTTACTGTATGTACCTACTCTTCCTTTAGCGGCCATTCGTTTGATTTGCCTTTTAGTAGGTACATTAATTTGCATAAAATTTTAAAATTGATATATAAACTCATGTAAGTAATTTTCATGACTATCCCAATTCAACCATAACATAAATAGGCACTAATTTCTACATAATCCATTTTTTGTTCAATGATTGTAAAAAAAACAGGGAATTTCAAATCAAGAGCGAAAAAAAAATTGTATTCAAATATTTAAACCAAACCATAAATTTCTTAATCTAAAAGATGTTACTTAAATTAAGGATTGTAAGCATATTCGTCGAAGTAGGTAATTAAAATTCTCGAGATCACTTATTTCGTATAAGAAAGTTAAATTGTTCCCAATATCAAGAAAACTTTAAATTGAGAAACAAAATACGGCAGTTTTATTGTGTAAAAAAATAGAAAAAAAAATTATCCCAATGGGTGAAGGATAGATGAACAGAAAAACATTTTCTTACATTGACTTATTGCGAGACTCAGAATATAACAGCCCTGATGATTTTACGAATTACCTCCGTATGAATAACGAGACGTTTTACCATTTAGTGAAAGACGAATCTGAGAGGAAAGATATATTTTCACGTGATGCCTTCGCTGCTAAAGAGAGATTAATCGCTATCTTACGATACTTGGTTACTGGACGATCATGAAGATTTGAAATTTTTAGACATTTTATTAAGTAATAAAACAAGTTTTTCGTAATTAATTTTATTTTCAAGTCTTTTTATATATCTAATAATTAATAATCGTAATAAATAATAACATTAGTTATCGTACTCGCCGACTTTCTTTTTAATATTAGTATTATAATTATTCTTTCCTTTTTGAAACTTTTATGTTTGTTTTCCATTTTGTAGCACACAACCAACCTTGCACAGAAGCTAAATGACAAGTCGTATGAACAACCGCGCGTCGCACGAATCGCACTAGTTGGAAGTTGCCTAGATCCGTGATTGTGTGAGACCATGAGATACATGTCACGGAATATTAACACATGTTTGACATGTGCAATCTCATAACAAGACTTAAAGCACTTAAAGGCTTTGGCCGGGCAAGACGGGCCGATAGACAGCGACGTCAGCATAGCATAGATGGGTAGGTAGGTAGATAGCGGGTGCCCGTGATGCCCTGCGCTCTGGCTAGGCTGAGCATCAGGTAGACCAGCAGACAGATTACTGCAGTACGGGCCTATGGCTCCAGGTTTCTGATGATGATCAGACTGTGTAAGTACTCGAACTCGCCTGTTTAAAGATATCACAATTTTTATTCAATAAAGGTAACGTATTTCGCTCATGTTTTTGTAGTTCATGGCTGTAAAAAGACAAAATATCTCTTCAGACAAACACGAAAGTAGGTACGTACATTGATTGAAATTAATGAGTAACCTTGAATGTCAGAATTGTTATATCTTGAGTGAAAATTTTACGACTTTATATGGGAAACGCTAAATATCTTGGCTTAAGTAGGTAAACTTAAAAGGAATAATTTTTTTCCTGTATGTAGTTAAACACCACTTACTAGTACAATTTTGCTTTTATGTCATTCCCCTTGTTGGATAACTATAGGCACTAGGTAGTTTTTAGGGTTCCGTACCTCAAAAGGAATAAAGAATGGAACTCTTATAGGATCAGTTTGTTATCCGTCTTCCTGTCTATCTGTCTGTCAAGACCCTTTTTCTCAGAAACGCGTGGAGATATCAAGCTGAAATTCATATCAAATACTCAGGTTTACTGTCCCTTGGAGCTATGAAAAAATCAAACTTCTAAGCCAACGCAATCAAAAGTTACATTAGTTTATGCTGCATATTTTATACACTCGCAAGGGGATCAAAACCTACAGGGTAGGTACTTCCCGTAAACACAAAATCTTGAAATTTGGTACGATGTATAAATTTTCAGTTACATCATATAATAAAATTATTTTCAATAATTTTAAACTTATTACCTCATGAACGCGTAGAGGTATTAAATTGAAATTTATATCAAATACTCAGGTCTATAATACCTTTAAGATGTAACAAAATCAAACTTCTATGTCAACGCAATCAAAAGAAACAGTGTATGCCGCATATTTTGAAACTCGTAATTACTCGCAAGGGAATCAAAACCTAAAACATACACTTGCAGTCGACCTAGAATCTTGTAATTTGGCATGAAGCAGCGTTTTATAGCACACATAAAGGAAAAACTTCAAAAACCTTAAATTTTTAGTTACGTCACATATTTTTAAATATTTTTTTTTACAATTATAAACTTATTAACCCTTTTCATCATGTTCTACTATGTTGTAAGTATACGGTGGTATGGAACCATTGGTGTGCGAGTCTAATTGCACTTGGCCGGTTTTTTTTTCCAGCCGATACTCTTATAAACAGTTTTCATCGATACCTACTATGATTTTATGATTTCATACAACAAACGTAAAGTTTTGAACCTTCCGAAATTGTGGGTAATATACCTACGTATTACGTACTAACGATGTACCTATAGACAGGCCCGGTGAGAGCCAGATCGGCCCCTGGGTGTAAAACGTTGCGGGGCTCACCCCACCTTACTTTAAAAAAAATAATCAATTAACTGGGCCCCCGTTTCTTAGTCCGGGCCCTGGTGGTACTACTACGCTTACACCCCCCCCCCCCCCCTATCGCCGGCCCTGCCTATAGATAGAACTTAGGTATGTACTCTATTATCAAATTAAAGCAAAACCAAGCAGCAAAACAAAAAGAAATAAATAACTAAATTATTCCTCTACTGCTTTACTCACAGTTGTACACGCAATGTGTACACGTTGTAAATATTTAAACCTGTGTACAGTGTAAATCTACGTTTCAATGCCTACGTTGTAACTTGTAAATGTTGCAAAAATAGTTGTATGTAATGTAAGTAAATAATATAACGACAAACTCTGCCTCTGCTGGATAAATGCGTTCCGTTCATTCCGTTTTTTCCGTTTTTTATTCCGTTTCCGTTGTTTATTGACCATTCAATTTAATCGTTCAGTGAATCCGCCGTTTATTGACCATTCAGTTCAATCAGTCAGTGAGTCCGTCAACTAATTCACTCAGCAGTGTGACCACATTTAGTAGATTTCTACTTTTAGTATATTTGAGGCAAGATTAACAAATTTTAGTTGACAAAAATTATTTAGTAGATTTTGGTAGTTTAGAGGATTTGGGTTTATGAAACTGGCAACTCGGATTTTTGTGTATTATCCAGGGATTCCCGTCTATTGACTAATTCACTCCTGTAGATCTTGTGAGTGAATTACATCTATGTATTAGTAAATGAAAGTTAAGTGCAATATTATGCCTTATGACCTACTTATAATGTTGGAAATGTGTTCAACGAGAACAAGACATGTCAGTTACAACTACTACGAACCACATAACTACAAACAAAGGTACAAATAATACTTACCGTTGTGAATGAAAACAAATTCAGGAAGATAATTTATAGCCTGCAATTCCAAAACTTTTCAGATTAGCGTCAGTAAAAAAAAACGTAGTTAATAATGCAATAAAACATCACAAATATTTGACAGGATATTCTGGGACTACTCAGGTTTGTGTATTTCCAATCGTTTTATAAAGATTTTTTTAAAGTGATGGGTGGCACTAACAAGTCCCCTTTTTTTATATATAGATCGACTATTTTAAAATAAAAGAATCATTCAAATCGGATCACCCAGCCAAAAATTCTGGGATAACAAACAATAAAAAAAAAAACACCGGCGAATTGAGAACCTCCTCCTTTTTTTTTTGAAGTTGGTTAAAAAGCAAAACTCAGTGAAGAAGTGAAGAAAGCAGAAACAAGCATTGTTGCGGTTTTATTGGAACATAACATACCATTTCGCGTCATGGACCACTTAAATGACTTTATAAGCTAGTTGTTTCAAGACTCAGGGGTTGCAAGAAAGTTTCCTTGCAAATGTAAAAAAGCTAAAATAATCTCATATAACGTACTAGGTAATAATTTTGGACAGAAAATGCGTCTTAGTTTTGCCTTTTCTTGCTAGTAGATTTGTGGTACTTTTATGATAAAGACTTAGTAGATTTTAGTAGAATTTGACTGTTCATCCTAGTAGAATAGTTAAAAAAATGTGGTCACGCACGCTGTCACTCACTCAGTCACTCACAGTCAGTCACGCGCAGCGCTTGGAATAGATCAGTTTACTCATTCTCATTCCGAAAGTTTACGAATTATTTAGAGATCTAAACATTTTGAAAGTGCACAAACTGTTGTAAATAACTAACATTTTGTTTTGAATTAATCAAAACGTATTTAATAATCAATAACAAAGTGAAATCTCAACAGTTGGTTGTTTTAACGTAAAAAGTGGACTTCTATGCGAAAATCTGTGCAAAAGTTGAAATAGAAACTTATTATAGTGAATACAAAATAACTGTAGAATATCCACGTACCTACAAGTTTACTACTATTACTACTACGAGTAAACGGATTAACCTTGTGAAACCGGTTTTTAGTGAGTATAGAAAGTAAAAGTATGCATTTTGTGTCCGCGACTTGACTGACCTGACATTCTTTGAATGGTTTGCTAGTTTTGAAATGAGCGAAACAAATTATAAATAAAAATATAAATTAGTTAAGTAATTATTCCTAAAATTAGAAAAATCTATTGTACCTAGTAGGTATGTGAGGTGTAAGCGTTGTTAACTTGTGCTGCGTCACAGTAGGTACCCAAAAATACCGAAATAAAATAAAGTACCTACCTATATGTCGTCTAAAATTATCGTCTAATCTAAAACTACGCGCCCTTTTATTAAATGTCCTTTTTTTCATATCTTGTTTACGTCTGTTTTATTTACATAATAATAAATGAGTGGATATTATAGAAATTATGAAATATTCAAAAAAAAATAATAATAATAATAATAATAACAATTAATTCAATCATTGTTAGTATTGTATATATTGTGATATTGTTAAAGAATAAAACACATTGATATATAAAAAAATACTTTTAGAGAGCGCCCAAGGAGGGGCACTCAATTTAAGATTATAGGTACCTCCTATCCCGAGGTGAAATAGTTTCAGAATTACGTAAAATAAGTAAAATATCTTTTATGAATACTTACTAAAACAATAATAAAATATTATTCGTAAAGAAATCGCATAGTTCGTAAAAAACTTCGACTGACTAACAAAAACTGTTACCTTAACCGTTCAATCAGGAAAAAAAAACTATGACATAAGATGGGCAAAAGTAAACTGTGACCAGAACGGCGGGAACTTTGCGCGAAGGCAGCGAAGGTCGATCAAACCATTGTGAATTTGTTAAAGTCTATCGTGTCAATGACATAGTTGACGCACAAACTGAAAAAAAAAGAATAAAATTATAGTAGGCACTAGTAAATTTCAATTCCTTTGTTTATAGGTACAGTAAAATTGTCCTTCTGTACCATGTGCCTTCAGTTGTTATGTTATTCGAAAAAAATAATTTCAGTTGTTTACTGAATGGAGCCTATCACGCCTGATTTTACCGTCAGAGGACGCTAGTGAGGGGTGTGGTCCGGAAATCGTTTGACTAACGGCAATAGGTCGTAAGCCACAAATTAAAAAAAAATCAACGGATCTCCTGCTTTCGCACAAACTTCTTACGGCATTGGAAATGAACCAAACGGAATAAAGTAAACGCACATATTTTGAATAATATTTTTCGATATAAATTTTTTTTCGCAAAAAAAACATAACACAACTGTATCTGAATAAGCTTAAAACTTCGAAATATAACATTCTGTACGACATTTCGATCGAGCAAACCGAATTAGCAAGAAATGTAACCACTACTTCCGGTTGTCCGATTCTAACAATTTTAGTCTCAATCGATCCCCCGTCTAATTAACCCGAATCGTTTTTTTAATTTTTTTCTTATTCGGACCTAGTTCTCGAGATATCGGGCTCCCAAAATGAAAATCGGGGAAAAAAATTGCGATTTTTTTTCATTTTTTGTTGATAGTTTTTTTGTTTTTCCAAATTGTCTTGTGCCATTTAGTAGAGCTCGCCGACCTGCGTCTTTTGACACCACGTTCATCCCGATATCTCGAAAACTCTTTGTGCAATCAGCCTGTCTCACAAAACTCCCAAATGACCCCTTATACTCCAACTAAATAAAAGTCATTTCCAATGACAAAAGTTTTTGCATAAATCGTTTCAGTTGTATCCGACACACCTACAAACAAAATATCGTAAGCCTTACTTGGCCCATTATTTTATAAAAAATGTTTTAGTCAAATGTCTTAACCAACATTGCAAATAAATAGTATAAACTAAGTGTCGTAACTATGGTCGTAACCCACGTAACCCCCGGTCGTAAATAAATTATGGATTAAAAGTAATGTTAATATCAGTAAATCATTTTTTTTTACTAAAAAAATGTTAATAATAATAAGTATTCTAAATTAAAATGTAGAATATTAATATTTGTATTTTTTCAAAATAAATAGAAAAAAATATTAATATTAAGATTCTACATTTTAATTTAATAACAAGAGATATCTAATATAGCACAAAAACGTTTTTTTTCTTCTCCTGAAAAATTGGGGGTTTGTTGTTTATGACGTATTGTCGTTAGTCGAACGAAATGTCAAATATCGTCAATCAAAACATTTTCGTATTGACCCCAGTACGATTGTTAAATAAAATTAAAAGCATAAAAACTTGTTCCGTGCGGTAGTAGCCCCTATTGCATTATTGCATCAACTGGCACGTCATAAATTAACATAAAATGTGCGCATTAGCATAACGCAAATGAATGCTTTTGTGTATGTACAGGTGTTCTCAGTATTTACGATTTCTACAAGTGAAAATCATAAATCTTATGTATAAAAAGTAAAAATTACCAATAATAGAATATTTTTACAATGACATCTGTTACCTATTTAAACTAATGAAAGTTTCTTTGTTTAAGAATATTAATTTAGATATCTAAAAAAAAAATAAGAAATTAGATTAACTTTACCTTCTCATTTTATGGAGGGGAGAGTTTACAATTTGTGATAAGTAGGTATATAGTATATATACCTCATCATCATCATCATCATCATCAGCCCGTGTCTCTCCACTGCAGGATATAGGCCTCTCCCAAGGCTCGCCACCACACACGGTCCTCCGCCTTTCGCATCCAACTACCCCCGGTATGGCGCTTCAGGTCATCTGTCCACCTGGCCGGGGGGCGTCCAACGCTTCGCTTTCCGGTACGTGGCCTCCATTCGAGAACTCGTCTACCCCATCGGTTATCAGTTCTACGGCAAATATGACCGGCCCATTGCCACTTCAGCCTGCTGATCGCTTCGGCTATGTCGACAACTTTAGTTCTTTGACGGATTTCAGTGTTTCTGATTTTATCCATCAAAGAAACACCGAGCATAGCCCTACCTATACCTACCTATATATACCTACTTATCACAAATTGTAAACAAAATATAGTATATATAGTATAGTAGGTAGGCAGTGTCGTCGAGTACCTACGCTTCGGTGATTTGGAATCCGCAATACAACGTGTACATCTCTCGTATCGAAAGTATCCAAAAAAGATTTTTAAGGTACCTACAATTCAAGTGTAAAGGTGATGATCATGGATATGAGACAAGGTGCCGTAAGTATCATTTTCTCCCTTTGGAGAAAAGAAGGCAAATAGCGGACATTTCATTTTTAATGGAAATCGCACGCGGAAAAATCGACTGCCCTGCCTTACTGGATAGGATTAATTTGTGTGTACCGCGTGGGGTGCCATGCAGACATTACCAACCTATAGCAATACCTTGGGCTGGCACTAATTACCGCCGAAACTCATTTTTCTTACGAGCGGGCAACTCTTTTAATGGTGTTTATAACAGTGACTGCAACTTGGAATTATTTACATCTAAGACTTCTTATGTAAAAAAAATCTTCACGTCGGATTTTTTCGCCTTCACGTCTGATGAAGGCAGATGATTCGTGTGTGTGATTTGTATTTGTATTAATTGTATTTTTGTATTTTGTTTTTATTATTGTATTAACCTGTTTTTTTTAGCTATTTATATCAGTTTCTAGATGCGAATACCTATTAATAGCTATGTTTATGTCAATTTTAGTATTACTAAATGTAAAAATGCTGTTGGTATTCCGAATAAAATAAAATAAAATAAAATAAAATAAAATAAAATAAAATAAAATAAAATAAATAAAATATCTTAGTTGTAACTATAATTCCAATAAACTTTATGGCGGATCCAAACATAGGCACAAGTCGCGTCGCGGTAACCAGTTTTAAGTGTAGCGGGCTGCAGCGGAGCGAGGGGTATATGACTGTACCTGTGCAAGCACGCATAAAGTGCTTACAGCGTTGTATTCCGATCCGACATGAAGTTTGAGGCGAACTATACCTAATACCTACCTACCTTATTGGTATGGCCTCCTTAAATTTTTATTTTTATTTAATTTTTATTATTTGTTATAGCGGCGAATAGTTGTAATAGACATGAAAATTTCAGTGTCTACATCCAAACGATACAGCTTTATGACAGACGTACGGACGGACGGACGGACAGCGGAAACTTAGCAAGAGGGTTCCCGTTCGTACCTTTTGGGTAGGGAACCTTAATAATTAACTGTTAAATACTGGCCATTAAATTAATTATTCTGCGGCACATAAGATCACAATAATTTTATTTTAGTTTTAACTTTAAGTACAGTTCCAGTCAAACTTTATGGCGGATCCGAACATAGGCACAAGTCGCGTCGCAGTAACCAGTTTTAGGTGTAGCCGGACGCAGCGGAGCGAGGAGTATATGACAGTACCTGCGCAAGCACGCATAAAGCGTTGTATTCCGTGAGGCTCATTACTTTGATATTCAAATAATATCTCAACCACCTACCTGTTCTCGACGAACAATAGCTGAGTGTGTGTGAATGCCACCCACTCTCGGTTCAAGGAAAACGGACGCAGCGTTTATTCAAGCAATAAAAAAATAATTAGAATTACTGACCGATAATAACTTAAACATGATTTGCACCTTCTACGTATACTCTAGAAACATTATTTCAGAATATTTATTAGATTATGCTGTTTGACGATCATATTCTCTAAGTATTTTCGTGATTACATGTTATTTTGCGATAAAATTGCAATGGTATGCCCATTGTCCTATGAAACGTTTCCATTGTTAAAATTTACATGATATACACGTACTGTGCATACACGAAAAGCATTGGAATATAGAAAAAGCATTGGATATGCCGGAAATATTCATTTTATGGCGGATCCGAAAATAGGCACAAGTCGCGTCGCAATAAACAGTTTTAGGTGTTGCGGGACGCAGTGGAGCGAGGGGTAGGTATATGACTGTACCTGCGCAAGTACGCTCAAAGCGTTGTATTCAGATCCGCCATAAAGTTTGACGCGAAATGTATACACACACTCGCATTATTATCTTATCATAGTCGATATCAACAAACTTCAAATGTCACCAAAACGTCAATTCATCGACAATCTCAGAATGATCTCAGCCCTACTACGACGTTTTTGTAACTTTTTTCTTGATTAAAAGTTTACTTGGGTTAAACTTTTACAATGTTAAAATATCAGCAATCTGCACACCTGTTCAAAAACAATCACAAATTCCAGAAACTATTGAATCGATTTAATGGATAGACTAGCAGTGATGAAATTATTAAAGTTTAATGTGGGGATAGGTCTTGGCCATCGATGTATGAACAAATTTAAATTTTTAAATCAGCCTATTATAAGGCTTAAGATGCATGGTAAACATCCATTATTGAGTTTGTCTATTAAGTTCACTAATGCCTAAAACATCTGTATCATACGAATGCTTTGTGTTTTCACATTTGAGTAAGGATAATAAAAAAAAAATTGGTCTGTGTTCCAATATTGGGTCCAATAAATAAATAATACCTGGGACATCCCACAAAGCGCCATCTAGTCCCAAAGTAAGCAAGTATTATGTTTGTATAATGGATAGGTATGTGCTTGTATACGACAGATACATATATACATGTGCATATAATATACATACTTAAACAGTCTTCATTATATATACATTGTATATATAGGTATTTTACACCTATTATTAATATTTGTACAATATTATTCAAATATCCAATTCGATTTCACTTTTAACCACTGCGTTGCTTCAAAGCAATTAGTAAAACACACTGCAATATTTGCTTATATGGCTTATGTATGAGGCAATATACAATATAATGAGGTTGCTGGTAAAATATTGCATATAGCTGTCGTACCCGGTTTCGCCCGAGTGGGCTACGGAAACGTTCGTCTTCCCGTTCCACGCATTAGTACATTGCACCCGTGCGAAGTCGGGATGGGTCGCTAGTCCAACCATATAGTATTATTACACATTACACTATGGTATCATCGTCATCATCCAAACAAAGAAATTCTCTGGCGCGTCTAGCAACAAATTTTATTGCCATAAAAAAAGTTATAGTAAGTCAACCTTAAAAGATACACATCTGCTGTCGTGAACTTTTGGTTAGAACTTTTAAAGGGGAACAATTCCGTAATACATGATTTTTGCTTAACATCAACCGTTTACGCTGCGCGTGTAACGGAAGCTCTCAAAAATAATAATTTTTCCCGTTTTTGCAACATTTTTCATTGATGCTCCGCTCTCCTATTGGTCGTAGCTGATGTAATAATAGCCTATAGCTTTCCTCGATAAATAGACTATCTAACACTAAAAGAATTTCTCAATTCGAATCAGTAGTTCCTGAGATTTACGCGTTTAAACAAACAAACAAACTCATCAGCTTAATATTAGTATAGATACCTTTTAAATTATCTGTAAAAAAATATATCTTAAAATGGTTATTCTACTGTTAAAAATTATTTAACCAAGAAAACTGCAGAACTTGAGTTTCTTGTGGGCTTCTTTTAAAAAATATAGTTTTTTTTCGAAGAGCTAGTAACTATTTTGGCAACGTTTTGACAAGCATAAGTACCTTATTGTACCGTACAGAAAATCGTCGGAGAACTAAAGTTGTCGACATAGCCGAAGCAATTAGCAAGCTGAAGTGGCAATGGGCCGGTCACTTTGCCGTAGAACCGACAACTGATGGAAAAGACGAGTTTTCGAGTGGAGGCTAGGTATCGGGAAGCGAAGCGTTGGACGCCCATGGCCAGGTGGACTGATGAGCTAAAGCACCATACCGAGGGTAATTGGATGCGAAAGGCGGAGGATCGTGTGTGGTGGCGAACCTAGGAAGAGGCCTATATCCTGCAGTAGAGAGACACGGGCCGATGATGAAGTAACTTATTATATAAGGAGCCCACATGTTGAATTTTATAAAATCAAACAATTTTGTGAATCGTTTTGTTTTTGGCGTGTTTAATCTTGCTAACCTACACTCACCATATCGGGCAAGCGTCATGTATACAAACGGGGAATTCTTAATTTTAAGTGTGGGTTTATACCGATGTTTTTCTCAATCGTTTCGATAATTAGACATTTGGCATGAGATTCTGACAATATAAAAATCGGCCAAGTGCGAGTTGAACTCGCGCACGAAGGGTTCCGTATTACCGTACAAAATATAAACACGTTTATTGTGTGGGGACGCCCCTTAATTTTTAACTTTATTTTATTGTTATTGTTCGTTGTTAAATATAGCGCTCATAGTAGTACACATTTCATAATAATAATAATAATAATAACACATACAATCACAACAACGTCTAGGCCCCAAACTAAGCTAAAGCTTGTATTTTGGGTACCAAGCGAAGACACCACATACATATAACAACCAAGACCCGGTGCCAGTATTAATATTCATCATATAAATACTGACCCGACCTGGGATTCGAACCCGGGACCTCCAGCTTCGTAGGCAGGGTTGCTGCCCACTAGGCTAAGCGGTCGTCATGATCATTTCAAGTATAGGCAATGATCTCACAACCAGCATCCATCACCAAAAACTTCGAAAAAAAAAATACACGTTTCTTGTATGGGGATCCATTTTAATTTTTAACTTTATATTAATTACTTGTTGTTGGAATACTACATACTCTGAAAATTTTTAATGTACCTATTATGGTTCAGATGATACAGGCCTGTGACAGATGGACGAACTGACGGATAGATAGCGGAGTCTTAGTAATAGGGTTTCCGTTGTTTCTCTTCGGGAAATAATCCAAAAACCAAAAAGCTTAAAAAAGCTTATTCTTTACGAAGCTTACAAAATTGGTGGCAAACGGAATCGACTCAGCCTAATGATGGTCAGCCGCTGGGGAACATGACCATTGCTGATATTCTGCCGATACCGAAAATAAATATATTATACATAAAAATATACATACTATAACTACACACTCCGATCACATACATGTCCAGATAGAAATTCGGCGTCAGAAACGTAGATAGATAGAAATATCACCTCACTGTTCAGTTAGGCGTGACCCACGCACACAGAGACGGTTAGACGGTTAGTAGTAAAATCTAACTAAGAAATGTTTATAACAGCTGCCTACGGTCCATTATAATGCCGCATCTATTGATTTCATCTTGCATAGTAGTTGTGTGGTAGTTCATTCGCCTCAGTTGAGGCCTCACTACGTTGTGCTTTGTGGTACAAGCAGAGAAAATAGGGGCCAACACGACAGGTGGGGAATTCCGACCGAGCGAACATATGTCTCGATTCAATACAGTTTGTAGGTATGACTGGTTGATTGGTCAAGTGGTCGGAGACCCCGACTATGAAACCAAAACTCGTGCATTTGATGCGTATATTGAAATAAGTTAAAAATAATTTAAATTATGATTAATAACATAGTTTTTAATAAAATTGTTTTGCAGTTTTATACATACCTTGTAGGTACAATTTATTTACGTCAAAACTATTGTTATTTGTGCTACAAAGCAGATATTTCAAGACTCACTACAATTCACACATTCCTGTTATTTTATTACAAGTAAAACTAGTTATAGTTTAAGATCCTGACCTATCTTGTGAACCCCTCATTCTTTTTCCAGGTAATAAAGAAGGTTAGCTTCCTAAATTCAGTCCTAGCATAGAAATAATTATATTAGAATAATTAAAAAAAAATGTGATTCAAAAAATTATTTAAAAAAAAAATAGAAGAGTTATGGTGAAAATCAAACTTTATTTCCCCGTAGAACAATAATAATAATTAATACTTTTGTTGGTGTCGGAATATGCCTTGGAACTTGGAACACCCTCGGAAGCATAAAAACTTGGAAGTTACATGTTTTGGAGCATATAATAACTTGTGGTACAACGTAGCATATGGAAAAAAGATTGTACTAATTATATAAAAAAAAATATAAACCTTTTTTATTATTTAACCTTAGAAAGTAAGTTCTGAAGCTAATGTACTTATACCTAAGTAATTTTCAGTCAGCGCCAAACAAGCCTTCAAGTTTCACCGAGTCTATTTTATGGTAATCTATTTAGTCAACGTCTAGACCCCACACTAAGCATTAGCTTGTGTTTTGGGTACCAAGCGAAGACATCACACATATACAACAATTAAGACCCGGTACCAGTATCAATATTCATCATATAAATACTGACCCGACCTGGGATTCTAACCCAGGACCTCCAGTCCCATAGGCAAGGTCGGTACCCACTAGGCTAAGCGGTCGTCAAAATTACTTAGATATAAGTACCTACATTAGTTTAAGAACATAGTTTCTAAGGTTAAATAATAGTCGTTGTGTAGCGGTTTATAGATTACACCTACCTTCCAAATTTCATCTATATATTGCCAATAGTTTCCGAGAAAACCACAGACAGACAGACAGACAGACGGACGGACATGGCGAAACTATAAGGGTTCCTTTTTTGCCATTTGGCTACGGAACCCTAAAAAGAATGAGGAGTCCACAAGATAGGTCGGGATCTTGTCCTATTGAAGATGATATTCGAACCACCCTTCGCTGTTGGTATGGGAAGCTAGGTGACTGGCAAGCGCAACCTTAAACTTTGGCGAATGCGAGGGTAGGTTTGCTGCAGAGGATGAAACGCCATACTCGTTTCGTATCAAAGCTCGAGCTCAACCAGCTTATGTGCAGATTGCACTCGATCCGATTATTCAAGTGATCATACATCCAGTGCAAATGACGGAAGCTACTTTTTTCCGTAATTAACAAGTCAGACACTTCCCGATACAAAGCGGTGATGCGGACATAGTGTATACGAAAGACAAGTACTGCGACACCAAAAAGCTGCAAACGCACACATAGAAGCCGATTTGTATACGATAATACTGTTTATGTACAACATTTCCCCATCACTAGTTCTATTTCGGAAAGTGCATCCGCCGTTGCTCGTGAACTAAATTATACACGCTTTAACAATCAGGTATGACCCTAGGTAGAATAAATGAAAAAAATTTAGAAATTTGTGTAATTGACACTGAACTGGTCCCAGTACAAATAGTGTCTCTAGTAATTGATGCACAGTGTTCTGTTTCTACGTCCGAATGATGTTCAATGACGCTGCAATCGCGTCATTGAGCTATTCGAGTTTTAAAATATACTTTATTTCTTAGGAGACAAGGTTGATTTTCACATTGAAAAAGAATACGCTTTAGATCTTTTCATGTCCGATTAACCGTCATTATGTAGTGTGCACCGATCTTTGAATTCAATAGAGGAGTAATGCTGGCCTGGCCGTTCAGTTCGAGAACCGAAGTTGTCACATTTGAGCCATAGGATGAGGAAGGGAGACGGACGGGATGCGCGAAAGGGCCACGTGATTAGTTACCTACATGTTTGTGTTATGTCTATGTATTTGTGTATTACCCGTCTCAAATAGTTATATAGTTACTGTTGGATGTTGTCATAGCCCGAGCGCAGCGAACCTATTTTAAATTTATAAGGCCGCAAGGCCGTGGTTTGAACCGGGCTGAACCAATGAATTTTTCTGACTTAAGTACATAACTATCACTAACTCCATACCTGGGGAAGACCTAAGCCCCTGCAGTGAGGTAAAAATTGGCTAATGAAGTGAAGAATACAACCATTTGTTAAAATCCAACCACTAGGCAGACCACAGAGCGTGCCAACGAAATAGACACATATAAACCATCGCAAAAAAATCTGCTGGTGCTGTCAATAGATGGCGGTCGTTACAATCCACCAACGTGCATTGGAGCAGCGTGGTGGATTTAAGCTCCAAGCCCCTTCACCCTGAGGCTTAAACCCCTGTAGTGAGGTATAATGGGCTGATGAAGTGGAATGAATGAAATGAAAGGCAGATACCGATAATAAAAATTAAAGTAAATAAAATTTACCTAATTTGCCGGTTTTGTGTCGTTGAGTTTAACAAGCATATACGCCTTCTAGTCTACTACGTTTAAAGTTCGGTGGTTGTATGTGTTGTGATGTCATGTTTCTTCGCAGTCATACAATTCCTTGCTCCAGAAGCATTCCTGCTTCTATACGTTTTTATTCACTGGCTAGCCGATATTGCGGACACAGCTTTTACATATACGTACCATACGTAATTATACATTTCTGTTGTAATCGTTCTATACTGCGTCACTTTATTTATTCTGTGACAGAGAGATCACAACAACGCGACATTCTACCGCTTTCTATTTGCAAAACGTCGAGAATTTCTTATGTGCAGTACTTAAGTAACGATACAATGCGTTTATGACTTGAATTATAAACAACTTCTTCACTAACTGTTGTTTGGGGACAACCGCTATAATCGCTAGGCTAGAGCTCCTTTGATAGCTGCCCCCTAATATTTAGTTATCAAAATTAATATTTTTTCCAATGTACTAATTTTGACCCCTCTTTTAATCCAAAGCCATGCTACAGTATTCTCTCTGTTGGAGGCCTAATATGAGCAATGAGATTGGACCAAAATTTTAAAGTTACGTCGAAAAAGGAACGAGGTTCTAGAATAACTTCTCAAAATGTAATTTTTTTCTATTCACAAATTTGACAGATGATCATGAAAATTCACCTGACGTTGAAATTGTTCCTGTGACGTCATCTGGACGGTTGAGCTTATTATCTATTCTGCCATGAATGTCTAATACAACCATTGAAAAACAATTTGACGTAGATACACAGAGAAATTGAGTTTATAGCAATGACGTATGTCCCTGCCACTAATTAGAATTTGGAGGAGGCCTAAGCCCCTGCAGTGGGGTATAATTTATTTTTATTTATTTATTAAAAAAGAATATTACAGAAAGGCGTTTATTTAAAACACCGACTTAAAAAGGCCGTGCCCGAAAACACCTGGCCCAAATGTAGCGATCACACTGGCCGCGTTTCCGCGTTGGATTGAAAAAAAAAAATTACAGAAAGACTTACAAGTTACAGTATTCTGAAAAGCAAAGTAGCTTTGTGCGAATACCGGAACGCCTATTGATCAATTGATCCATGGGCTAATGGGATGGAAAAAAAATTGAATTGCCGATAAAGGTAAATGCCAATTGTATAGATCGAAATATTTTTTCGGCGACGACCGCTTAGCCTAGTGGGTAGTGACCCTGCCTACGAAGCTGGAGGTACCGGGTTCGAATTCCAGGTCGGGTCAGTATTTATATGATGAATATCAATACTGGCACCGGTTCTTGGTTGTTACATGTACCTACCTATGTGGTGTCTTCGCTTGGTACCCAAAACACAAGCAAATGCTTAGTTTGGGGCCGAGACGTTGTTGTGATGTAGACGTTATTATTATATTCTATTAGACATTTGAATAATCGTATTTAAATAACTAAATAATAAATACGTTGTGGACACAAATATTTGTTCCGGGCGGGAATCGAACTTGCGATCTTTGGTCCTGCAGTTAGGGTTTCTAACCGCTAGGCTAGTCAAGTTACTTCGCCCTTGACCTTGCATACCGTTGGACCTTTAATATTTTGGCTCCGAAATAGAATCCAGGACCTTCGTGCGTTGACAATTATAATAATTGCCCTCGAAATGACGTTATCAAGACCATATATTGCGTTTACAACGATTCATGATAAAAATCATGGCTAGTGAAACGTGGGAATTACAATTCGTCATTAAGTTTTATGTTTTACCGCACCAGTGACAGAAAATACTTATATTTTGGCATTTGCAGCTGTAGTGAAGTGGTGTATGAGAAGTGGATGATTACCCACTGTCTATTGGTTACGTAATGTCATACGACCAATAGACAACGCGGATTCCGGATCCAGCCATGGGTAGCCCAGAGTTTTGCGGATTATGGTACCCAGATTATGGTACTGGTACCCGGAAACCAGCATAGGCATATAATTCATATTTGAATGCAGAGTTCACAGACGCTTTTAAGAACGTGCTAACAAATTAAAATCTAGCCACAGATAATCTAGCGTTATTCGAGCAAATGATTTCCGGTTAGCAGACAGACAAATGGGTATGCTCAAGTATTCTTTTATATCTCTGTTATGACGCCACCGAAAAATTTCATATTTTTTCTGTTGTGCGATACCTATTCGTATAAATAATTTATTTTGGATCATGTTGCATATGAAACAATGCATTGTAACAATTTGTGTGAAAATCTCCCAATTTTTGTTTCCTATTTGAAATGCACACTACACTCACATGTATACGCGCATATAAAACTCCACATACCCAAACACACAAAAAGCTTTTCAAATACTTCGTTGCAAAGCACGTTTAGAAAACTGAATAAATGACGTCTGTCCGTGCACTACCTGCTGGTTCAATATATTTAGTTTTTACTAATGTTTGAAGGATTTGGTAGTCTGATGTTTGAAGGATCTGGTAGTCTGGAAAACAGGAAAGAGCTTGCCTTCCTAATCCAATCACCAGACTCTCACATAACTCAAAAAATGGTTAAATAAATTGTGTATTGTTGTGTTGAATATTTTTTAATTAGTGAATAAAGAAGAAGAAAAGATATATACATATAATGTATATATATAGGACTACTGGTAATTCGACGTATTCCTGTTAAAACGTGATAGTACAACTAAAATGCAACAAATAAACCTATTACAAAGTCCCTGACAAGGTCAGCCTTTTTCGAGATATTTCGAATAAATTATTATTTTCCATAGACTACGATTATAACACAAAAAAATAATAAAATAAAAAATTGCGAGCTGACTTTAACGATTTAAATTTTATAACTTAGCCCATACCTTTATAAAAAATGTGATGATACCAGAATCTCCAATAACACAGTTTATTTCGTAACAGCGGGTAATCATTTATTTAGTTTACTATGTTGTATTGCAGTTTTGTGTAAAAATACATTCATATCTCAAAAACTTCAAAAAAATACATTCAATTCATACTTCAAAAACTTCGATATTTTATAAGTTTTCTTTAACAGGAACATGTGGAATTACAAGTTAGTCCTGTATATATTTGTCAATAAAATCTAATTAGGGAAAGAATATCTCAAACAGAGGCAAAATTACAGTTTTAAAGTTGGTCACGTCTTCCTTGACGTAGTACTTATTCGTTACAAACTCGCGAACGACACAATGGGCCAGCGTGAGTCACTTCTGCATAGTACCACAGTAGTAGAGCCTGCACCGAATGACCTCATAACTTCTGATTGATATCATATCTCCGATGTAGGTAGCAATCATTATTTTTCGAAAATAATAATCTACGCTAATATTATAAATAAGAAAGATTTGTATTTTTGTGTGTGTGTATGTTTGTAATGATTAAACTCAAAAAATACTGTGCCGATTTAAAATTTTTTTCAACATTAGAAAGCTAAATTCACCCTGAGTAACATAGGCTATATTTATTTAGCTTTCTGTTTGCGGCTTCGCTCGCGTGGACTACACAGTTGTCCACTGATTTTCAAAATTCTTTCACCTATAGAAAGCTACATTCTCAGCGAGTAACATTGGAAACATTTGGGCGAGGTGGAGAAAGAAATCCGTCATCGCTGAATGCTCGACACGAACGCGGGCAGGCGCGTAAGGTGCGCGTGAGGGCAGACGTCATTGACGGTTGTGTCCGTTTTGCGAATTTTCAAGGCATTGGCGATTAGTTATAAAAGCACTGTACCCATGTAATGTAATAGATAGGGTATATTAAAAAAAAAGACCTTTTTAGGGAGTATAGAGGGAGGGTTGATAGAGGAGACATAGGGTAAGGTAATAGGAGGGCAGGGGAGCGTAAGTGGGTGGAAAGGAACGGGGAACGTTTTGTAGTCCACCCGGGCGGAGCCGGGTACGACCGCTAGTAAGTAATAAAATAGTGTAGTCATTAGTTTTTACCCGATTGCGCAGGGTAATGTTTCTCAAACGTATGTATGTATGTTTGTATATATCTATTTCTATGACACGATCTACATCCTAACTGGATTGATAGATTTTCACGTATGAAGTGACGTCTGCGAATCAAAAACGAGAGATGGTATAAAAAAAATAATTTATTTTGTTACTTAGAACAATATAGGTATCAAATGAAAGCTAGTAAATAGCATAACATAACATACGTACACATCACAACAAACGTCTAGGCCCCAAACTAAGCATTAGATTGTAGTTTTGGATACCAAGCGAAGACACCACACACATATAACAACCAAGACCAATATCAATATTCATCATATAAATACTGACCCGACCTGGGATTCGAACCCGGAGCCTCCCGGGTACTATTATGATCTCATTTTGACAGAAGCCACAAAACAAAGCACTACACTAGATTGGTCCGTTGTGGATATCAGCTCACATAGCTCAGGCTTGTGTAGCTCTAAGCCAAATGAAAACTCTACAGAACTAGTTATTTAGTTTTCTAAAAAACAGAATATAAAAAATTGAAAAAAGTAGGTATATAAAAATTCGAATAAATCACTCGGACAGGCGTGTTTTTTTACTTTTCTATATTTTATACTCTAATTGTGTGATACGCGCTCATTATTTATTATTAATTTAATGAAATTTTGATTGAATACAATTAAATAAAAAAAATTTGGAAAGTATTCCGGTACCATATCAGCCCATTATACCCCACTAGCGACCGCCCGCAGCTTCGCTTGCGTAGACTACGAATTCCTGTTATACGTACTATTAACGTTCGAGATGGTTTATACGTACTTTTTGCTGGAACCAATTTTGGTTACACCCATTCAAACTTTCAATCTTCATTCCCCTTCCACCCTTTAAAAAAACCGATACAATTTTTCATCTCCCGTTTCCCACCCTTAAAATGTGGAAATCTAAAAACCCTGAAACACGTCATTATTTGAGTCCCTCCATTCCCATCCTTAAGTTTGAAATTTCTAAAAAAGCCTTTCTTAACTTAATGCTCACGTTATAAAATAAACCTATGTTATAAATTTAAGCTTCCTAGACTTAGTAGTTTTGGCTGTAGTAGTTGATAGATCAGTGTGGACAAACGACAGACAGATAGACCGACAAACAAACACAAAAAGTTGCTTATGACACTCTTGACAATCTTCTTTCACGTCTGCAAAGTTTCATTAAAATCTGTTCAGCCGTAGTGAAAATTAGCTCGAATAGATAAAATTGAATTGAATAGACACATAGACGTACAGACAAACAGACGGACAAAAAGTAGCTAATGTCAAATCTCTTGACAACCTTCTTTCCCGTCTGCGAAGTTTCCTTAAAATCTGTTTAGCCGTTTTGGAGATTAGCTCAAATAGACAGATACACGTACAGACAGACAGACGGACAAAAAGTAACATTTGTTAGTTTTGACGACCTTCTTTTCATACTTGTGATGTTTCATTAAAATTGGTTTAGACAGATGGACGTACAGACAGACATACAAAAAGTTCTGTATGTCACTTTTGACTACATCCTTTCCATATGTGTAAAGTTTCATCAAAATCGGTTAAGCTGTTTTGGCCGAAACCTATTTGCTCGAATAGACAGACAGTTTGTTTTCAAATATATATAGCCTATAACCGCTAGATTCAGGCTATCAAAGGCAAAAAAAAAATTTCAAATCCGATTGGTAGTTTCAGAGATTAGCGCATTCAAACAAACAAACAAACTCTTCAGCTTTATAATAAGTATTTCTATTATATAGATTAATAGATTATAAGATAATAAGAAAATAAGATAATACTGAAAACCGTATCAAAGTCTATTGCGTGGATTGGAAGTAAAAAGTTAACGAACCGAGGCAGACAGCGAATTTATTTTCTCCCGCTATAGTTTTCATATTTCGATAAAAACTGCTAAGATATTAATTTAAATTGTGTGGTGTAAAGGGCAATTATAATATGCATGAAATGCTTAACACAACTAACGTATTTAATTTGATAAGGATTAATATCACGTTTAAAAAACATCTTCGCAAATAGTACATAATGTTAGAACAAATTTGATTGTCATAAAAAAGGTTATAGTAAGTTAACCTTAAAAGATACACATATGCTGTCGCGGACTTTTGGTTAGAACTTTTAAAGGGGAACAATTCCGTAGTACATGATTTTTGGTTAACATCAACCGTTTACGCAGCGCGCGCGACGGAAGCTCTCAAAAAGAATAATTTTTCCCGTTTTTTGCAACATTTTTCATTGATGCTCCACTCCTATTGGTCGTAGCGTGATGTAATATAGCCTATAGCCTTCCTCGATAAATGGACTATCCAACACAACCATAATTTTTCAATTTGAACCAGTAGTTCCTGAGCTTTGCGCGTTCAAACAAACAAACAAACAAACAAACTCTTCAGCTTTATAATATTAGTATAGATTGCAGAGGTTTAGGCCTCCCTTCGGGATGAGGTTGCTTCTGTTTTCAGCACTCACTAAATCAATCTTAATTAAATACTTTCTTTTATCTGGTTAATTTTGCTACCGATACAAATGGCAGTACATAAAATCTTAAATGGTGTCATGTGAAGGTATCGAAAATTAGGTCGACTTTCTAGGACAAATTACGGTCCAAGAAACGATAAATTACCTTCGTGTTAAATAATTCTAAGTCGTACCATTGTAATGGACGTAAGTAGGTGACCTAATCGATCAGTTAACTAAAGCTTTAGTTAATTTAAAGCTTGGGGTGGAAAGGAGGTTAACTTGAAAAGCCCTAATAAAACTTTATATTAAGTGATTGGGTGTG
Source organism: Luffia ferchaultella (assembly GCA_949709985.1). Classification (NCBI taxonomy): domain Eukaryota; kingdom Metazoa; phylum Arthropoda; class Insecta; order Lepidoptera; family Psychidae; genus Luffia; species Luffia ferchaultella. The sequence goes on along the minus strand of OX453264.1, from coordinate 5,995,369 downwards.
CGTTAACACGTGATGTTATTTTAGAAGTAAAACTTCCTAGGATATCGTCGTTATAGGATTAGATTTATTAAGAATTGATATAAATATTAAAAAGTAAAATGCTGGGAATATTAATTCAAAATTGTACCCAATTTTTTAATATGGTTTTTAAGTTAAACTTCTATATCTGCGATAGCAGCGAATCAATTTCGTTTTCACCTTTAAAATCTTTACCTTTAAAATCAGTAAAACTCAAATACGTAGGGCTTACTTAATGTTTCTGGAACTGGCCAGTTATAATAGAAAAAATAGAAAGCCATTTATGAAATTTGAAAATAGAACTCTTTGGGAACACGTTACTTTTTAAATTGCGAGATAGTAATTTGTTTCTTGATTGTGGCGTTGGTTTGAAAATTGTGTCGGAATTAAAATGGACTTAACTAGAGAAAATTTTCGCGCTATGATTTTTTTTTATTTTCGTTGCGGCTTCAGAGCCTTCAACCGGCATTTGGTAATAAAACTCTATCTCGTAGCTCTATGTATACGTGGTTCAGTGGTTTTCGACGTATACGTAAATATCTCCATGACGATGCTCGTGAAGGTCGACGAGCGACTGCGATTACCGAATTTAATATTGATACCCTACGTCAATTAGTTGAGACTGATAAAAAAATTACATGTCAGCAAGGCATTGGAATGAGTCAAGTGTAAAAGATCTTACGTGCATCTGTGCATCTAAGGTACAGAAGCCTTATACTCGATGGATACCGCATTATTTGACGAAAGACCAGAAACGTGCGTGCGTGTACAGTGGTGTCGCAAAATGATAGCAAAGTTTAATGGAGGGCAATCATTGGCTGTCTATAATATCGTGACAGGTGACGAAACCTGGGTGTACTGCTTCGAACCGGAGAGAAAAAGACAATCGGTAGAAGGAATCTTTCTTTTTGAAGATTTGCCAACGAAAGTTAAGAAAAGTCGTACCGTTGGCAAGAAAATGCTTTCTTCTTTCTACGGCAAATCTGAACATTACACGACAATGTCTCTTCTGTCCGTCTGTCACATAGCTGTATCGCCTGAACCGTGATGGACATGTGATGAGACACATGAAATTTTCATGAAGTATGTATTACTATAACCGCTATAACAACAAATAATAAAATATTAAATAACATTTAAAATTAAACTCATATAGCATACATTAAGTTTGAATTTTCCTCAATTAAGTATCGTTTGAATGCGTCGCGTTATATCTTTTTGTGTTTTCCTCGAAACCGGTTTTTCCAATGTCATGACAACTCATACTATTCGAACGGAACAGAATTCGGGAACTGCCAACTTCCTTGTTCGGACGTTGAAATCTATTAAATTGTAAATGTTTAACTCAGAAACGTCGATTAGACTCAGTTTAGTTGATATATGTGTAGCCTTATCTTTCGACTGTGAAACCTAAAGAAAGAAAGAGACAAAGCTTATTTTAACTATGTTCGGTTTTAATAAATGTAAATAAACGTTTCTGAATCGGGTGTGTCACTCAAAACTTTCGTAGATTGCGCTCTCGGCAAAGGTACTTTGTTTACAAATAGTGACATTTATGTTTTGTGAAAATATTTTGTTTTTGCAGAAATAATGCATTCAACGCTATCAATGAGTAACCGAAAAGCATCACTGAAAGGAAAAAAGGATGAGCAAGATGCAATAAATAATGTCTCGTCGAATTAAAATTTTTGTGTTAAAGAAGAGGACTGTTTACATGATGACAAATATTTTCCATCTGTTGATAAAAAACAAATAACCTCAACAAAACTGTTGATTTCCAAATTTTCATCTTCAAAGCTTTTTCCAGAAGTTTACGACGTTTCTTGTTTTTTGGAAAGCGATGGACTTTTCGATTTCTGCATTTTAAATATGCACATTGCAGCATTATTCCAATATTTAGGCATATGTTTACGAAAAATTACGACTCTTGAATGAAACTTACGGTTTGATTGGGTACCAACGCTCATGCGAGAAAAGGGCTTATAAATTATAATAGAAGTATAAAGGTTTGGGTTTTGTTTTGATTCATAAATAATTCATCATCATCATCATCAGCCTGTGTCTCTCCGCTGCAAAATATAGGCCTCTCCCAAGGTTCGCCACCACACACGGTCCTCCGCCTTCCGCATCCAATTACCCCCGGTATGGTGCTTCAGGTCATCAGTCCACCTGGCCGGGGGGCGTCCAACCCTTCGCTTCCCAATACGTGGCCTCCACTCGAGACCCCGTCTACCCCATCGGTTGTCGGTTCTACGGCAAATGTGACCGGCCCATTGCCACTTCAGCTTGCTAATCATTTCAACTATGTCGACAACTTTAGTTCTTCGACGGATTTCAGTATTCCTGATTTTGTCCATCAAGGAAATACCGAGCATAGCCCGCTCCATAGCGCGTTGTGCGACTTTAAATAATTGATAATAAATAAATAAATAATCATAAATAATTGCTACGATATAAATACACATTATTATTCGAGAAGTTAGATAAAGGAATCCTATAAGGCGGTCGTGCTGGGCTCTTTCATCACGTATTGCGTATGTGGAAACAACGCCGTTTACAGTTCTTTCCTTTCTTTATCTGCTCGGATTATACCACCGTAGTTGTACTTGGTTCGCGAATCCGAAGATTTCCGAAGAATCACCGAGTGTGCCCGAAACCGAATAACGTGCTCTCGCTACAATAGGGTTGAATGTAATAGTATTGCCACCTCTATGTTAATGATTCGTTTACAATTTCGTGTACATCCAGATAAGGTAACAATGAATCTAAGAGAATCTGAGAATCAAAACATCACACCTCGAAAACACAAACGAGGGTGCGGATAAAGAATTTTTTAATTATTTTGTCTATTTTATCTATCTCTAAATAATTTAGTTTTTATAATTTCTCTACAATAGACTAGTGGACTAATAAAGAAAATTATATGAAAGAGTTTTCTAAATATATCATAAAAGGGAAAAAATTAAAAAATCATTATTAAGAAAATGGTCCTGTTAGACAGAGAGGGCAATACCGTACGGCGAACCTATGTGTGACGTCAAGCTATTTAAAATAATGTTAAATATTTTTTTGCAAGAAATACAGTGATCAACTTTTAATAGTTTATAAATTCTATACTCTTCAACAGAATATAATTTTGTTTACAAATTTTGTTATCATTTAAAGTCTCTATATATATTTATATCTCACGAACACAGTTGCGTCCTTCAATGCGTCAAAAATACTTCCAAACAAACTTTTGGAAAATGATAATAGATGGCCCCCATAAGTTAGAAAAACGTAAGATTATAAGAGTTGCATAAATGCGTCCATATATGGATGCAGTAGCGCGGTGGATTCAGGATTATATGAACATTTGGGTATTGAAGGACGCAACTATATTTATAAAATTATAATGTATTTAATATTAGTCAAGTACCGTATCGTAAGGCTGTTCATAAGATCCTGCATTCCATATAAGCTTGTAACACGGACAGACGACGGACACAATTAAATTATAAAGGTTCTTTTCGCGTTGTATAAAAAAACTGATATCTGTTTGTTTATTTGTTCCACCTTCACGGTTCTATTTGTTAATTGGTCGAGCCCTTGTATGCAGGTGAACTGTAGGTCTATCTATACACCAGTGGCGTGGGGGTAATCTATGAATAGGGAAGCCGGTTTCCATTATTTAGGCGATATACACTCATTGCGTTAGTTTATTCTAATTTTTAGGGTTCTTTAGTTTATAAAAATTAGAATAATAATACCTGGGACGTCGTGCACACGTCCATCTAGTCCCAAATTAGACAGTTCGTATTAGGTACTAAGCAACTGATATACATACTTAGATATTTTTTTATAATATGTAGAAATACGTTAGATATTTTACATCCAGACACGGAACGAATAGACATGTCCATGCACACAAATATATGACCCGGGCGGGAATAGAACCGCGACTTACCTTTGCTTCTGCAGTTAGGGTCTTTACCACTCGGCCGATCTGTCGGTCATATCTGACTCAGCCGAATCTGATGATCTTACGAGGGTTCAGACTTTCAAATATAAAATGTTAAAATAAACGGTGGTCTCGAGGTCATGCAAAGAATAAACGTAATCGGACCCCAAAATCAGATCGGACGCGAAGCAAACCTACTTCATTGAAACTGCATTTTACTACAAAGAATCGGGTTACGCGCGATCGGCTACGACTTGGCTGCGACATTGGAACAAAGCGACAAGAAGTCGACCTTCATTTTAACTGCCTTTGAGTTTTTTTTTTTTACTGTCACGCACTTTGATCATATATCTATTGGATAAAGTGTGAGAAGCGGCTTAATGCTCGTGGTACAGTTTACCTGTCGTTCGTACCACGGAAAAAATATTTTGTGTAAGAGATTTAAATATAGTTTTTTTAAATGATAACAGTATCGGTGGTGCGGTCAATAAAAAACACACATCGTCCGGTCAACTGTACCACGGTTTATATATATGTATACGTATAAATTAATAAAAACGGTGTTCTGGTCAACTGGACTATTCAACTGTACCACAAGCAATAAGCCAAAAAATGTAACAAATTAACTTTATTAACTCGGTCTTAGTAATTTCACAAATTGTGAAATTCCAAAAACACGCTTTATCGTGCATTATTTCCAATGAATTCAATTAGGTAATGATTCTGAACAAAGCCAGTTATCTGTGCGCATGACACGCGTACCATTAAATGCGATCATATATGCCTATTTCAAATTGCCTATAGTATACAAGAAGAAATTTAAACAACCATCCAACAAATTTGTAGATGTAGATCACCAATAGACCTCATTACCATCATTAGACAAGTGTCGTGATAGCCTAGAGCGCAACGAACCTGTCTCAAATTTATAAGGCCCCATAGGGCCATGGTTCGAATCCGGGCGTGTACCAATGGATTTTTCTGACTTAAATACATAACTATCACTGACACCGTGCTTCGGAGGGCACGTTAAGCAGTCGGTCCCGGACGCTGTCAATAGATGGCGGTCGTTACAGTTCCCAACCCGCAGTGGAGCAGCGTGGTGGACTTAAGCTCCAAGCGCCCCCTCCTCACCCTGGGGGAGGCCTAAGCCCCTGCAGTGGGGTAAAAATGGGCTGATGATGATGATGATGAATGGACCTCATTACGTAAAAATGTAGTTTCATTTTCGTAATAAATTATTTTATGTACAGTTTTATATTTATAACATTTGGTTAGAGACGACGCGCCCGAAACCTTGATACCGAGACGGAGCGGAGCGTGCGACGGCCGTGAATAGTGACTAGAGTTATTGGTTTTTTCGGGAAAGGTTTGTGTAGTTATATCTCAATATTTTCCTATTGAATGATACTAAAAGGAAACAAGACGGCCATCAATCATTATCAATCAATTGTCTCTGTTAATTAAATGGGTCGTAACCTTTAATTTGACCTTATTCTTCATCAGCCTATTTTTACCCCACTGCAGGGGCTTAGGCCTCCCCCCGGGTGAGGAGGGGGGGCTCGGAGCTTAAATCCACCACGCTGCTCCACTGCGGGTTGGGGACTGTAACGACCGCCATCTATTGACAGCGTCCGGGACCGACTGCTTAACGTGCTCTCCGAAGCAAGGAGTCAGTGATAGTCATAAACTTAAGTCAGAAAAACTCATTGGTACACGCCCGGATTCGAACCATGGCTCTATGGGGCCTTATAAATTTTGTGACAGGTTCGTTGCGCTTTGGGCTATCACGACACAATCTGATCTGACCAATTAAGGTTAATGTGTAGTGAATAGGTTAGGGATGGTTGTTAAAATTTCATATATATATATATGACTACAGTTATGCCCTCTCGCTTAGGTTATAAAATTATATGGCTATTTATTTTATTTTAAAGCCCGACAATTCCTTGCAAATCAATGCTGTTGGTACCAATTTCGCGATGCTTTTTATTTCGGGTTTGTGTATCTAAAACATATTTAATCTGAGTTTACTCATATAAATATATAGATTACATTTGCGTGTATAATAACACGCTACGTGCGTTAAAGTATAATTTAATTTAAAAAGTAATCCTAAATTTCAAACTAGCGCCAATTTTTGGTTATTATTATAAACTGGCTTACCGCCCGCGGCTTCGCCCGTGTGGACTACACAATTATATAGGGATCGCTAAAGGGACGCGACGCTTCAGGACATTGTGAGATTTTCTAGAATCTATAAACCACATTTCATCAAAATCCGTTGAGCCATTTCAGCATCAAGAATAATTTATCGGAAAGGAACTGTATTTTTTCCGGGATAAAAAGTAACACATGTCACTCTCAAACTCATAAACTATCACCCAAAAAATCAAGTGGCTCCGTTGCTGTGTGAAAGAATGACAAACTAACTAACCAACAAACACACTCGCATTTGTTAAAGGCATAGAGTAAATAAATTTGACAGCAGCGTTTGGTTTTAATAGTCAAATGTATCGAAAATGTCAAACGCAATTTTGCGGGAGTGAAGGCTGGCGCGGGGACTTCGCGAACTGAAACTCGCCATCTAAAAAGTCTAAAATACAGGTTTGTTCACTTTAAAATTTTTGATCCTTAAAAGCGTCGGGGCCGCAAGTAAAAAATACTATATAATTAGCAGTCCCAGACGCCTTTAAAGATCAAAAATCATTTGAAAATGAACAAACCTTTATTATTTCCGACGTTTTAATTGTTAGTTTTTTATTTAGTTTTTAAATTATAGAAGCACATAGCATGGTTTACTGTAAGGGTTTACTGCATAATTTAAATTAACCATAATCAAAAGTTAACGATAACAGACATAAACGATTTCCGGTCATGTAGTGACTAGTTTTCCTAAAACCGTTAATCTATTCGTGATAAAAAATAATTGTAATTGTATTGAAACAAAGACAATTGTAATTGTTATCGTGTAAATAAATAACCAGTTGGCAAGAAAATATTATATGCCCGGACAGTTACGACTTTTTCGACTACATCTACATGTACATTTCCATGACAATCGCTACAAATCGGAATCATTACCCAACCAGCAGAACTGTGTTTTATCATAGTCGAGACTACATAAATGTAAATATTGGTGTTGTGATAGCCCGAGCGCAGTGAACCTGTTTCAAATCTATAAGGTCATGTGGCCGTGGTTCAAATTCGGGCGTGTACATACTAATGAATTTTTCTGACTTAAGTGCAGTATCTAATTTAACTATCACTGCACAAAAAAAAGTTCTCGAATCAAGTAAATCTTGTTTCATATATACGGAAGAGAATATTCTCTTAAAATAAGTAAATATTTTTTCTTTCCAATTAATCCATGTCTTTTAATAGTAATATATTTACTTATTTTAATAGAATATCCTCATAAGTATATGAAATAATATTTTCTTGATTCGAGAAATCTTTTTTTACCACGTGACTCCGTGCCTCGGAGATCACGTTAAGCAGTCGGTCCCGGTTGCTGTCAATAGATGGCGGTCGTTACAATCTGTCGACCCCCATTGAAGCAGCGTAGTAAATTTAAGCTTGAGGGGAGGCCTAAGCCCCTGCAGCTGAGTATAAAAAGGGCTGATGGAATGGAATGCAAAATGTAAATAATACTCGAGTAAAAGTGTTGTACTCTTAATGGTAGCGACCCTGCCTGCGAAGCTGGAGGTCCCGGGTTCGAATCCCAGGTCGGGTCAGTATTTATATGATGAATATCGATACTGGCACCGGGTCTTGGTTGTTATATGTATGTGGTGTCTTCGCTTGGTACCCAAAACACAAGCTAATGCTTAGTTTGGGGCCTAGACGTTGTTGTCATGTATACGTTATTATTATTACGTTATAACTGTCTACAAAATACAAAAAGAAATGAGATCCCATCAAAAACAATACTTGTCAAAAAAACCAAGTCTCGCAACTCAGTTGTTCTGCGGTAAAAAGTTGTGAGATCCATGTAATACCAAGTCGGGTATGTTAATGTTTTATATAAATATATTGAGACTTGGCCATCGCACTAAATAATTGAATTTACATGTGTTTTCAGGCGATTGAATTTACACGTGTTTTCAGGCGATGGCCAAGTCTCAATATATTTATATAAAACATTACATACTTACAAGTAGAGACTTACAAGTAGAGACTGAATAAATTAATAACCGACTTGGTATTACATGGATCTCACAACTTTTTACCGCAGAACAACTGAGTTGCGAGACTTGGTTTTTTTGACAAGTATTGTTTTTGATTATTCGTTGTATAAAAGGTATAAATACATCTGTAGCCGTTTAGCGCTGCAATGGGGTTAAGGCACCTGGTTAAGGGGTTATTCTTTTCATAAAAAAAGGGGTTTGGCCCGTGTCTAATCCTCGCTGTATTTCTGTATCAATATTTACAGAAAAAAATTTGTAATAGGAGAAAATTAAATACTGTCACGGGGCGGTACGTATTTGTTTTTTGGATATCTTCTTTAGTTGCTTTAGAATAAATTCCTAAAAACATGATTTCCGTTGGTTATTTGTTTTTGAAAATAATGAGCCGTAAATTCGATATTAATGCGAATTAAAAAAAAAAAAAAACAAACAAATGTACCGCCCTAGGGACATCCTTTCTTAATAACCCAGCAAATTTTGGTTCCAATTCATACACATTTCAGAAGTGGAAACAGTCACGGCCCGCAAGTTGTTTCGGCGGGTATTTCACAGGTTTTTTTGGAAATTTGTTCTTGTCATCTCTGTCGCTCAGGAATAGGTCGGTGAAGAGGGAAGAAGGGGAGGGTTTGTGATAGCAATGCCAATTCCAAGCCGCGGATTCAAAGACTGCCTCATCGATTTAAGGGCCACAACACAAAGAGCATATCACTTACGTCGTGGTCTGACGAAAAGCGTTCAAAACTTCAGCTTCGATTAAGTCGGATTAATATATTTAGTAAAATAAATTAATTTTCTATTTTATGGGGCGTGAGCTTGATTCGTTAACGTAATATCACAAGGTGGCAAAGCTTTTTACAAAAGTAAGTTTACGAACGATATCTATTAATATTCAGTTTATTTTGTTTGTTGCAGTTGATCACAGAAAAATGCTACCGAGGAAAAGAAACGCCGCAAAATGGATTAGTTTGACCATTTTGACGTTTCTGGTGACGGACACAGACCAACGAGGCAGTGGAGCACCACCAGATGTAAGAAATGAATTTCAAGATATTTTATAGATAGAAGTTTTTATTACGTGAGTTTAGGTAAATAGTCTTTGAGAATCTTACCATACCCACGCGAGCGAATAAATCAATTCGATCGACTACACTGGTGGTAGTGAATCGATTCGACCACGTTCGATCGATACTCGACGAATCGACTGCATATCGAGCCGACCGATTAGATGTGGTTAGAATTATTTTTTCTCCCGATAGACAATCAACATGGATCGTGTGGGTGTAGTAGAATTAAGGAGATTCCAACATCATTTTCGCGAACCTTCGGCTCCGCCGAGATTGGCAATTTGTTTTATATTGTCTCCAGAGGGCGCGACGTGAAAGTTGTCGTAGCTTCACGGTCAGCATCCATAAGTCATAAGGGCTATTATTATATATACCTCTCTTAGCAATGATCTAGAGTAGTTCATAGTAGGTATGCTAATATCTTAAAGGTTATAGTGAACGTAAACAGAAGTTGACTCATGCAAGGTCATATGCCCATAGTATAAATAAAGTAACAGTATCCAAATCAAAATACAAACTGTAATCTATTTATCTCACAATTAAAAAGGTTGTAAATAATGACTGTAAAACTAACAAAATAAATTTCAGTTCCCTAAGAAACACGTTATATACGGAAAAATTAGCGTACATCCGCTCCCGCGTGGTTGGTTACTTAGTCTACTACTACTGCTACTATCCGTAATCTGTGCTGCGATCGGTTGACGCCATTTCAAAAGTATTTCAAGTACTTATGTGAAAATGTTTTAGTTTTTACTACCATTTAAAATTACAATTTTAAATATATATTCTGTTATTAGTTTGAGAAGAAAGTTCCTGTGTATAATAAAAATTAAATCACTTGTAAATTATAATGTATACGTACCGTTTCTATCAGTAACTCGTAATCTTGTAAATAGTGTCATAGTCTTAAATTATCTATATTTTTGGCCACAAAATTGATGTTAAGTCGTTGTGATTGTCTTCTCTTGTCAACCTTACGCTACTTAAAAAAATCTGAAGTAGCCAAAACAGGTGACATTCTGAAGAGGCAAGCTCAAGGCTAAATAGCGGATGCATCAGCACTTTCCATTCACACTCTATCAATTTTAGCTAATGAGATAATATGTTTGGCTTTGTAATAAGTATGTCAGTAAACGGCTGGATTGTCGACAAAAACCTGACGTTTCATGGAATTTGAGAACTCACAGTACCTTGAAATTTCTAGAATTTAAACGCTTAAATCCACTCTGTGCTACTATTACTGTAACCGCATTAAATCTTTAAAGGGCACCAAATTTTTTGCGACTTGTGTTGCACTGTTTTTGCACTCATATTTTGGAATATAGCGAATTTTTTCATTTTCAGTTATTTTCACAAATTTAAAAAAATAATAATAATAATGGTGATTTTTTTTTTTTAGTTTTATTTTAATTTTTTAAATGTAAATTTATGGAAAGACGAAAACCTTTTTCGACGATTAGAGACCCTAACGGCAGAACCAAAGGTCGTGGGTTCGATTCCCACCTTAGCCAAATATTTGTGTGCATGAGCGTGTCTATTAGTTCCATGTCTAGGTGTAAAATATTTATATAATAATAAAATAATAATAAACATTTATTGCCCAGTTATTACCATGAATTATATGTACATGTATTTAACTCAAAAAATAAAAAAGATGCAATGGCAAAAGAGGGCGGTTCAGCTTATACTGGGTGTTATTTTATTGAGATGCAGTTAGTTAGTCTATGAATGTTATGTATTTATATTAAAAGTGTATGTATATATTATAAAAAATATTTAAATATGTATATCTAATTGTCTGGCACCCATGGTAGAAGCATACTCGCTTACATACTTATATATACATAGATATTTACTGTGAGACTAGATGGCGCTGTGTGGGATGTCCCAGGTATTATTATTATTAACTATAGTAACTAGTTTAGTAATTTTACTTCTTGTCCTTAACAAGACCTCTACAAACGACTAATGAAATAACGTGAACGGGAGACCATTTATAACATGTGCCTCATGTGTCATTCTACTGATACTTTACATACACTTTGTCTGTACCCTTGTCGCATAGTTATTATTCAGATGTTATACACAATATTACAATTTAACAGATCTATGTGAATTATAATATGTCTATGACATTCAAAATATGTTAAGTAATTTTACTATGTTAGAGTTCCGGATGAAAAGCGAAAACCGGCCAGAATGAACTTTCATGATTAAAATTCAAATAATTTGTATTTAATTAATTTTTTTAAGATATAAAAAACAAATTTTCTTCAGTAACTGTTTTTTAAATCTTATTCATTTTTTTTTTGAGATTTTTCAACCTTTATCTAATTGAAAAGTGGGAAGGGACACATTTCTTAGGATTATAGGAACGCATATAACAACTATTGACTCAAAAAAGGTCATTTTAAAACCTTTAAAACAATTTTTGAGACCAATAATGTACCCCACACTTTGTAATCCATTTTTTTTCATTTCTCAGTTAAACATATAACGACCGACAAAAAAAATCTCGCAATTTCGCTATAGCATTGTTTACATTAGTGTCGTGATAGCCCGAGCACAGTGAACTTGTTTCAAATTAATAAAGCCGTGTGGCCGTGGCTCGGATCCGGGCGTGTACCAATGAATTTTTCTGACTTAAATACATAACTATCACTGTCTCCGTGCCTCGGAGAGCACGTTACGCAGTCGATCCTGGTTGCTGTCAATAGATAACGTTCGTTACCTATTGACGTCCACCAACCCGCACTGGAACAACATGGTGGATTTAAGCTCCAAGCCCCCTCACTCTTGGGGGAGGCCTAAGCCCCTTCAGTGGGGTATAATGGGCTGATGGAATGGAATTGTTTAACTGTTCATAGAATTACACCTACCTTCTTTCATCTATGTAATACCAATAGTCTCCGAATGAAAAGAGTGTTACGGACAGACATAAAAACGTACACATGACGGGCAACAGGAAATTATAAGGGATTCGTTATTTACTATTTGGCTACGGATCCTTAAAAACAATAGGACATAAATAGTATATGCGTTTGGGGTAAAAAAGATCTATATTTGTGTGTTTGTCTGTAACCATTTTCCTTATAAACTATTAAACAGATTTCGATGCGGTGTTTCATTTTACATAAGTATCACCTCAGAATAGGTTCTCAGATATGCTAGTAAAGGCAACCAGGTGGCGCTGCAATAAACACATAAACACGTTATTTCTCTAAAACGGTTGGGATTTGGATGCAGTTTTTTTTTTGTATGACATAGGGATTACTTGACATCCGTTGACTCACCGAATGGCCGAGTGGTTAGATACCGTAACTGCGAAGCCAAAGGTCGCGGGTTAGATTCCCGCCCGGGACAAATATTTGTGTGCATGAACATGTTTATTTCTTTCCGTGGCTGGTTGTGAAATATATATGTACATATTATAAAGAATATTTGAGTATGTATATCAGTTGTCTAGTAACCCATAACCCATAACACTAGCATAATACTTCCTTACTTTGGAATAGATGGCGCTGTGTGCTATGTCTCATGTATTATTATTATCGCTTCAGAACAAGACTTTCATATATGAGTGGTAGACACGAGCGACCGATATGATGCTTCTATCAATGGAAACGAGTGTTACAGATTTTTTAATTCCGTGTATATAAATAAGTTTTCCTACGTTATTTCCAGGCTTGTATAAGTCAAATGCCGAACCACGGTGGGACACCGGCACAGTCTTCGGTTCCACCATACCTGGTACTCACATCGGCGTCACAAGTTAGGCAAGGAGACACTCTGAACGTCACCATAACAAGCCCCATCGGAGCCTCAACGCCTGTTGGAGGGTTCATACTGCAGGCGAGACAAGTACAGGTAACATAATACACTACAATAATATGTTATAATTTTTGAATAATTTTATCGACAGAAGTTATATTAAAATTAACTCTAATCATTTTTTTTAAGATGTTCTTGTTACGACAGGTAACACATTCTTAGAATAAAGCTCCTAAACTATAAAAAAAGTATTACAAAATTACAAACTTAATTTTAAAGCCTATATTATACAGGCTGAGGTTATAATGAACAGCCAAATTTTAATATTTGACCTTTGATAAAAATCCGTTGGCCATCTTGTTCCTTTTTAGTATCGTTCAGTAGGAAAATATTCAGTTAAGACTACGTAAACCTTTCCCAAAACTACCAAAATACTAGTCACCATTAACGAAGGCGCCAGTGTAAGTGCACGCGCCCCGCCCACATGCCCCGTGCCCCGCCCTTTCGCCTATGTAAGTAGAAGGTAGCCAAATTTTGTTAAAAATAGTTAGGATATAATTATTGATTATGAATATTTGACCTACATTTTTATTTACGTAATGAGATCTATTGGTGATACCTAACATCTAGAAACATTTTGGCTGGTTACTAAAATCTCATCTTGCATAATACATAACCGTCCTCTATATATAATTATTCAAATATGTTTTTTCTCCGTCACAAAGATGTTTTTTTCATAATTTTGAAATTTAGGTACCTTCGCCTTGACTTCGAATTAGTTCACTCTTAATGGTGAAAAAATAAACAGGACCGGGAACTACAAGGACCAAATTTTTTTCGTTATAAAAATTATAATATGTTAGTTCTTTAAAGCGACCACGGATGGCGCTGGTTGATTCTTTGTGTATTATTATTTCTCTAAATAATCGGAACCGGGAATCAACTTGTTCTTAAAATTCAACAAATGGCGCTGATTGATTAAACCACAGAGCAGTAGAGCAAGTTAGAGTTGGCATGTAAGCAATACGTTGTCCCCTGAAAGTATGCGGTATATTACATACTTCAAATAGACCTCATAATCTAAACTCTAAAATGCGATACCAAATCATACCAAAGACGTAAGTGGGAGCGAGAATGGTTTAACCGCATTCTAAAATGCTATAAATCTAAGAGAAAACTATTTACGTATACGTATTATTGTTTTCTTATAATCATTGTGTGAGTGTGAGAACAACTACCGTCACATGGCATCTGAACCTACTCGATTCTCTGTGGTTTAAACTATAGCGTGCGCAAAATAGGCATTTGCATTTATCATGTAGTATTTTGTAATAGACAACAATGGTTGCATATTTTGAAAGTGTACCGACCCAGGAAACCGAAATGTTTCCAAAATGAAAGTATACGTTGTTCAGCCATTTCGGACATTACTACAGACGAACAAACAGGCAAACAGACAAAAAGTTGTTTGTGTCATTTCTAACAACTTGCTTTTCGTGCCTGCAATGTTTCATTAAAATCGGTTCAGCGATACAGACAGTCAGACAGACTGACAAAAAGTAGATTATTTCACTCCTTACAACTTTCTATTCATGCCTGTGATTTACATTAAAATTGGCTTACCTATTTTGGAAGTAAGCCCAAACAGACAGACACAGATATGATAGCCTGTGTCACTCCTGACAACGTCTTCTTCATCTATGCAAAATTTCTTTAAAATCGGTTTAGCAGTTTCGGACATTAGCTCGGATAAACAGACCAGACAAATACACAGACAAAAAGTAGCTATCTTACTCCGGACAATCTTTTCAAGTCTACAAAGTTTCATTGCGATCGGTTCAGCCGTTTCGGAGATAAGCCGGAACAGATAGACGGACACTACGATTTTATTTAATTAAGATGACCGATTTGACTGACCGATTTGTTAACTGGTTAGAGATCCTAACTGCAGAGCCAAGGGTCGCGGGTTCGAATCCCGCTCGGGACAAATATTTGTGTGCATGAACATGATAATTTGTTCTGTGTCTGGGTGTAAAATATCTATGGTATATATTATAAAAAAAAGAATATTTAAGTATGTATATCAGTTGTCTAGTAACCCATAACACAAGCATAATACTTGCTTACTTTGGGACTAGATGGCACTGTGTGGGATGTCCCATTTATTATTATTATTATTATAATGGCTTTTTAAATTATTTTTGAAACATAACGATGGCAATGGAAATCTTAGGTAAAGTTCGAAGCCTTTTTGTCCACAAATGTTAAAATTTCTCGTAACCGTCTATGTATTAAGAAAACTATCAATTTGTGTTTTTCATATTCATCGGTCCAATCGTTCCAGTATTTTACTAAATGCTTATCAAATCTGGATCAGTCATTTGTTTTTCACCGAACATAAAACTGGTGATGGGGAGATGTCTACAATCAAAGATACGCATGTGATGATTTCTTTTTTTATACGTTTCAGAATCGAGACACGATCGTGGGTAGGTTCACGCGCGTGTCGAACCCGGATCTTCTGAAAATCATAAGCTGTAGAGGTGAAAACGACACAGTGACACACACAAGTCCAGAAGACAAGCACAGACTCCTGTTCACTTGGAGGGCTCCCGATGATTATTTGGGCGGAGTCGAATTCAGGTATACAATTTTTGGACACCATTGACAGTGCCAAAATTTTTGTTTAAAATTTTGTTTTTACTCTGGCGGTTTCCTTTAAAAATAAGAACTTATCGTGTTTAATATTCATTGTCTTTTTAAGAGGGTGGTCGCCACCGCGGCGGTAATCACAGTAAAAAATGGCACCACCCTATAAGCTATATCACCACCGTCTCTGTATGCATCAATTATAACCGAACTGTTAGGTGAAATTTTCATCTAGTTTTTTTGACGCATGGTTTTCAAAACAATGCAAATTAAGAATATTTAAACATTGCTCATTACTTCATAATAATAATAATAACACCTCGGACATCCCACACATCGCCATCTAGTCCCAAACTGAGGAAAGCTTGTATTATGAGTACTTGACAACTGATATACATACTTAAATATTTTTTAAATATTATCTATATGTAGATATTTTACACCCAGACACAAAACAAATAGATATGTTACACAAATATTTGTCCCGGGCGGGAATCGAATTGAAAAAGTTTGCGCCCTTCACTCCGCAGTTAGGGCCTGTAACCACTCGGCTAATCGGTCTGTCACTTAAATAATTTATATGTAAACAATACTTGATTGTGTAATAGGTGCAGCATTTACATTAGAAACTAAGACATAATTTTGCAAAAATTTGCATAAGCATTCGTTTTCATGCAAATTTGTTAGAATAACATTTCATGCATTATAAATTCTTGATGCAGGTAAATAAAGTCATATACGAAAATTATATGTAAATTAAAACAAAACGTTGAATTAAAAAGTTACGCGATTGGCGGCGGTAGAATGTCTTAGTCAACAACGACATACCGCCAAACTTTGCAATACAAACCTGGAAAGAGCGATTCAAGTTTACATAGGGTTCTGTACCAGCACTTCATAAACAAACAGTTGATAGACCGAATTAAAGTTTGACTAAGTTTTTTTTTTTAATATCTAAGGGACATGACTCGATGTCTACTACAGTAAAATGATAAAAAAATTGCTTTTGGTATTTAAAAAAATCAACGGATCTTCTGCTTTCGCACGAACTTCTTACAACATTGGAAATGAACTTAACGGAATAAAGTAAACACACATATTTTGGATAATATTTTTCGAAATGAACTTTTTTCGCAATAAAAATAATAGAACTGTATCTGAATAAGCTTAAAACTTCGAAATATAACATTCTGTAAGACATTTCGATCGAACAACTGAATTAGTACGAAATGTAACACCGACGCATATCCGACTTCCAACTAAAGGCCCCCTTAACCACTACTTTCGGTTGTCCGATTCTAACAATTTTAATCTCAATCGATCTCCCGTTTAATTACCCCGAGCCGTTTTTTTACTTTTTTCTTATTCGGATCTAGTTCTCGAGATATCGGGTTCCCAAAATGAAAATCGGGGGAAAAATAGCGATTTTTTTTCGTTTTTGCCGATATTTTTTTTTTGTTTTTGAACTTTTTCCAAATTGTCTTTTGCCATCTTGTAGAGCTCGCCGAGTTGCGTTTTTTGACACCACGTTCATCCCGATATCTCGAAAACTCTTTGTGCAATCTGCCTGTCTCACAAAACTCCCAAATGACCCCCTATACTCCAACGAAATGAAAGTCATTTCCAATGACAAAATTAGGAAGTGATACTCTAATTGTAGAAAGAGTCAGATAGGTATACTTGTATATAGATATAAATGACTACTAAGAGATTTATATAAAATGCATAGATTTGTACTTTCAGGTAAAGTTATTTCTATTTGTTTTATATTTAGATTTATAGATGTCGTGATAGCCCAGAGCGCAAAGAACCTGTCTGAAATTTATAAGGCCCCATAAAGCCATGGTTCGAATCCGGGCGTGTACCAATGAGTTTTTCTGACTTAAGTACACAATAT
This sequence comes from Luffia ferchaultella, assembly GCA_949709985.1. Classification (NCBI taxonomy): domain Eukaryota; kingdom Metazoa; phylum Arthropoda; class Insecta; order Lepidoptera; family Psychidae; genus Luffia; species Luffia ferchaultella. Next base: position 5,977,840 of record OX453264.1, on the reverse strand, counting down.
CACTGACACCGTGCTTCGGAGGGCGCGTTAAGCAGTCGGTCCCGGACGCTGTCAATAGGGCGGTCGTTACAGTTCCCAACCCGCAGTGGAGCAGCGTGGTGGACTTAAGCTCCAAGGCCCCGTCCTCACCCTGGGGGAGGCCTAAGCCCCTGCAGTGGGGTAAAAATGGGCTGATGATGGTGATGATGATGACTTTTATTTATATGTACTCAATGCAAACAATCAAAAGTCTTTGTGTAGTTATAGAGAAGAAACTTCTGTGACAAAATACATGCGAACACAACAGTGATGTTACAAGGGGTCCGTTTTTCCTTTTGAGGTATCTGCAGAACTCTAAAAAACTGTTTTACGTGTTTATCCAGAGCGACAGTCGCACAGAGCTACGCTACGTTCTGGAAGAACGTGGAATCGAATATAGTGGAAGTGGTGACCCCGAACACGATGATTACGACTTCCAATATGCCACCCCTCACAACTGCTGGTACTGTACCGCCGCCGGTCATTATGGAGAGCAAGGTAAACTAAGCATACTTTATTACATTAAATAATAAATCCCTAAAACTTCATGGCTATTGAAGGCAATTAGTTTTAAAATATAGGTTTACTGCCCAATGTCTCAGATAAAAATTATAATCGGACTCATATCTGAAGGGTTCTGTACCACATATATAATATTTAAAAAAACGTTTCTTGTGTAGGGACCCCATTTCGTTTCTAACTTTATTATATTTTTATTATTTGTTATTATAGTGGGTATAGGATAAAAGTACGAATTATATAGAACCCCTCTTCTGCGCTTACCGTCTAACCACTCCTACTCTAGCTAGCCGGTATACCTGTTTGGCGAGATGGCGAGTTTTCAGTCCGGTTTCATTCCGCGAGGTCCCCGTGCAAATTCAAAATGTTTTTATTATTGATTAGATACCGGTTCAAAAACTAGAAGGAGAAGAACCAGCAAGAAATGTCTCTTTGTTTATTTTATTTAAATATATGTTTCTCTTAATTTTTTTTTTAATTCCTTACAACTATTACAATGATGTCCATGCGCACTTATTTCAATACTCGGTAATACAATAGTAAGCTTTCTTCATGAGTTGGACTTTAACTCGCTTTATAAATTGATTAGAATTCAAGTTTAATATTTCTTTAGGGATTTTATTATAAAAACGGATACAATTTCCCATAAAAGAAAAGAATTATTAACCTTTGAGAGTCTAAACCTGGGAATCGATAACATATGCTTATGTCTTGTATTTAAGTTGTGGCCATCACCCACCCTATAGAAAGCATTTAAGTTTTTATGTACATAAATTATATTTTCATAAATGTACTGACACGGGACTGTCAAAATACTTTCTCTAAAGTGAGCCTTTACACTATCTCTAGATTTTAATTTATATATAGCTCGAATGGCCCTTTTTTGCAGAACAAATATTGTTTGAATGTCAGCGGCCTTTCCCGATAGCAGAATGCCATATGACATTATACTATAAAAGTAGCTAAAATAAACCAGCCTCTCTGTAGGCACATCGGTTAGTTTTCTTATTTTTCTAATTGCAAAACCAGTTACCAGTTACCAGCCACCCTCATAACATGAAGCCCCATTGTAAATTTGCATCGATAGTAATGCCCAAGAACACAGTTTCATTAACCAAACTTAATGAATAATGCGCGCCAGCTTTCGTTTCAGCAACAGTTTCGATAATGTGAAATTACATTTCTGACTCTATTAAAACCAAACGCTGCTGTCAAATAAGAGAGACATGGGACTTCCCACACAACGCCATCAAGTCCCAAAGTAAGCAAGTATTACGCTTGTGTTATGGGTTGCTAGACAAGTGATATACGTACTTAAATATTCTTTTTTTTAATAATATTTAAATATATAAATATTTTTGCGAAGACACCACATATATATAACAACCAAGACCCGGTACCAGTATCGATATTCATCATATAAATACTGACCCGACCTGGGATTCGAACCCGGGATCTCCAGCTTCGTAGGCAGGGTCACTACCCACTAGGCTAAGCGGTCGTCGTCCTTTGAGTTACGGTGACGTTATATGTGTCATTTATTTTTATGTTAATATCACTATTCAAGAAACAGTCATCAAGGAACATAGATTTCTGGTTTTTCTCGACTAAAGTAGTCGAGAAAAACTTCAAGTATCTTCAAGTAGGAATTTCAAGTATCTACTTATTAAAGTTTAGAGGATACAGCCCTGTGACAGACGGACGAACGGACAGTGGAGCCTTAGTAACAGGGTTTCTGTTGGTACCCTTTGAATACGGAACCCTAATAGGAAAGACAGGACACCGCAAACCGTGGACTGAAAACCTTATTTATTAGGGTACATATAGGGTACAATTTTGGGTTACCGCTATAGTTAAAAGGGCACCAGTGGTCACGTTAGATAGGAAGGAAGTTCTCAAGGATTATGGTATAATAAGAAATGGAAAGAGACATTTGTTCAATTATTTACTATAAGTGTTTTTAATATGGCTGATGTAGTTGACTGAGCGATTGGCCAAGTGATTAGAGATCCCTAACTGCAGAACTAAAAGTCGCGGATTCGAGTCCCACCCGGGACAAATATTTGTGTGCACTAACATATCTATTTGTTCTGTGTCTGAGTGTAAAATATTTACATATGTATATATTATAATGAGTAAGCGTGTATATTAGTTGTTTGGTACCCATAATACAAGCTTTGCTTAGTTTGGGACTAGATGGCGCTGTGTGAAATGTCCTAGGTAATATTTTTAGTACTATTATTATTTGTTCCATGTCTGGGTGTAAAATATGTATATTTTTTTTTTAGTATCTAACATATTCTCCAAAACCATGTAATATCACAGCCTAATAAATAACTATCAGCGACTTAATATTCCATTTTTCCCTTCCAGCCAAGTCCACCGCCACGCAACATCGACCTAATATATCAAGGGTGTACTGATACGAAACTGTGCTATGGAGTCCCACAAAATTGCGTTGAAAGAGCTAACTGCAAAGCCATAGTCGCAGTATTTGTTGCTGGAGATGACTACACTTTCGAAGTTCAAGCTATCGACAACCCTAAGTACGTAGCCGCCGGTTTAAGCTTGGACAAAGATATGGGCGACGACAGCGCTATGGAATGCGTACAGAACAATGGAAAAGTAACTCTACATTCATCCTGGACTTATCCTAAAGTGGAACCGTATGTCAGCAGGAAAGATGCTCCACAAGATATTTTACAGTTGTTAGCATCTTCGTTCGCTGATGGGAAACTATATTGTAGGTTTAAAAGAGATACAGTGTCGACTGTCAAAGGCGTTAACTTTGATTTGGCGGCTAAACAGTACAATTTGATAATTGTCGCTGGATCTACTATGAAAGGTATATTTGTTTGATTACTTTATAAGATCCCGACCTATCTTGTGAACCCCTCATTCTTTCTTCAGGCGAAATATTGTTCATATACCGTATAATATTTTAGTAAACATTACTATGCAGGGTCGGCACCCTGAATTCGGCCCAGGCAATTTTTAATTAAAAGTGTAAATTTTTTTTTATAAGTAGAACAACTCTTTCCTCATATACATTTTTGTACCAAAAGGTTTCTTCACTTCATCAGCCCATTTTACCCCGCTGCAGAGGCTTAGGCCTCCCCCAGGGTGAGGAGGGGGGCTTGGAGCTTAAATCCACCATGCTGCTCCACTGCGGGTTGGGGATTGTAACGACCGCCATCTATTGACAGCGTCCGGGACCGACTGTTAACGTGCTCTTCGAGGCACGGAGTCAGTGATAGTTATGTACTTAAGTCAGAAAAACTCATTGGTACACGCCCGGATTCGAACCATGGCCCTATGGGACCTTATAAATTTGAGACAGGTTCGTTGCGCTTTGGGCTATCACGACATTACCAAAAAGTTTGCACGCTTCGAAACGTGTAACTTCCAAAGCATATACCGCCAACCAACAAAAGTATTCATTATAAATATTATTATTGTTCCAATGGGAAACAAAGTTTCAACCAGAACTCTTCAATTTCTTTTTGTAAGTATTTAGAGCTAGGTCTGAATACACTTCCATTTCTAAGGCTAATATGAAAGGGGGAGATCGGTGACAGACCAACTATAAACATATATTTCTTTACGTCGCGCCGTATACAGCGAACATAAACATTTTTGTATCAAAACTTGGGGTGCCATGTTCTGAGGAGGTAGGCGTTCGGGTGCGACGAAACCTCAGAAGACAAAATGAGATAGCTGTCTTAAAACTTCATGATCTAGGGTTAAATTTAATCACTCGTTCGGTTTTGATAAGCTTATTTTATGGTGGCTCTATAGGAGCGGCGCGCAAAAATCACGCATGATACACCTCCATGGCTATAAAAATAAATTATAATGTAAATTTAGTTTATCGGATTGAAAAATAAAATAGAAATGAATTTTTACTCAACGTTAAAGATCTAACGATTTATTTAAATAAAATAATTTTATTGGTTTCGTTATAAAATGTAGGTACATCGATACAGGCCTGCAATTCGAAGACAAAGGTTTAATCCTTAGCTAGATATGGCAGCATGAATTATTCCCAAATGTTGATTTCAAAGTCATTACGATCCGGCTCGAATAACCGATTCGTTTGAATAAAATTGTCATAAAAATCTGCATAGAAACAATTTTTTATCCATTCACAGACGAAAATCGGGTCGGTTTCCATGACAAAGTGTACGAAGCAACTGGTGTACCTATGGCCCTATCAGTGGTTGGAACTGCGGCTGGAGCGTCTCGAGTGGTCCTGAAACTGCACGGGTGTTTCATGATAGCAGCTTGGCTGGGAAGCGCTTCGTTAGGAATACTTCTAGCTAGGTATTTTTTAATTACTATATGAAGACATGAGTGGCCAAAGGTCATATCTGCAAAAAATCAAAAACCTGTTTTTTCGGTGTAACAAAAGTTTTATGATGCGGTTAATCTATTCCCAATGCTAAAAGAGAGGTTTCTTTTATAATTTTTAATTAAATTTAAAGAACAAGTACGAAATGCACAACAAAGTTCATATTAAGAGAAACTTTAAACTCTGTTTTCTCAAAAAGTCTATTTTATGAGCTACGACCTTTGGCCACTCATGTTTTCAACATACACGTAAATTTCAAAATCTGAAGGTCTCTCCACACTCTCGCGAGAATGAACACGACAAATAACGCGAGAAGCGTGAATGTGGAACCGTTTCCCATATTCTTCTCAGGTTCTCGTCTTGTTATCAGCTTGACAAAGCGATAGCGAACGCGAGAACAGGTGAGAACTTGCACACGCTACACTCGCATGCTTCTCAAATTGCGCCAGTCACCTATTAGATTGCTTCCAGTTAATTATTGTGCACCAATATAACCGTGAATTGGACGAACGAACTAAAATTGTCATTCATTGACGATTTCCAAGCGGAATCAGTTTTGTGGGATACAAGTTTAAAAGATTATAAAAATAAAGTGAAAGCCCGTCGAGCGCGTACATGTGGATCTCGAGATTCATGACGAGAATCTCGTGGAGGTTTTCGCGAAAATGTGGATCCAAAATAGTTCTTGCCGAGATCCTCGGCGAGATTCGTGACGAGGTTCTCGCTAGAGTGTAGAGAGGCTTCATGACTTTAGGCATTAGCACACAGGAGCGCGACCTGGTTAAAACAAAACGCGATCCGTTTGGTCTCGTCGTTGAAACATAGCTCACGTTCAGTCGCGCCTTCTATCCATATCGTGTATCTAATACTTATTAGATATATAGGTATAGGTAGTGTATAGCTAAATAAATCGTAACCTCGGCTTTAAATTTCCACACCTCATTTCGATACTGACTACTCATGTATTCGATTACTCGTTTATGACACCTCGCTTTTCAAGCCGTTCATAGCCATGTATAAATTCGAAGATTCAGTCATTCTAGCGTTTTTCTTTAAGGTCCTTTCAAGTATAAATTTCTGTCGCTTGGTACGAAACTATCGATGTAAAAGTATCCAAAATCTATCCGAAATGTTCATATAACGTAATAGGATAGTCCTGTTTAGGTGCCGACAAAATGAACGTGACAATAATGAGTGCATGCACTGCTCTTGACTTGAACGATTTTAGTTTGCGTATGAATGAACACCTGGTATTCAGCTGAAGGTAGTCCAAATTAATAGAGCTTGTAGAGCTTACCGAATTTAATAAAAAGTTTAAAAAAAAGAATAAATAATGAAAAAAATTTAAAAATGAAACTTTAAAAATGTTTTTCTCGGTAACCGTTAGTTTGCGCCGTCTACTCCTTTTTGTTTAGTTCGGTAAGCTCTACACGCTCTATAAGTTTGGACTACGTTCAACCGAACACGCGATATATGGGTTGTGATAAAATAATTTAGATTAGACTTAGTATTTAAAGTATTAATATTGAAAATAATATTGACAAAAAAATTTTTTTAATTATACATACTTAAAAAGCTTAGATATATATAATAACAGTTACTCTAAATTAAAATCTAATTAATAAACTAAAAATTGCTAGTAACTAAAAATACTATCTAAAAACTAAAAAACTAAAACACAAGGACATTTTAAACGACTGGCCCAGAATGCCAAGGATACTAGCCGCGTTGCCGCGCTGGATTGCGACATTGATCCTCTGAACAAGGTATTCGTTGCTCAAAGGATCCCCTGTCAATAAACGCATTGCGACACCTAAATCGTTAACAAGTAATTTGGCATCCTTGGACCAGGGACCCATCGTCTCGAAATTATTAATAGTTGTATAAATCTTTTTTTTCCCTTTTTTTTAGATACTTCAGGCAAACTTGGGTTGGAAAACAACTCGGTGGAAAGGACCTGTGGTTTGCAGTAAGTTTTACTTGTATTATGTGAACAGATTAATATTGATTTTTATTATAATATTTTGTTGCGTTTACTTTCCAATCTACGTTTGTTCCATATAATTTACTTACCAGAAAAGTTTCATAAAATATAAAAAAAAACTTTATTTTATTTATTGAAAGGGCGATTGGTGTAACCATCAGCCTAACTATTTAAGATACGAGGGTATACTTAAAGTTTCTGGATTTGGCCACTTACAATATAAAAAAAAATAGAAAGCCATTTATGAAATTTGAAAATGGAACCCTCTGGGAACACTTTACTTTTTAAATTGCGAGATAGTCATTTGTTTCTTGATTGTGGAGTCGCGTCGGTTTGAAATCTGTGTGTAGGAATTACAATGAACTTAACTAGAGAAAAATTTCGCGCTATGGTTTTTTATGATTTTCGCTGCGGCTTAAGTCAGTTAGAGAGTTGCCAGAGACTTCAATCGACATTTATTTGGTAACAAAGCTCCATCTCGTAGCTCTATGCATATACGTGGTTCAGTGATTTTAGACGTGGACGTAATTATCTCCAAGATGATGCACGCGAAGGTCGACCAGCGACTGCGGTTACCGAATTTAATATTGATACCGTACGTCAACCAGTTAAGTCTGATAAAAAAATTAAATGTCAGCAAATTTGTACTGTACTAGGTATTGGAACGAGCCAAGTGCAAAGATTTTACATGTGTATCTGAAGGTACGAAAGCTTTACACTCGATGGATACAGCATGATTTGACGAAAGACCAGAAACGACTGCGTGACGAGTGGGTCACAAAATGATAGGAAAGTTTAACGGAAGGCAATCATTGGCTGTCTATAATATCGTGACACGTGACGAAACCTGGGTGTGCTATTTTGGATAATTTGGATATATATTACGACCCTGCCTACGAAGCTGGAGGTCCCGGGTTCGAATCCCAGGTGGGGTCAGTATTTGTATGATGAATATTGATACTGGTACCGGGTCTTGGTTGTTATGTGTATGTGGTGTCTTCGCTTGGTACCCAAAACACAAGCTAATGCTTAGTTTGGGAACTAGATGTTGTTGTAATGTCTAAGTTATTATTATTAATAATATAGTTTTTTTTTTCGATTAAAATAATAAAAATAAAATAAAAACAGTATTCATTATTTCATTTCAGTATCACAGGATACTCATGGTCGGGACATGGATCCTCACCATAGCTGGATTCATTCTCATTCTAATAGAAGTCGGTGGATTGTCGACCACAGGAGACAACCCACATGCTATAACTGGCTATGTTACTGTCATTCTATGCTTCATACAACCCATTGGTGAGTATGATTATATACCATAGATGTTCATAAAGATACCGCGTTGTGCTAACGAAAATGTTAGCAAAAAAATATACCATGTAAACCAAATATACACCAGTTCATGTTTTAAATATTCGCTGTAAAGAATTTTGTGGGACTCACCTGTGAAATTCGTACTTTAATAGTACATTATGATGCAAATACGGTAAGCTGCATATTATAGTCGTGGTGTTTATATGCCCAAGGCGAAGCCGAGTGCTTATAAGAAACCGATGACTATAATAGCCAGCTTAGTGAATACAAACATCATATGACGTTTTACAATACATTTGCGATTAAAATTGGGTAGATACTTCAAATGTAATAATGGGGGAGGTAAGGGCACGAGCGGGTTGCTTTTCGCGGTTTACGCATGCATTACAAACAGAATGCTCATTTGTGATTGGTGTAAAGTAAAAAGGCCTAGTATTGTAAAATTTAACACTACGGTACAAGTTTCGATGTCATAGAGACTGTATTAATAGCAAATGTATTGAAAAAGAAACTAAAGATTGACATGTCATATCTAGTTTAACGAAATGTTTGTGTATAATAATAATCATTTATTTTCAGGTGCTAGCCCCATAGTAATTTTTACATATTTACACAGTATTTACATGTCAAGTACTAAAACTAAACAGTACAATAAAATAAAATATTAACAAATTATAACAATAAATAAATACAACTGATACCTAGTAAAACTAAACTAAACAATAAATTAATGATAACAACAATGATAAGGACGTTATGGTCTGTTTAATCACTACATGACATATTGCTCACATTTTCGATGGTTTCAAAATATGAGACACTCCATCTATATTTTTATGATATCTATAAGTTACATACATGTGATTCCCTCAGCGGTGGCTAGAGACTCTAGATCTCCATTCAGTTCAGTCCATACCTTTGATAACTATGATTAAATTACTTAGGTACTATATCCAGTGGAAATAAATTATTCTTACATTTTATTAATTTTTATTTATTAATAAATTCACAAAACCGATTACATTCTATATACAGCACCAACACAGCTTAAAACAATTCACTTTGATCTAGTGACATAATCGGTGTTGAATGAGTACGAGCAAAATAAAACTAAAACAGCAACTATATTTTGATATAAATAATTACATTAAAATTTTCTCTTTACAATTAAACAGGAGGCTTCTGCGGATGCACTGCTTAAATCTATTATTAATATTAAAGATATCTACATCACAAGTGGCAACCAACTCATTATATAGACGACATATTCGAGGAACAAGACTGGAATGACACATTATTTCTGTATATACATAGAGCAAAGGTTGTGGGACTGCGGGATTCTTATGTTTATATTTATAGAAGTAGCAAAAAAAAGCCATAAACTCATGAGATGGGTTACTTTGGCTACTTTCAATATTTTCGGTAAAAGAAGGTTAAATATCTAAGTTGAACATCTCACACGGATATTTAGTCTCAGAGGCAAAGCTTGTACTATGGGTATAAGGCAAACGACATAAATTTGAGGATCGACTGGCCGAGTGGTTAGACACCCTAACTGCGGAGCCAAGGGTCGCGGGTTCGATTCCCGCCCGGGACAAATATTTGTGTGCATGAACACGTTTATTTCGTTCCGGGTCTGCGTGTAAAATATTTATATATGTATATATTATTAAAAAAAAATGATATTTAAGTATGTGTATCAGTTTTGTTGTCTAGTCTCCCATAACGCAAGCATAATACTTGCTTACTTTAGGACTAGATGGCGCTGTGTAGGAAGTCCCATGTATTATGTGCGAGTCCGGTTCGCACTTGGCAAGTTTTTAGTGTATGCTTTTACTGAAATCACTTATATATGCCAATTTTTATTTAAGGCGCATACTTCCGTCCGCACCCGGGCACCAAACGTAGACCCGTATTCAACTGGCTACATTGGTTGGTCGGAAACTCAGCGCACATATTGGGAAGTAAGTATTGATTTACAAAATAATAGTCCAGTTTAATTGTGTTTTTACTAGGAAAGTTCTGGGGTAGTTCTGATTTCTTTCATTCTATATGTATTTTGGGGTGCTGAATCCGAATCTGAGGTTTGCGGACAAAATTTCGTGACGCAACATTGAAAAAAACGCAAAAAAAGCAAAAAAAATCTGCTTTTTTCCGGTTTTTTGCCTAAAACTCAAAAACTATTAAATTTTAGTAAATAGTTTGTTGATAGAAATTAAAGTACTTAAAATTCTCTACAAAAATCACTAATTAGATTTTTTTTTCAGACCAACCGTTTGGTCTCAAATGCGAGTTGAAAATTGGCAATTTTCAGCGGTCTCTGCAAAACGTAATTTCTACATTCTAAAACTATATTTTTTATTAGGACGCTGTTATTTGATAAATTTCTTAGGATAAGTAATAAAAAAGACAAAAAGGATCGTAATTATTAAAATTCTATATTAAAAAAGGTAGAACTCTTAACAAAATAAAACTTAAACTATCGTTACTTATGATAAAATATTAATAATATTACAAATTATAATATGAAAAAATTATATGACCCGTTGCCTTTTAGAAGGTCTTGGCTGAGGTTCTTCGTTGGTGATGGGTCCCTGTACATATTCTGCTTGTTCTGGAAATTGAAAAAGGTGGTGTCATTTCTCAAGGAGAGATGAGGATTACAAAATAGATTGTGAGATTAAACATACATTCCGCATCGTTCTGAGGTTGTTCGATGGCATCAGGTCCTGGCTCAAGGTCTAATTGTTTCATCGTCAGCGTTAGGGGTCGTTCTCCTGGAAAATAAAAGAGGTTGTGAAACACTGACTTGTGATTATCTATCAAGGAGAGATGAATGAATACAAAATAACTAGTGAGATTCAACGTACCTCTGTTTCTTTCTTCAGTCTCTTCTATGTCTATGTCAGAGCTGTCTTCTGGGGGCTCAACGTTGTCGCACAGCCCTTCGCATGATGTGCAGATTGGGGAACAATGAAGGACCGCCTTCCTGCATCCACAATTGCGTTGGCAGCCCTTTTTACATTTACATGAAATGTACCGCAGTATTGAGTTTGGTGCAGGGTCCAAAGTGGTTGGCACTGGCACGAGACTACTACTATTTCTTTTCCACCCCCACTCACTTGGGTCTTTTTGTTGCACGTCAGGTGTGGCTTGACCGGATAACCATTGCTGCACCTGATAGTAAACTCTCAGTGAATGTTCTCGAGCAGCAGCTTCGCTAGGGGGTAATGAGGCAATATTGGTCTTATTTTTGTATGATGAGGATACGTATTGTCTGTATCTCAAATCGTTCAGGCTGGTTTCTTTTTTTTTCCGTATAGAACCATGAGAAACGTGCTTCCTGCTATAGTAGCTGTTCACCAATAAAAAGAATAATCAGAACGTGAATTCTCGGTGTGACTCGGTTTATTGTTTATTATATTATGTACATATATACATATGTATATTATGTACAGTTTATTGAAATCAACTTTAAAACTAGGTGAAATTCACTGAAAGCCTTTAAAAAATAAAATAAAAAACTAGAAAGTGGGTTTTGCAGAGACCGCGGAAAATTGCCAATTTTCAACTCGCATTTGAAACCAAACGGTTGGTCTGAAAAAAAAAACAAAATATTGATATTTGTAGAGAATTTCAAGCACTTTAATTTCTATGAACAAACCATTTACTAAAATTTAATAGTTTTCGAGTTTTAGGCAAAAAACCGAAAAAAAAAACAGTTTTTTTTGCTTTTTTTGGGTTTTTTCAATGTTGCGTCACGAAATTTTGTCCGCAAACCTCAGATTCGGATTCAGCAGCCCAAAATACATATAGAATGAAAAAATCAGAACTACCCCAAAACTTTCCCACCAGCGGCCTTTTAGAGTACACATTGACTGGATTATAATACCTGTGGATGATCGAAACATCCATAGTAAAATGCCCGGAGAACAAAATGGTTACTGTTCTGTCCTTCTAACCTAATTATGCTTGTAACCTAAGTATTTCATGATGTCTTGATCCATTGCTCTAATGCAAGGCTAGCATGCATACCGCGACAAACTTTCTCTACGCATTATCTCGTACGAAACGAGTTATCTCTATAGGCGAAAACTACGTCGTACTGTTATGGTAAATTTTATGTACCATACACATATAAACCATTATGTCTCACTGCAGGGACTTAGGCCTCTCCTCGGAATAAGGGTGCTTGGAACTTCATCGACCACGCTGCTACAGTGCGGGTTGGTGGATTTTAACGACTTCCGAAACCGAAACCGACGGTTTCACGTGTTCTCCGAGGCACGGAGTCAGTGATAATTATGTGCTTAAGGCAGAAAAAACTCATTGGTAGTTTTTGGGATTCGAACAACGAACTTCTAAATAAGAAACGGGCTCGCCAACACTCGACTGTCACGACAATTATATTTATTACTCTCAGAATAGACTTTATTATTGACTTTTGAACCAATTTAAGCTCCAAGCCCCCCTTACCCCGGGGGAGGCCTAAGCCCCAGCAGTGGGGTAAAAATGGGCTGATGAAGTGAAGAACCAATTTAAAAATTTATTTACGTAATAGAGCCATTAAACATTTTTTATTTTAAAATACCACTTTCGCTAGAAAGTGGTATTTTGGGCCGTATTGTTTTATGTGGAATAAACAAAAAAAAAAACTTAAATGGCTAACCGGCGAAAATGGACAAAATTGTTGTTATGGCGTTGTAGATATCATTTTCATAAATGTACCTGGGTACGTGTCAGAATAGTCACCCATAGGAGTCGAAATCATGTTTTGCACGAAACAAGAAACATATCGAAAATCTAACTCGCATACTTACGAGAGACTCGGGCCCCTTTTAAACGCTAACAATTATAATAATATATAAAACAATTATAAAATAACATTAACAATTCCTCACATATTAAAACTTATTGTATAACTTCTTCTTGCAGTTGCCACAATCTTCCTGGCCGTGTACCTTCAGAAAGCTGATCTGCCGAATTGGAGTGTTTACATATTAGCTGCCTTCGTGGCCTTCCACGTGATAATGCATTTAATTCTTTCTGTAAGTTTTACATATAAACACTTTGAAGGTTCCACAGTTTGATAAGGAACCCTAACAGTTTCGCCATGTCCTCCCGTCTGTATATCACTGCCATTTAGCTTGCCATATATGGAAAGTGAAGGTAAAAAAACAAACATAATTTTACTTATTTCACTTTTACTTTTGCTATCCTCACGATTGTTTAATGCAAAATAATAATTTATAGCGTTAAAGACACCCTTTAACAGAACCCTTATAGGATCCCCTCGTTGTCCGTCTATCTGTCGGTCAAGACACTTTTTCTCAAAAACTTGCAAAAGTATCAATTTGAAATTAATATCAAATACTTGGTTTACAGTCGCTAAGGGTCAACACAATCAAAAAATCGAAACCTATTGACCCTATAATTATGAAATTTGGCAAGAAGCAAGGCCACACGGCACAAGTAAAGAACTCAAATCCGAAAATTGTTAATTCACAATTACCTACCTCACAAAAACAATGGGTTTTCGTACCATCTGGCGATGAGTTACTATAAAGTTAATAACAGTTATTACTGAACGCTCAGGGCGCGATTTCGTCGGGTTTTTTTTCTCTCAAAGTTCGCCAGTTCTATTAATTTCAAGAAAAGCCTCTTTAATTTAACGAGTGGTCGTCCAGTGCTCGAAATTCGACCGTAATTCGTTAGGTTTTTAAGTTTGAATGTTATTAAACCAACAATTATTAGGCTGCGTTCGAAATTGCGCTTTTAACGCTATACTATTGTTTTACATTAACAGTATTTGTAACACATATTATTATACAAGGTGAAATTTAACAACCATCTAAATTTTTATATAAAGATCTTCGGTAAAAAGCCGATGGCCTTCTCGTTTACTTTTAGTATCGTTCAATAAAAAAATATTGACATATGGCTACACAAACCTTTCCAGAAAAAACCAATCACTCTCGTGACCATTCACGGCCGCAGCACGCTCCGTCCCATTTCGGCTTCAAGGTCTCGGGCGCGTTGTAAAAAAGAAGGCGACCAAACGTCATAAAATAACACTGTACATAAAATAATTTATTATGAAAATGTAAACTAAGTACATTTTTTATTTATGTAATGAGGTCTATTGGTGATAGCTACCTAACATCTAGAATTTTTTGGACGGTTATTAAAATTTCATCCTGTATAGATTTTAGATTTTTGCATAGCTTCCCCATATAGTATACAGACGTTGATTTTATTAAAATACGTCGTAATACGTAAAATATTCTACGTCGAAGGTGGGAAAAAATAACTTTTCAAATTTAAAAAATAAATTAGGTTAACAAACAAAATAGACTTAGTAACTTGTTTTTCATAGAATTTTCTGGTATCGATTTCGTGATGGGAGTATAAACCGACAATCTATTCTTATAAAATGAACTGCTCAGCGCAATAGCGGCCCAACCCACAAGACCCACAATGGTTTGGTTAACTGCATATTCTGTTGATATCTGCACATATATTGGAGTCGCACTGGCCGTTCTAGTACCGTTTCTAATAAATGATGGCGCTTATTAGAAACTGTACTGGTCAGTGTGATTTTAATAAATGTTCAAATATCATTACATTATGTAATTAACAAATTTTTGTGATTTTGTGGGTGTTCACCCACTTTTAAATTTTCACTGTATTTTAATATCGAGCATGATTAAATTACTAACATACAACGCTGTTTCATTTTCAGTTGACGGTGTGCATGGCAGACGGAAGAATCAGTAAGGGCAGAGTGAACTCGTTCCCCATGAAAGATATGTTGGGTCAGACGAGACAAGTTTCGCCTATTGATAGAAGTACTGATGCACCGGTCAGTATATATAACATTATATACATAACATTACTTATAATAATAATAACAATAAGACATTTATTTGCTACAAACAGGCATTCACTTCATCAGCCCATTTTTACCCGACTGCAGGGGCTTAGGCCTCCCCCAGGGTGAGGAGTGAAGCTTGGAGCTTAAATCCACCACACTGCTCCACTACGGGTTGGGGAGTGTAACGACCGCCATCTATTGACAGCGTCTGGGACCGATTGCTTAACGTGCTCTCCGAGGCACGGAGTCAGTGATAGTTATGTACTTAAATCAGAAAAACTCATTGGTACACGCCCGGATTCGAACCACGGCCTTATGGAGCCTTATGAATTTGAGACAGGTTCGTTGCGCTTTGGGCTATCGCGATGTGAAAAAGGCATGTGAATCCTTAAATTAAAAAAAAGTTAATCAATCAAAACAAAAAGGTAATTGATACACTGCACTTTATGAACAAAAAAACTGGAAGTCAGCATTTGCTGGCACACAAATGGTGTGGGCGCTGTTTTTCAGCAACAGCCTGACGCGCGCACGCACGCGCATTACAGCAGTAGGTACATTATACGAGAAACAAGTGAGCAGGCACAAGACATAACCTTTAACATGAGAAAAATTAAAACATTTTTAGAATTGGTGCAATAAATTGGTTGGCATACAATAATTTCTTTTACTCGCGTTCCCTCCAAGGATGTCAGCTTGTGACCAAAAATGGTCATGATTTTCTAAAAACTGAATATTAATAAATGGCTATATAAAACCTACTTACAAAACTCATTCAGTTTGCGGTCAGTCTGAATGAATTAAAAATTAAAAATAAATATTATAATGTCTACAACAGTTTTCGAAAACTTATCCTTTTGTATCCATCTATATCAGCCCATTAATTAATGAATCAATGAAATTTAATGTTATTTATTTAGACAACATAGACCATCTTGTGTTGGTAGTAGGCTTATTCTAGTGTTACTATCAAATTCACTTACAATTGGTCAATAATTTACATATATCTGGGACACCCCACACAGCGCCATCTAGTCCCAAAGTAAGCAAGTATTATGCTTGTATTATGGGGTACTAGACAACTGATGTATATACTTAAATATTCTCTTTTTTATATATATTTTACATATAAAGATACTTTTAAACCCAGACACGGAACAAATAGACATGTTCATGCACACAAATATTTGTCCCGGGCGGGGATCGAATCCGCAACCCTTGGCTCCGCAGTTAGGGTCTTTAACCACTCGGCCAACCGGTCAGTCTAGTTATGTACTTTACATAGTTATTTAATTAACAGCCCCACCCAATGCTTTAAAATGGGGCTGTCAATTCTATCTCCCTGCAGGGACTTAGGCTTCCCCTCGGCTTGGAGCTTAATTCACCACGCTTGCGAGTTGGTGGATTGTAACGGTTGCACTCTATTGACGCAACCGGGACCGGCGGGAATTTTTTGTGTACCTAGTTCTAATGTTTAGATAAACATTGTGGCATCAGTCATTCAAACATATCTATTTAAATAGTTAATAAAGGAGTAATGCTGGCTATTTATTTCGACATCAGGATATTTACTAACACACGCAATACTGGGATTGCTTCAGCTCTATATAGGTATATTTTCGTACCTATCTATAACAATGAAACAAAACCTGATCCTGTCTCCATTTCTATATCTGAAAGGTTAATGTATTTTTTTCTTTCTTTCCACAGTACGCCAGCTTCAGGAAACTAATACTCGGCGTGTACGCACCTATAATAGTCTTATTTGCAATAGTAATGATATGCTTGGTAGCCTTAGCGCCCATTGTGCAAACTTACAACGACCTAAGCGACGTGTTAAACACTCCTATAGGAAGCAACAATGGCAACTAAAAATTATGATGTATATACAGGTCGATAAAAGAGGGACTGTCTAAAAATACTTACTTTTGTGCAAACGAGGCTTACGGTTCCAATCAACCTTTATGGCGGATGTGAACATAGGCACAAGTCGCGTCGCAGTAACCAGTTTTAGGTGTAGCGGGACGCAATGGAGCGAGGGACATATGACTGAACCTGCGCAAGCATGCATAAAGCGTTATATTCCGATCCGCCATAAAGTTTGATTGGAACTATACCAGAAAGAGGATGATAATAGATTGATAATTACTAGCTCATAGATGCGTAATCACGAAATACATTCAAACTTAAAGAATATATTTAGGTTAACGAACTAAACAAAAAAACTTCAAGTAAGCAGCTGGCACAAATTAACGGTTACCGAAGAAAAAATCACAACACGGACCATCTAAATGCTTAAGATTTGTAATATTATTCCGAGTCAGTTGGTCTACCGCTAACCGGCAATTTGACAACTATTAAATAACGAATAATCCCACTAACAGTTCAGTTTAAAAAATAGTTGCTTTGCTTAAATAAATATGTATCACTTTCAAATTGTAATTCTGCATTATGTAGTGTTTACCATAAAAAAAAGAAAGCAAAAAAATGAGGCTTTAAACATGTTTTTTCTCGATAACCGTTAGTTTGCGCCATCAAATCACTTGAAACTTTTTGTTTAGTTCTTCTTTTATTCTTTCTGTTATTGTTTCGTGAGTACATCGTCAGTTTCACAATTGATGGCTCCAGCTATGATGTCAACGTGTCTATATACGCCAGTTTTAGTCAGTGGAGTAATTAATTGTGCTTTTCAAAGAGTAGCTGTTGTGATGTAATAATAACCAAGAAAGTACGTCCCCTGAATGAATATAAACAGTGAGTAGCCAACTATCTTAAACCTCCTTAGTGAAAGGTATTGGTTTGGGATCCAAAACAGAAGCAATCGCCATTTCTTACTAGATATAAGCATCTCTTTCTTTAGATATACAAAACGAAAGAGACAGAAGTTAGTATTGAAGAACTGAATTTGACACTTCGGATACTATCGTAAACACCGAAGTTAACATAACCGATGTGTTTAATTAATATCGTCTAATTAAAGTTCACCACATAATACTAACCCAAAGTAAGCAAGTATCATGCTTGTAGTATAGGGTACTAGACAACTGGTAAACAATACTTAAATATTTTTCTTATAACATATACATATATTATACTTTTTACACCCAGCCACAGAACAAATATACATGTTCATACACACAAATATTTGTCCCGGGCGGGAATCAACCCGAGATTCTTGGCTCCGCAGTTAGGATCTCTAACCACTCGTATTCAACTTCAAACGAGAAACTATGATGACTTAATAGCGAGTGTTGCTGAACTGGATTCGATGAACCTAGAACATTCTCTAATAGCTCCGCTCTCTAAATCGACCTTCGGTGGCGCCCTTTACTTTTACCTCTCGGTGCACAGCGGCCATTTTCAAGTAGTTTTCAAGTAGTAGGCATGGCTTCTAACACTTCTAAGGCCCATCTAAGAGTGGGTGTCCACAACAAAAAAATCCAGTTGTCAGCATTTAGTCTTGATGCCTACGAACTGGGTCTTTTTATCATGGACACCCACAAATGTATCTTGTAATTTTCAATGTTAGACCGAATAGATACATATGTTAAATCAACTGACAACGATTTAAGAAAGATTTATTTAAGAAATATATATATTTCTTCGGAACATCGACTGTTCATGATTAATATTGCCTCTGTACGGCAGGTTGATGGCGGCATAGCGATGAATACCTAGCACAATAAATTAGGTCGATGCGGTTTTTGACCTTATTTGACCTAGTTTATAGTGCCATTCGTCGATAAATGCCGCGTCGGCGTCCACTCGCCTCACAAAGACAACATTAGCCACAAGTAGTCGATATTTTCAATTAATTTTTTATAGTCGATATTTTAACATCTATATAAATTTGGTCCAATATTATTATGAATTTCATATTAATGATGTACATAAACGAATTAACTCTTATTTATCTAAAAATGTGTATTGTAGAATTGTAAGATGAGTGTAAAGTTAAAAACTAATAATAATACCTGCGACAGCCTACAAAGCGCCATCTAGTTCTAAACTAAGTAGAGTGTATTATGGGTACAAGGCATCTTATGTACCATGTACCTACTTAAATGATTTTCTAAAATATCTATATGTATATTAATAGATACCTATTTTACGGAATAAATAAACAAGTTCGTGCACACAAATATTTGCCCACTCGGCCAATCGGTCAGTCGAAACGTTTGTGTATTGAAAAAGAAGAACTAATCATGAAAGTCGTAAACTGTTATCAGTTAGAAAATCGTTGTATTTACAATATCTGTAATATAGCTTACTAGAATTATAATATTAATAAAATTTCAATTAGAATGAAATGAACGATTAGATATAAGTTTTTCTAGTAATACAATAATCTTACTTATCGTCACTAACACTGAAATAGGCTGCTTAGAAAAAAACATGTATAGTATATATATAATTAAAAGGGCACACCTAAATTAAGCTTTTACAACAAAATGTGTTATGATAAATATATCCCAAAGTATCTACAAATAAACCTACTTATTTGAACACATATTTTTATTTAATACGTAACATAATGCGTGTTGGAGCCTCCTGGTCTTAGCCGATCGGATGGCAAAAGACCCGATGGTATGACTTTGGTGCCGTGGGAGAAGGGTAGGTGTCTACTTTGGGACGCCACGTGTGTCAGCACATTTGCCGCCTCTCACCTTGGTCGTACCGTGGGAACGGCCGGAGCCGCTGCGGAGTCTGCAGCCGCCAGAAAACGAGTCAAATACTCTACTCTGGAGAGTAAATACTTGTTCGTCACTCTTGCGGTGGAAGATGCTGGCTGTTGGGGGATTGAAGCCAAACGTTTCGTCGCGAGCATCGGCCATCGTCTAAAAGAAAGGGGACTCGACCCCCGTTTCGGTTCCTTCCTGGTGCAAAGAATTGCCATTGCAATTCAGCGCGGTAATGCGATGAGCGTCATGGGCACATTTGCGTCAGGGGTGACGAGGGGTGGATTATTGGATTAGTTTTATTTTTTATTATTATTATTATTTTTATCCTATTTTATTTTATTTTTTATAATTATTGAATATAATATACGTAACATATTACACGTTACAAGTAAATTCTAAATTAAAATCTAATTAAAAAATAAAGTAAAAATATTTATAAATTAAAAATACTATCTAAATAATGATAAATGAGAAAATTTTAAAGAGACGACGGGTTCAGGGTGCCAAGGATACTTGCCCCGTTGCCACGCTGTATTGCGACACTGATCTTCTGAACAAGGCATTCCTTGCTCAAAGGATCACCTGTCAACAGACGCAGCCTGACACCCAAATCGTGAGCAATTAATTTAACATCCTTGGACCAGGGACCCATTATTTTAATTCGGAAATGCTTATTTTATTGGTTTTTATATTTGACAATAGCAATGAATCTCATCAAATCTCATCAATTTGTCTACATTTTATATTGCATATTGTAATATTTTTAATATAAGTGGATCATCATCATCATCAGCCCGTGTCTCTCCACTGCAGGATATAGGCCTTTCCCAAGGCTCGCCACCACACACGGTCCTCCGCCTTCCGCATCCAATTACCTCCGGTATGGTGCTTCAGGTAATCAGTCCACCTGGCCGGGGGGCGTCCAACGCTTCGCTTCCCAATACGTGGCCTCCACTCGAGAACCCGTCTACCCCATCGGTTGTCGGTTCTTCGGCAAATGTGACCGGCTCATTGCCACTTCAGCTTGCTAATCACTTCGGCTATGTCGACAACTTTAGTTCTTCGACGGATTTCAGTATTCCTGACTTTGTCCATCAAGGAAATACCGAGCATAGCCCGCTCCATAGCGCGCTGAGCGACTTTAAATTTGTGGACCAGTCCTGCCGTACCGTATGTCATTGTAGGCAATATAAGTGGATAAAACTAATTAACGCATACATCATAACAACGTCTAAGCCCCAAACTAAACATTATGTTGTGTTTTGGTGCCAAGCGAAGACACTACACACATATAACATCCAAGACCCGGTACCAGTATCCATATTCATCATATAAATACTGGCCCGACCTGGAATTCGAACCCGGGATCTCCAGCATCGTAGGCAGGGTCGCTACCCACTAGGCTAAACGGTCGTCATTATTGTTATATATTATAATTTATTATGTTCTTTTCCAAATAATTTGTACATTTAAATGCTTTAATTATTAATTATAATATAATTATTATAATATTAATTTGTTAATAAACATTGTAATAGGCATAAAGTTTTATTTAATTTTTAGCATGTAAAATAAAATTACTTTTCTAACAAACAATCCTACTAATTATAATATATGTTGGAACTGGACTGCAGGGCATCCCCTGTATATATAGAATCTATTCAAGTAATGTATAATTTTTTAAACATTTTTTTTATCCCGCTCCTTCGCGATCTATTTAAACAACAATAAACCAAACTGCTGTTTGACGATCCGATTTTGGTGTCATATAAAGAGATGTGCGTCCAGTGAGGAATCTCTCATTCTTTTTCTGCAAATCTCTCTGCTAGAGTTCGAACACTACGTAAAGATCTAAAACAAAGTTTTCCAGACTAAGCGTTTTCTGTTATTACCCGTTACTTATATGTTGAGGTGTTTGTAAGAAATTTTGCCCTCTTTTGCTTTGAAATCTTTCCAATATGTCAATGGCTTGCAGAACCCCATAGCTGCAAAAAAGGTTTTATTCTAATTCAGTCTACACTAGGTACTTGATTCCCGATTGCCAAAAAAATCTGTTTTGTCGTGTTTATTTTTTCCATTTCATCATTTACCGATAGTTCCAATCAAACTTTATGGCGGATCTGAATACAACGTCATATGCGTGCTTGCGCAGGTTCAGTCATATGCCCCTCGCTCCACTGCGTCCATTTACACCTAGAACTGGTTACTGCGACGCGACTTGTGCCTATGTTCACATCCGCCATACAGTTTGATTGGAACTGTACATAAATATTATTTTTTTTTTAAATGTCGGCCTGTAATTTTATTTTTTTGTTAAAAACGTATGTCGGTGCTTGATGGACAGATTCCGTACATAGCGGGAAGCCCGGCAGTTTTATTCAAACCTTTATATTAATACTTCGTTAGACATCAAGATTTGGTAAAACCAACGTAAGCTTTCAAATCTATGATGCCATAATAATTGCTATTTTAAGTTATCCCAAAGTTAATTAATTCGTTTCTATTATAATTTGTAATGCAACCAATGATAAAATTTAATAAACCGCTATTGTCCATAATGATGTCTAATGATTTTACTTCAGTTGTATTTGTATGTAGGGATGATTATATGTCCCTGATAAGATTTTAAATTCTTTAAATGATAATGTAGCCAGATAACGTGATAAGCACAAAATAGAAAAAATACACCAAAAATAGGAGCTAATACCAATGCCCTATTTTTATTGCTGACATTTTTATAAAATTGATAGTTATAGTTTTAACTGTACATCAATTATTTTATACCATATTTATTAATTCTAATAAATACCTACTAAGGTGTACGTTCAATTTTAAAAACATTAAATTTTTTTGTAGTGTTATATATATACCTACAAATATTTGTAAATAAATAATAAATTACAATAAAATTTGTTCTGTCTTATTTGTTTTTGTTATGCTTAATTATGTTTAGAATATTGTTGAATATTGTAAATATACAGGTTGGAAATAAAAAACGGGAGTTGGAACGAGAGTATCCTAAACTTTATTAACTGAAAGGAAATATCTCTTTACATTTGAAAAGAAGTAAAAATCAAAGATTTTGGTACCTAAATGACCTGTCTGAGGTGGGAACTGTACTACTAAAATATGAAAAAAAAACCGGCCAAGTGCGAGTCGGATCGCACACCGAGGGTTCCGTACAAAACTGCAGGTATATAAGTGAAAGTAAGTTTTTTTTTACAACGTATACATCACAACAACGTCTAGGCCCCAAATTAAGCATTAGCTTGTGTTTTGGGTACCAAGCGAAGACACCACATACATATAACAACCAAGACCCGGTACCAGTATCAATATTCATCATATAAATACTGATTTTGTTTGATAGATTGATTTTGTTACAGCCTGAAGGTATTATAGACCTGAGTATTTGATATGAATTTCAATTTAATACCTCTACGCGTTCATGAGGAAAGAGGTAGTAAGCTTAAAATTATTAAAAATACTTTTATTATATGATGTAACTAAAAATTTATGCTTTTCGCAATTTTTCCTTTATCTTTGCTATAAGACGTTGCTTCGTACCAAATTTCAAGATTCTGAGTTTACGGGAAGTACCCTGTAGGTTTTGATTGCGTTGCCTTAGAAGTCTAATTTTTCCACAACTCCAAGGGACAGTAGACCTGAGTATTTGATATGAATTTCAACTTGATAGCTCCACGCGTTCCTGAGAAAAAGGGTCTTGACACACAGACCGACGGACAACAAAGAGATCCTATAAGGGTTCCGTTTTTTCCTTAACCCTAAAAAACAATAACATTCCGTGATTTTATAGCACCAATAGATAGGGTCAATCATTGGATCAAATTTTTCAAAATAAAATAGTATTTTCAATAAAAGGGAGACTTACAGGAAAACCACGTATATAATAATAACTCCTGGGACATCCCACACAGCGCCATCTAGACCTAAAGTAAGCAAGTATTATGGTTGTATTATGGGGTACTAGACAACTAATATACATACTTAAAAATTCTTCCTATACTATATACTTAATTATTATCTACCTACCTAACTAGTAAATAGGAATTTGTTTTATATTACGCTTGCCGATGATATGGCTATCGGAGAAACCTATAATGGTTTATGATTAGTCAAGTGCATGTAAATGAACTTTTTTAAATAAATTATTATTTCCTTCATTCATTCATTCATTCATTCATTCATAATATATAGATACATGTATAAATACTTTTACACTCAGACCCACAGACACAGACAAGAAATAGACATGTTCCTGCACACAAATATTTGTCCTGAGCGGGAATCGAACCCGCGACCTTTGGCTCCGCAGTAGGGGTCTCTAACGATCCCGCCTATAAGTTAGTCAATACATTACACAAGCATTACTTTTTCTTACATTTCTTGACTTTTATTCCTGGAACACAATATGTTCTGGACGTACTGTAACAGGTGAAAATGAGATATGTAATAGGTATGAGTACATAGGTACCTACAGGCTATGTACAAAACTTTTTTTCAATAGAGCCTTCCCCTTAGCACTAGACAGTAGACACAAACATGAATATTTATATTTGCTTTTTTAGCTATGAATGAATGAAAAAAAAAAATAATTTATATTATTTAAACACTTTGTTTGCATCACTAAAATTTTTATTACTATTTTTATTTTATTTTATAATCACTACTTATTATTTTCAATAAAGTAGTTTTTTTTTTTAATTTTGAGAAATAGTATTACCTAATTGAAATCTACCTATACCAATCAAAATGATCAAAGTTAAACAACTTAATAATATGTACCTAAACTTCACCTAAAGGTATAATTTGCATAGAGTTTAGTTACGTATCTCCCAGTTCATCCATTAATTCCGTGATGGTTTTTAATTAGCATTTTTAATCCTCTTCCCTGTGTGACACATGGTGAGATTTAAGACTAACCCCCCGCTCCTACCCAAAATCACATGTATTTTTTTTAGTACAAAGTAGGTATCTTAAAAATTTCAGAATATTATCTTTAACTACAGGTAAGTATAATCAAATTTAATTCTAAAAAATATATATAGGTATTAAGGTTGTAGTTTGTTTTGGACTGGCATAAAAATAATAAAGGAAACGTGTAATCATGTGAAAAACATAGGAAATAATGAAAAAAAAAATACGTACTTAACACATTTGCGTTTAGTGAATAAATAAATAAAAATTTATTTCAGGCTAAGGTCCGTAATTCGTTATTAACAATAAAAAATCTTAAAACTAAGGTGAATACATAATTAAATAATTATTTTTTTTACATCACAACAACGTCTAAGCCCCAAACTTTTTTTTTTAAACTGAACATTAGCTTGTGTTTTTGGGACCAAGTGAAGACACCACATAGCATATTATTATTAATTGTTTGTTACCTACCCATAACAGATCTTACAAAATAAAAATTTACATAACAATCAAAGAATTAAATACTAATATGGGTAATGAGAGCAAGCTCAGCATTTTGACGGTAGCAGCATGCTGCTGCCGACGCTGGTTTTCAGTTTGCCCTCCCCGAACTGATAATACCATAAAATAAATTTAGCATGAGGTCGTGCTCAATACTCACAACAGATCATATAATACAGCTATGATAAAATACACATAACAAAAAAGAAAAGATAAGATTAAATAACAAATAGCAAAAAAAATAAAATAAGTAATATAACAACCAAGACCCGGTAGATACTAGTATCAATAATCATCATATTGTTACGGACTAGGTACTAGTTCGGATATCGGGGGTGCACTAAAATACTACTATTTTTCATTAAATTTATAGCCTACATGTAATATACGTTCTACGATCTTACTACGGAAGCTACGGAATTTTCGTAAATTCATGAAGACATCTCTATAAGTAATTAATTCTAGTAAATAAATTAACCTAAGTTTTTGATACTGATTTCAACTTGAAAAGGGTCTGGACAGACCGATAGACTTACGGACGGACAACTAAGTGATTCTATGAATTCCTTTTTAGGGTCCCGTACCGAAACTGTTATTACACAGTATCGAAACTGTTGGTCGCAATTTCGTGGGGATGAACGCCGACGCGCGGGAACATCGCAGACTGAAACCGGACTGACACTCGCCTTCTCGCCAAATAAACACCAACTAGCTTAGAGTATGAGTGGTTAGACGCTAAGCGTAGAAAAGGGCTTGAAGCCCTATTCGTACTTTTATGAGTCTATACTATTTAAACATGACTTCTGCGAAACAAAGAAGTGAGGGCAATAAAAAAAAAGTTTATTAGAACAAAATGGGTATCAAATGAAAGCTAATAAGAAGCTATTTCCAAATATGACGTATTTATGCACAGACAAGTCAACCTTATAGACCACGCTTTGACAGGTACCTAGTAGCATTCTCCAAGGCTATGTAGAGACACTACATAACTACGTCTCTTGTGAGCGGTCAGTTGGAAGCACGCAGGAAGCCATTAAATTGACAATTTTCAACGAGCCAATGAAAACTAGCCGACCTCTCCCCGCACCTCGCCGCTTTTTGGCGATTTCATTTTCGTACTGACGTTTATTAAAGCGTGGTCTATAGGTATTAGGTTGACTGGTCTGTGTATTTATGTCACCATGAGGACACAAACTACAAAACAAAGTGCCACACGGAGTCGTCCGTTGTAGATATTAACTCGCATACCTACATTGACACTCATATATTGTATAGTTCCATTCAAACTTTATGGCGGATCGGAATACAACGCAATAAGCATTACGCAGGTTCAGTCATATACCCTCGCTCCACTACGTCCCGCCACACCCAAAACTGGTTACTGCGACGCGACTTGTGCCTATGTTCCCATCCGCAATAAAGGTTGATTGGAACTGTAGGTACATATCTTTGAAAGAATTAGGCTTGTATCTTACATTGCTCGTATGGCGTTAAATCGAGTATAGTCACTAGAGAACTTTTTTTTAATTATTTTTAAGTCTATAAAGAAAACAGTACAATATGAATGATATTATATATTATTCATTTTAAATAAGTAATTAAGTATTCCATTACATTTTCATTTACAGTAATTTTAAATATAAACTAAGTAAAACACAATAAGTAGGTAGGTATGTAGATAGGTATATTATGTACCTATCTACTTATGTCGTTACAGGTGAGAATAATCAAAAATTACAAAACATCTTTGTTTTAAAAATTAAAATAATATTTTCACTTATAGACGACCAAACAACATGTTTTGGTATGGTTTTTTTTTTTAATTCGTTGCCATATTATTATTATGAAGGACATAATTTACAAAGGATAATTAGTTTGCAATAAAAGTGACATCAGTGAGATATTATTCAAACAAATTTGAATGCAAGTCTATAGATAAAAAATATCAACTTTAAGCTACTACACGAGATGGCGCTAACAAATTTTTTCTAAAAACGAAATTGTTATCGTATATGGTTTGGCTATAAAAATATATTATTATATAAAATAATATTTTTGAACGCTTAATAAGATAAATAAATATTATTTTCTACCGAGAATTGTTTGTCTCTATTTAAGATTTCGAAACCATTTATAGCGCAATTGACAACGTTATTGACTGTAAAAGTTGTTTACATATACGATAGATGTCACTTTATACAGACATTGAACTGTATCATAGGAGTGTTGACTTGATTCATTAAAATTCCGTTAATATTTATTAAAATTAAAAGAAATAAGTTATAGCTAGAACAGTTTTCCAAAATATCAATTTTGGAAATGCATTGTCAGATATTTATCAATGTTCATAAGATTTAATTCCTGTGACATCATACGAAGGGGTCAATCAAAGATTATAAACAATAAATTATAATAGGTACCTACATACCTATAGTAAATTAACTTCACAGCAGTTACAATCAGAATAGACTAGGCAACCCAGTGCCAAATGCAGGCCTCAATAGAATGAGACAGAAAAGAGTACTTACCTCATAGGAGTAGGTATCTAGATTTTTAATTTTTATAGGGTACAGTTATTTTCAAACGTAATTTCTAGAAAAAAAGGTAATGGGACGGCACTACGGGAAAAACGTTATGTAAACAACATAATATTGTATCAAAAAGTAGCAATTTGATATTTTGATTAACAATAGTGCGTAGACTCCTTTTTTGATTTTTAGCTGGGGAACCCTGAAAATTTATACTGAAAATAAACTGGATACCTAAATTTTGTTTTTAATCTAAAATAGTATATACTGAGAAGGTACAGTACTTATATAAGAGTATTGACCGCTTATACTAAAGTCCAAATCAGTGACCCCAATGTCGCAACATTTTCCGATCATTTTTCACCGTTATTTATTTTTATTGAAAAACAATATTTCTGTTAGGTCAGTATAGGTGACGTCGCACAGCCCAAATACTTTGGATTCTCAGATGACACCAAACGTTTTCTGATTGGTCAAATACAAAATACAAAACATATAAAATACATAGCAACAATATGAATTGTTACCAATAGAAACACCGCACTCAGGTACGCAAGTCCTTGTCCAGACTTGTGTTCTATAATATTGTAATTTTTTTTTGTATAAAGTTTATTAAATTTATTTTATTAGTAAATTCATTTTTGTTTTACTGCAACATCTACTTGTCGGCGAGGCGCGGCTGAGGACACGACAACCTTCCCTTATTTCTACAAGTAATAGAGTCAGACAGATGTCAAATTTCATAGGAAGTACACCCCCATTTATCTTTTTTAACCCTCTATACTTACCATTGATCATTGCACCTCTGGTGGGTGATTCTCGGACCTCTTGACTTTATGTCACATGCATTTATATCTATGGTCTTGTGAGATATTATCAATAAAAAACATTTTTTTTCTGGCGAAAACGTAATTCTGTATTCAGAAAAGTTGTACGTTTTATATGATTCTCAAAAATCGTAACATATTTTATGAGTTTCGAGTATCTATACAAAATTAGGTTTTCGCTAGAAAAATAAAAAAAATGTTTTTAATTGATAGTGTCTCATGAAATAAAATGTCTGGCGGTCCGAAAAGTGCGATGCGTATGCCGGATTGCGCAAGACCGCTATACTTCCCGCCGACGATGTAACGCTTCTAGAACTTATGTAACTGTGACGTTTTTGTAACTAACTTCAGAGCCGAGCAGATCAGTGGCATGAATCGCAAGGAAGTACGAAAGGCTTTATTAAAATCAAAATTTTAGCTTTTGAAACCTAAAAGATATAACGGAGGAACCTTTTTTAACCGCTGACGTCGAAAACGAAGGCTGTACAAGTTTGTCTGTCTGTATATGTGTCTAGGTGTTTTTCTGTGGCATCGTAGCTTTTAAAAAAAACTTTATGGCGGATCGGAATACAACGCTATAGGCGTGCTTGCGCAGGTACAGTCATATACCCCTCGCTTCACTGCGTTCCGCTACACCTAAAACTGTTTACTGCGACGCGACTTGTGCCTATGTTCGCATCTGCCATAAAGTTTGATTGGCACTATAGATAGATTATAATGTGAAATGAGATTGAAATAAAATTTATTTATTTCATCTGAGTGATGAAATAGATATAGAGCGGGAGCGTAGAGCGTTGTCTGTCCGATGAAACATATTCGTTCGCAGATTTGTAAAGTGTACTAATAAGGTCAAGACCACGCTTTTCAGAGCCTTCTGTCAATCCTTTTACACTTGCAGTTTGTGGGTGAGTTATACCCATGGCGGCCGCAACACCATCCTGGACACTATCACTGATAGATGGGATTATCCTTTATGGCCCATTGGGTACATCTCCATGTAAAATAAATAAATTATTATACTAAGTATATAATTCTTTCAATAATTACCCCCCCCCCCCCCCCACACTAGGGTAGGCTTCTACTCTGAGAGTCAAAAATCAAATTGTCAAAGGACATAAAAAAGATGGAATGGGCTAAACAATAAGTAGACAATAAATATATATTAAATTACAACTCAAAGGTCCTCCTGTACCGCGAGTGGACAAGAGCAGCTGCATCTCCAAAGTCGTTACATGTGTGTGTGAATGAGTGAGGTGATGAATGTGGGTGTATGTGTGTGTATATGCGGGCATACGGCTTTGTGAGTGTGTGCATACATTTTATGAGTGCCTATATATTCCTATCGTAAGGTTGCGCATGACGCAATGTGATGTTTCAATTGAAATCAGGTATAATCTGGATAATTCTTAGCTATAATATTCTTATTAACTTAGCTCCCAAACGGATGAACCGATTTCGATGCAGTTTTTTAAATTGAAAGCTGGTTTAATACGGATGGTTTTTAGCTACATTTAAGTTTGTTTGCGTTGCGTCTGTAGCGTGACAGTTTCCGTACAGATGAACCTGATTGATCTGATTTGATTTGGTTTGGTATGATCTGCGTAATTTATAGATTTTTTTTTAAACTTACTGTACATATTGCACAGTTTTTTTTTATTAAATAAAAAATCGACAAATTTTAAAGTCGGCTGTTTGTAGTTAAGTTTATGAACCTTTAAATAATCAATCAATCAATCAATCAATTCGTTCGACCTTCAGCCAGACGCAATGTCTGAAAGGGACTAGTCCCAATACACCAAAGGGAACGTAGATAAAGGATGGAGTGTAGATTGTAGTTTGGATTCGGAGTGACGGGAATGAGAGCCAGCCGGTATTCGTGCAACCTTTAGCCAGAAAAAGGAGCTAGGAGAGGTAATAGATATTATAGTGTGTTAATAAATATCAGTGAGGAGCATTAGTTTCCAGTACATTATTCGATTTCATCATTTGATGCAGAGCTTTCTGTGTCCGTTTCTGGTAGGTCATAGAGTTCGTCGGCAGCCTTTTTTATATCCGTTTTGCTTCGTGCCAGTGTGGTCCACTCGTGACGCTCTCGATTGTAGTAGCCCATATCTTGCCTAAGCGAGTCCTCCCATGTGTATATGGGGCGTCCTACCTTTTTTTCTCCTGCTGTGAACTTAAGTGCGGCTTGTAGTATATGATGTTCTTCTCTTCTTAAAAGATGACCGTAGTAGCAAATTCTTCTGGTTTTAATGATTTTAGTTATGGTTTTTCCTTCGAGAATTTCTCGCACTTTCAGCCGTGGTTGGTTTCTTGCTGCTTGCAGCATGTCCTTCAGAATTTCTCTTTCGTACTGCCTAAGTCTTGCTCTGTTTAATTTGGTTAGTGCTACTACGTTCGGGCCGTATGCCATAGATGGAGCGATCACCATTTTATAAATTAATTTGGCAATTTTTCAGTGCATTTTAGTTTTCCTAATGAAAGGTGTTAGGCCTTTAGCATTGCGAATTGCTTGTTTGCATCTCATCCTTATTGTGTCTTTTCTTCTTAATTCTGCTGTCAGCTGTGTGCCCAGGTATTTGATAGTTTCCGTGGGTTTTATTGGAACTCCGTCTATTATTTGTATCTGTTTGGCATTGTCCTTATTAATCGGATCTCTGACCAACATTTTAGTTTTTGTCTCGTTTAGTCTTAAGCCCACGGATATTAGGAGTTCTTTCAAATTCCTCATTATATCGCTAAGGACTGCAGTATTGTCGCCTAAAATTATGATGTCGTCTGCGTAGCATAGAATAGTAGGGAGTTTGATTTCTCGGTCTTGGTCTAATCTTACTTCGCTGAGCAGTTCTTCAAGGGTTCTTAAGACATCATCCAGCAAAATAGTGAAGAGTCTAGGTGAAAGTGGGCAACCCTGCTTCACTCCTTTTCCTTTGGTGACACTTTCTGTTCTTTGCCCGAACCATAATATTGAAGTATGTTCTCTGAGACAGGTCATGATTCTGTTGGCTAAAGTTGTATGTGCTACTGACTGTCAGGTTATGTTGCTCACAAAAGTCAAGAAGAAAAAGACCCGGGTGGTTTGATGATAGATGGAACAGGTTATGGCCTATTATGGTTTTCCTTGTGTAGTTTTTGTCGTTAGATCCAATGTGTGCGTTAAAATCTCCAAGAAGCAGTAGTTTTGAGTATGTACATTTGTTTCTCAGTAGTGAGGCAATGTATAAAAATGATGAAATAGAAAGTTTTTCTGTCGACCACTGAGGGATGTGTACTGATATTATAAACCAATTTTTAGGGTACGAATCTGTTTCGGTGTTCAGTTCCAAGTGGATGCCTAATACGTTGTTACTTTTCCTTTGTATTTTAATTATTCTTGTTACCGCGTTCCTTCTGATTAGTATACCCACTCCTCTTGTTTCTTGTGCCTTTCTTCCCCCGCTAAGTATCCAATCGTAGTGCGCAGAGGCAAATGAGCCGCTTGCTGTGTGAGTTTCCTGTATGCCTGCGATAGTAATGTTTAACTGGTGGAGCTGTTGATCTATTAATTTTTTCTTCTCGGGCGTTGCGCAACCTCTTACATTCCATGTGCCTACCAGCATTTTGTTACAAGGTGTTCCGTTAGGTCGGTTAATTGGTGAGCTCCTTCTTATTTTTAAATCGTTTGTGCCGGCGCAGCCTAGTCCCCAGTCTTGGTACTCTGGGAGTGTCGATTTGTTACTGCTTGTTGTTGGCATCTGGGCGGTCGTATCACTTACATGTGGGAGGCTTTGGGGATTTGCAGTATTTTTTAAAGGAGGTCTGAGTTCTTGTGTTCGTTGGGCGACAACGCTATCGTAGTGATTATCTGTAAATAGTAGGTATATGTTACCCTGCACTTGTGCCCCAGAGGGATGGTATGAAATTGTAGCGGCGTCGTGTTGAATTACGTGGACGTTGACTAAGTAGTATTCTGAAGCTGCAATGAGTATATCTTCGCCCCCCCCCCCATGAGCCATCAGTGAATTGTTTTTCAATGAACGTTGCGGTTTTTTCTTCTAGTGTTTGGTTGGGGTAGGCGCTGCTTACATCCAGTATATTATTTAGGAGGGCTAACTTGATCCTGTCAGAGTTTTGGTGTTCTTGAACGAATTGGGCAAGGTCTTTTCTAACCATTCTATGGTTAAATGTTAGTCCAAATAGTTCGTTTATTTGATGTGCTATTGCCCAGAAGAGGCAATTTCCGTCTCCTGTTATTTTAATAACTGTGTAGTTGTTCATGTCGAAATTCGTTATGTTCATACTTGCTTATGATTCTTGTAAGCATAAATAACCTATATTTGGGTTGGTAGTTTAGTAATGCGACGTGACGTTAATCCGTCTTGAACAGTAAACTGTAATGATAAATCGTTTAGTCGTTTGTCAATTTGTTTAAAACCTAGATAAGAGCTTAAATTGCCTTAGTTTACACTTAACCTATGTTTATTAGCAGATATTGGCTGTAAGCTGACGATTTCGTATATTTCTAAATATTTATTAAGAGGCAGAGTAACTAAATTAACGCGGCGCGGCGTCTCTAATGTGTACAAGGGACCCTATCGTGTTGCTTGGGTTACGGTTTTTTTTGTCCTTTCTAGTGAAATGAGCCGTCTGGAGTCAAGTGGACCGTTTTTTTTGGGCAATAAAGTAACACGCGCTTGTTTGTTGGGAATACGACTGCGTTTTAGGTATTCCCGTGTTATGTTGTTTATTGAAATAAAATTATTACTGATTCTTTTTGTGAATGCGATTTATTTTGTTGTATGTTGAGTGTGTCTAGTGGCTATGTGGATGCACTGGTATTCAGAGTACGTGTTTTATATTTTATTATTGTTAATAATTTTTTTTTTTTTTTTTTTTTTTCTTTAAATATGTATTATCATGACAGCGATGCGTATACTTATTTTATTGTGAGTTATTGTTTTGATGTTTTATTTTGTGTTTATATGTCTGGTTACTCAAAGTGTGTGTGACCTAGTTGGTGAAGGGGGTCTACTAGTAGGTATTCAATGTAGGAGTTTTAAAAACATACATAAGGGTACATAAACACAAGAGGTAGCAAGGTTGACTCTGTAACAAATTGTATTTCACTTTTTAATATTTTGTTTTCTTTCTCAACTGAAAAATTATGTTTGTGTATTATTTTGTATGTGTAATTTCATTTAGTATTTAGTTTGGTACGATCTCACCCGGATTCCAGAGGTGTTTTTGCTTTGCTGAGGTATGTAATGTCACGTTAACAGTTCACCGTTGCACTTATTTTGTCACTAAGGTTCTGGCCCAATAAGCGATTTGGGTTAATTTGAATTCGAAGCGGACCGCCGACGTATTCTCGGTACAAAAAACGATTTGGAAACAGTGCCGGGACAGCTCGACCCCAAAGCAAAAATTCTCGGGGACGACGGGCCGTACGCGTAGGTACAAAGTTTGCGTGCGCTCGCTGTGACAGCTGGCGACAAACTCCCAAGTTTATGAACCTTTAAATAAATATTTTATTTCAAATTTAATAAACTCTATACAAAAAAATATCATTTAAAAGTCAGAATAATATAGATTTATTAATTTAAAAAAAAAAAAATATTTTTGCATTTTAAAGACGTCGGGGACCCATGTGGGTTGCTTGTAGAACATCGAGCAGTGTGACATGTATTCATTGCTTAAAGGATGTCTTAACGTTGAAGACACTTATACGTGCTTCTAGGATTGGCAAGATGATTTCCATCATCATCATCATCAGCCCGTGTCTCTCCACTGCAGGATATAGGCCTTTCCCAAGGCTCGCCACCACACACGGTCCTCCGCCTTTCGCATCCAACTACCCCCGGTATGGTGCTTCAGGTCATCTGTCCACCTGGCCGGGGGGCGTCCAACGCTTTGCTTTCCGGTACGTGGCCTCCATTCGAGAACTCGTCTATCCTACCGGTTATCAGTTCTACGGCAAATATGACCGGCCCATTGCCACTTCAGCCTGCTGATCGCTTCGGCTGTGTCGACAACTTTAGTAAGATGATTTCCAGTTTGCTCTGATAGAGATATATTATTACATGGGTGCGGTATAACTATAGTTGAGTAGGCGAATGGTCCGCAAATGTTTGTGATGAATCGTCACATGACTCCATAGTCCGTTTAGAGTTCGTACGTAGGCGGATACGCTGACCCTTCAAGTATACTATGTTGCGTACATAAGATTGATCCCATAACCTAAATTTTAAAATGCGATATTAAATCTTATCAAACATGTAAGTGAAAGGGACGAACGACTTAACAGCTTTGTAAAATGATATAAATCTGTGACAAAACTATGTATGCGTAATTTTTTTTTAAAGTATTGGCGTGAGTAATTATTTTTAGGATACATATCTGTGAACAATTACCATCACATGATTCACATGGTATCTCTAACTCGATTCTCTGTGGTCCTAGCACTCTTCATAGCTTTCCTTTGTTTTTTATTTATTTGTTTATTTATTTATTTATTAAGCATATAATACAATAACGCACTACAATACCCTGCAAAACTGTTTCAACAGTTTGACTGCAGGAAGAATTACATATAATGCGTCATAATGTGTATACAAAATTTAAGTTAACTAAGGGAGTATGCTTAGTAAATATTTTTTAAATTTGTTTTTAAACTTAACACTATCAGGCTCGAACCGGATGCCATCAGGCAGACTACTGAGCAAATACGGTAAACGTTTCTTTAGCGTTCTATCTCCAAAGTAGTTAGAAACTCTAGGTACTTCTAGTCTACCTGTTGACACCAACCTCGTGCCATAGCTGTGATTCGGCTGTGATAAATAGTGTTCCAGACTGCCATGGTTGTTTACTAACAAAAGGTACTTATGCTTTAGACTTACTGGTAAAATTTTAAACTGTGTTTAGGTATTTGAAATTTTGACCATACCTAGCTATGTATAACCGGTCTATACGCGTAGTGATCTTTCCTATTGTATTAGAAATGTTTTCACTAATATTGCTTTATAATATTTATAAGACTTTCTGTAAATTCTTTTTTAATAAATAAAAAAATAATAATATTTATAATTTTTTTTATTATATTAAATTATTACTAATAATGTCGATACTATATCATTTAGTGAGTCATGATTTTCTGACTTAAGTATATAACTATCACTGACTCCGTGCCTAGGAGAGCACGTTAAGCAGTCGGTTCCGGACGCTGTCAATAAATGGCGGTCGTTCAATACCCAACACGCAGTAGAGTGGCGTGGTGGATTTAAGCTCCAAGTCCCCATCACCCTGGGGGAGGCCTAAGCCCCTGCAGTGGGGTAAAAAAATGGGCTGATGAAGTGAAGTGAAGATATCATTTAGAAAAATCTGAGCCTTATACTTTATCGATCGATTGGTGATCTTTAAAATCACTTATTTGAAAAATATTTTAAAAATAGGATAAGCTCATTTGGCTTTGGATGCTATGTATATATTAACAGCGATACCTTTGATCTGGAACAAATGACACTCGAAATACTTGTGTAACAGCATGATATTTTAAGTGAATGGAACAAGTATGTAAGCGTGCGTATTATATTTACTCTACCATGTCAGTTCCGTCGTCTTTGACGTACTTAACTTAAACCACAGATGATTATAATTGTTCCTAAGCCTTATACTGTTCAATCATAGGAAATAGTAGATATTTAGAATTACATAACATACGTAGGTACACATCACAACAAACGTCTAAGCCCCAAACTAAGCATTAGCTTTTGTTTTAATTAAAATAATTATTATACAACTATTTAATTAAAGTGTTGTAAAAAATATTTAACTGTACGTACCCGCAGTTTTAGATATTTGTGGTTTGAACAAAATAAACAGTTTCAGTATTGATAGCTTTCTGTCTGCGGATCCGCTTGCGTGGACTACACAGTTTACCGGGACACCTTTTTCCGGAATAAAAAGTAGTCTATGTCATTTTCTAGCTTATAGACTATATATGGAAAAAACTATAGCGGTCACGGTACAACTGTGTAGTCCACGCGAACGGGGCCGCGGGTGGATAGCTAGTTTGAAAATAACATAGCACATGTTACTCGTTGATAATCGGTGTTGATAATAATAATAGTAATAATAATAATAATGACGTATACATCACAACAACGTCTAGGCCCCAAACTAAGCATTAGCTTGTATTTTGGGTACTAAGCGAAGACACACATACATATAACAACCAAGACCCGGTACCAGTATCAATATTCATCATATAAATACTGACCCGACCTGGGATACGAACACGGGACCTCCAGCTCCATGGGCAGGGTCCCTACCCACTAGGCTAAGTGATCGTCTAATAAATAATAAAATAATGTACCTTTCTATAGGTAAAAGAATTTAAAAAATCATTTAAGTAGTTTTTGAGTTTATCCATAACAAACAAACAAAAAATACGAATTCTTCTTTATAAAATTAATATAGATAACACAACAAAAGTAATAGAAACCAACAATTTTGTGATTTAGTTTTTTTTTTTAATATATTCAAAAGCCATTTCGACACAGAATTATAATATACAACTCTGAACATGGTAATGAATACGTTTCGGGATTTATATTAAATCTTATACAATATATGAGCAATTCTTGTATATGTATATGTCGTAGGATGATTTGATAATTCGAATTATCGCAAAAATTCTAGGGATATAGCGAAAACAGGAATAATTAGACAATGGTAATTATATTTTCCAATCTTTTTAAAAACCTTCTAAACTTTCTAAAAAAAAATTTTTTTCCGAAAACGCGAGTCGCTTTAGTAACATTGAACATTCTTAACGCTGATTGGCTTGATTTTTGCTTACTGGCCAACTCTTACTCTGATTGGTTCCTTTTTCTATCTTTCTGGTTTGCAGTTATCGGCCACCAGATGGCGCGTACTCACAAAAAAATGGTCAAGCGTAAAAAAACTAAATGTTTTGGTAAGTTAGAAATATTTGTTATAAATTTTAAATTTAATTAAAATTCTCGACGCCGACGATAAATCTCAATACAAAAATAATTAAATAATTGACGACCGCTTAGCCTAGTGGGTAGCGACCCTGCTGCGAAGCTGGAGGTACCGGGTTAGAATCCCAGGTCGGGTCAGTATTTATATGATGAATATTGGCACCGGGTCTTGGTTGTTATATGTATGTGGTGTCTTCGCTTGGTACCCAAAATACAAGCTAATGCTTAGTTTGGGACCTAGACGTTGTTGTGATTGTGTGTGTTATTATTATTATTAATTACAAAGCTATGAAACGAACGTTCCGTCATTTTTAAACAAGGTATACACATATCATCTAAAGTACTTACTGTATAATATAATTAAATAATTATATAAGTTGTTACTTGAAATTTACTATATTATAAAGCAGTACCTATTCAAGTTCGTAAAATTGTTGAAATCGCATTAACGCAACCCAGTGAAAGGTTACTTTGAACGGTCGGTTATTCCGTCCGAGTTACTTCCGAGAGCTAAACAAAGCCAGCCATATGCAGTTTTTTAATGTTATTTTTTTTAATACAATACTTTTATATTCTTCTATAACATGCATTAAATTGGGAATGTTTTTCTAACTTCGTTCAGGTGTTAATTGGATAAGTTTTATCATCGAATCTTTCATTGTTAGAAACTCGAACGGACGGCTACACCGACAAATAAGTCTTTAATAATTTATATAATTTAATAACAATAATAATATAATTTAAATATAATAATTTGGGTTTTTATTTATACAACAATAGGTTAAATAAACTGCCATTCAAATTAATATATTTCTCTAGAATTTATAAAATTAACTTAAAATTTAAAAATATATAATCAAGCGATTTTTTTATCACCGGCCAAATTTTTCCAAGGCTTTAGGTAAAATCTAAAGACCCCCTTTTTTTTTAAATAAGTAGGTCAATTTCTATTATATAAAAAATATTTTTTCCAAAAGAATTATCAATACAACGTTGTTACTAAGTTAAATGTGAATGAGAAAGGTGCGATCGCGAGTGTAGAGGAGAAAAGTATTCCGCCGGCGGCCGCTGATCGACGTAATTATCAGTTGCCCTAACGTCTCGATGTAATTAGCTAGCTTCAGTTATAAAAATTCCAACTAGGTACAGAAAAAAAATATCACTTATTAAATTCAATACATCATTACAATACTTGCAACCGATCTGTGCGATTCTGAAGTTGGTCGCAAAAACGTCGTTACCATAAATTAATTTCATAAAAATGTTGTGGCGGGAAGAGTACCTATGGCGGATGCATGCTAATAATTCTGTGGCAGAATTTTGGTTGCCTTATACCATATATCAGCCCATCGTTCCCTACTGGAAGGACTTAGGCCTCCCCTTAGATGAGGGCGCTTAGAGTTTAATCCACCACGCTGCTAA
The DNA here is from genome assembly GCA_949709985.1 of Luffia ferchaultella. Lineage (NCBI taxonomy): Eukaryota > Metazoa > Arthropoda > Insecta > Lepidoptera > Psychidae > Luffia > Luffia ferchaultella. The sequence continues at coordinate 5,938,898 of OX453264.1, read as the reverse complement.
AGTGCGCGTTAGTGGTGGTTTCCGTATGGGTAGATTATCAAAGAACTTGTTTATCAGGTAGCAGAACTGTAAATAAAATCCATGGAGTTGTTCTGATACAAATAGCTTCGGTTAGATAATTATTACAATGTAACTTTTGCTAATTGAATCAAATGTAAATTAATATTATTTCTTAGTAATTGTATAAGTTTTATATGTACCCATTTAATTATATTCATGCGTTTATATTTGAATGTCATATAACTTTATGTTCGTACTTTACAACTTTCATTGAGCGGAGGGACAAAAAATAGAAATAAAAACCGGCCATGTGCGAATCGGACTCGCACACGAAGGGTTCCGTACCACCATACAATATAAAAAATCGAGCGCGACGTTAATCGAACTTAATAATTAATCGTTATTATTATGTAATTTAAGAATTATTGTATAAATATATTTTATTTTTATTTCGTTAGTTATTTAGAAGGCGCTCGATTCTCTCTGGCTAATCCGAAAAGTAATAACATGAGTGCACTGATAGTTAGAGACAATTTTTATTACTTGTTTTATTACAGTAAACCTTTGACTTTTAGTATTGATTGTGAAGAGAATAAGCTCTGCAAAGGAAAGCGTAAATTTATAGTACCTAGTAATACAATGTAGTTTTTATCATAATTTTTTTTTGTTACAATTACAATTTAATTTACAATAACATCACAAATATAAAATACATATAGTTTTCGCTTATTGGCTAAACGCTTTGTCATTTTCTATGGAATTTTTACAAAATTTTTACTTATAAAGTTACATTTTATAAGTTCATCTATTACTCGTTAAATAATACAGTCTAGTTAGCTGTGACAGTTTTCCTTTTAACTACGTTATATTTACTCCTGTCATAAATTTTTTCCACATATCACAAAACAACGGTGTAACTGGTAGAAAGGGGGGGGGGGCATGACTCTTAGAAAAATTAGGACTTTAGGAGTGCATATCTCAACAACTGTTGACAAAAAATTGTTTGAAACTTTGATATAATTTTTTAAGATTTATTGTTTGGTACTTCTCGCGTTAGTATACGATGATTTTTTTTTTCGTACTTCAGTTACAGCGACTTATCGCAAAAAAAAAACAATTTCATAATTTCACTACGTCATTGTGTAGTGGTATGTAGATTACACCTACCTTCCAAATTTCATCTATATATTGCTATCAGTTTCCGAAAAAAACCACAGACAGACAGACAGACAGACGGATGAACGGACATACGGAAATTATAAGAGTTCCTTTTTTGCCATTCGGCTACGGAACCCTAATAATAAACGAATGAGTCGTCTCGCACCTTCTCTTCAGGTAACACTGTCACAGATGAGAATTTATGTACTCATAATGTTTCATTTAGCACTTACATTGTAATTATGAAACTACGAAAGTTGAAATAGGTAATAATAAATATACAAACTGGCTAGAATTGATCAAAATCATTATTACTCAATGTTATTTTAAATTCTGGCTTATAAGTAAATTGAAATTATGTTCTCTCAGTTGGATAAAAAAATATGAATTTGAAAATTTCATATTTTTGATCGTACTATCTAAACCTACCTATATAAGTAATAATAATACCTGGGACATACCACACAGCGCCATCTAGATCCCAAAGTATGCAAGTAATATGCTTGTATTATAGGGAACTGGACAACTGATATACTCACTTCAATATTCTTTAAAATATATATATAAACATAAAGCTTTTTTATACCCAGACACGTAACAAATGGTTCATGCACACAAATATTTGTCCTGGACGGGAATCGAACCCGCGACCCTTGACTCCACAATTAGGGTCTCTAAACACATAGCCTATCAGTCAGTCAATACTCTTCTAAAAATCATAATTATTGACATTGAAAATAAGTATTTTTTTTTTCACGACTGCGGAGAAAGAATATTCAGCCTGTCTCAAGGATTTCGACGAAATTGTTGTTTGCTCATAGATTGATTTCATTGGCTGCCCGTAATGCGGTATATTTTGATGTTTCTTTGACTTCTTTTGTATAGCCAAAACTGAATCTTTATATTGTAATCTTATAACGATAAAATTCAAGATTTTGATTTTAACTGTCGTCTTAAACTATAATGGCAACTAAAGTTCAGAAGTTAAAAGTCTTAAGTCAAAAGCTCTATCTCCTTCATCATTTAACTGATTATGATGAAACGCAGAAAAACGTATAGAAAAAACTTTTTCAAAGTATTTAGGATGCTTAAGAGGACATTATTTGCTCCAATGATTTTTTTTTAAGAACGGCGCAAATTTATTCTGCACAACATTCGAAAATTGATCCGCTATGACATAATATGCTTACGTACGTCATTATAAGTGAATTAAATAGATTGTAAAATTGAATGTGAAAGATAACGCGGAATGTGTGATGCTTAAAGTGATAGCTACCTACTTTAAGTTGTGTTTGAAATGAGTTTATTCAACTTAGATTAGGATTAATAATAATAATAATAATAATAATAATAATAATAATACACACAATGACAACAACGTCTAGGTCCCAAACTAAGCATTAGCTTGTATTTTGGGTACCAAGCGAAGACACCACATACATATAACAACCAAGACACGGTGCCAGTATTAATATTCATCATATAAATACTGACCCGACCTGGGATTCGAACCCGGGATTTCCAGCTTCGCAGGCAGGGTCGCTACCCACTAGGCTAAGCGGTCGTCATAATGGCTTAGATGCGAATCGAATTACAATAATTATTCACTTTTAATTCCTCACTTTCTGTGCGCTAATGTGATATCTTCTTCCTTTAATAGATATATAATTAGATGAATCTCCATACAATGCATTAAGGGATGAAAATTCTTTTTCGCACACCCTATCGTTTTTTGTATCGTTAGACAGAGCTTTAAATACGCGATGAAATTTATTAAGTGACTTCTTTATTTAGGCATTCATTTTCGTGAATATTTCAGCAAATATGATATTCTAAAGCCACTCATAATGTGTGTGTCCTTCTAATTTTACAACCTAGTTATTTAAATAACAAATAACTGAGAAAAATTAAGGAAACGGCATATGATAAATTATTTAGAAAAAGATACGTTAACAAGTTTTGGAAATTCAAAATGTTTAGACCGAACAAACTTAATTTAGCATAACCGGTGGTCGATCGATGTAACTAGATGTGTATTCGGTACATACTTGACAGCTCTTTCATCATCAGCCCATTTTTACCCCACTGCAGGGGCTTAGGTCTCCCCCAGGATGAGGAGGGAGGCTTGGAGCTTAAGTCCACCACGCTGCTCCACTGCGGGTTGGGAACTGTAACGACCGCCATCTATTGACAGCGTCCGGGACCGACTGCTTAACGTGCTCTCCGAAGCACGGTGTCAGTGATATTGTGTACTTAAGTCAGAAACACTCATTGGTACACGCTCGGATTCGAACCATGGCCTTATAAATTTGAGACAGGTTCGTTGCGCTCTGGGCTATCACGACACATTGACAGCTCTTTGTCGACTACTTAGTCGAGAAAAACCAGAAATCTACGTTCCTTGATGACTGTTTCTTGAATAGTGATATTAACATAAAAATAAATGACACATATAACGTTACCGTATCTCAAAGGACAACGACCGCTTAGCCTAGTGGGTAGTGACCCTGCCTACGAAGCTGGAGGTCCCGAGTTCGAATCCCAGGTCGAGTCAGTATTTATATGATAAATATTGATACTGGTACCGGGTCTTCGTTGTTATATGTATGTGGTGTCTTCGCTTGGTACCCAAAACACAAGCTAATGCTTAGTTTGGGGCCTAGACGTTGTTCATGTATACTTTATTATTATTATTATAAAAGAATTAGTGCCAGCTTTTCTCGGTAAACAGTTGCAGCATGATTTTGGTTCCCTTATAGTGCTTTAAAATAATTTATTAATTTTTATCGTTAATCTTTATTGCTTTTTTACTTTTCTAAATTTCCCAGTTTATGAAACTAATCAATTATTTATTATAATTTATGGTAGTTTTCTATTTTTTTTATTATATATTATTTATTATTTACAAAAACAGCCCATCGGATAAAACCTCGGTCTTAGTTTTAAACGTTTCAACTCCAATTATTTTCTTAACACTTCCAGCTCTTTTTTCTTATTTTTTATTCCATTTATCTCTTCGCACCTAATTCTATCCTCTACACCAGAGGTCGGCAACCCGCGGCTCGCAAGTCGCATGCGGCTCTTTCGGTGTAAAATTGCGGCTCTGCAGTTCTATACTAATTAATTATTAATTATTTTATTATCAGAACCATTAAAATTGTGCAATCGATCCATTAGTGAATACCATGTCTGTCTCTCAGCCACTCAAAGCGTTTTTCCATGAATACAATAAAAGTAAAGTAAAAAGCTAACTAACAAATGAAAATTTTAAGTATCATGCTTGAAATTTAAAACTGTAAGTTAAGAGCTAGATTTAACCAAACATTCAGAATGTATGCAAAACTCATGTTCCCCGTTGATAGGACTATCTCTTACTCAATGTCTGTAGTTGTATTATTAGATTAATTATTTTATTAATCCGGCTAAAATACTTTAAACTAAAAATTTTTGTATGTTTTTGTATAAATAAGCACTATTTCATATTTAACGTAGTTCGTTATAAATCTAAAATCAAATATATAATACTACAGAAATGCTATTAAAAAGAAAATTTTTAGTAGCTCTTTAAAAACTTGGAAATTTTGTAAATTGTAACTCTTGGCTCTTCCATGCCAAAAGGTTGCCGACCCGTGCTCTACACCCATTCCACCGCTTCTCTTGCCCTACTTTTCTTCCGTAGTTCTACTAATTCCTCTTTCCCTCCCCACCCGGAAGCTCAATCAAGTGCTCTAAATCTCCCTCTTCCCGCATATTTTGCAATTTGTATGCTCATCTGCCAAACTTATTCTTCTTTGCCATTATTTACTTACTTCCTCGTTCCCCTTTTTTCAGGTATGTTAACCCAAGTAGTGGTTGAAATTAATTCTTTATAACTTCAATTATTACCTTGTCTCCAATATCCCACCATATTCCCATTACCCCTCCTCTCTACTTCTCATCTCTTTACCATTTTCTCCATCTTCCTACATTCTTCTTCTTCTCACCTTCTATCCGCTGTAGCCGTTTTCCCTCCGTATAGAATCTTTTTCTGCTACTTAATCTCTCCCCGACCAACCATAAATACTTTGATTTTCAATCAAACAGTTTTCAGTTCTTCAGCGACATAACCGATGATTACTTAAGAATATGCCTAACTATTTAACTTCCCAGACAGATTTACGAACGTTATTCGAGCGGTTACATCGCAATTCAAAGTAAACAAATTATTGTCGAGAAAGGTTACTTACTTATATCGTATTTTGACAATTATGACATGTATTGATGATTTCACAATAGATTACGTCACGCGTATCCAAATGAAAGTCGTCATTATTTATTATAATATCTTAAAAATACCGCCAAGTGCGAGTCGAACTTGCACTCGAAGGGTTCCGTGGGTACAATATATATATATATATATAAACACGTTTATTTTATGGGGACCCCCTTAAATTTTTAATATTATTCTATTTTTATTATTTTTATCATATTACTAAATTAGGGACATACTAGAGAAGGGTCAAGTTCAGAGTACCCGGAGTATCCGGAGAGCGTGCATGAGAAGGGTGATAAGTGTTGATGAAGCGAAAGAAGTATGTCAGTATGTCAGGATCGCACTAAGTGGAAATCTGTAGTCTCTGCCTACCCCAATGGGAAGCAGGCGTGAGTGTATGTATATATGTTTTATTATTTGTTTTTATAGTGGCCATAAGAATTCACACTGTGAAAATTTCAAGTGTCTACTTTACAGTTCAGATGATACAGCCCTGTGACTGACGAACGGACAGCAGAACCTCAGTCATGGGGTTTCCGTTGGTACCATTTGGGTACGGAATTCTAAAAAAGACCACAGTAAGTCGATAATCACTGACACCGTGCTTCGGAGGGCACGTTAAGCAGTCGGTCCCGGACGCTGTCAATAGATGGCGGTCGTTACAGTTCCCAACCCGCAGTGGAGCAGCGTGGTGGACTTAAGCTCCAAGCCCCCCTCTTCATCCTGGGGAAGGCCTAAGCCCCTGCAGTGGGGTAAAAATGGGCTGATGATGATGATGATGATGATGAAGTCGATAACACTGACGATCGATTCCCCTTTCCCGTGACTTACTGTCGCTGTTCAGGTTGACCCCTCCCACACTTCACCGCATAACTTCCCCCGCGTTTGCAGCTTACAACGTAGTAATAGTTCTGTTAAATAACACTGGTTCTAATTTTAATATTACCTTATTGTTACTTCTAGATGGTTTTACTTAAATATGGTAATTGCGTCATTGATTTAAATCAATTCGCAATACAAATTAAAATCGGGTAAAAGGTATTATGTATGTGAAAGTAAGAGACGTCGACGTAGGGCTTGACACTTGATATTGATACAATTTCACTTAGTCAAGTCAGACTTGATTTATCGAGGCTACATTGGTTTTTCGTAGGATGCTATTCTTCGAAACGGTTTCTTGTTATTATAATGTAAAATATTATAAAAAATAAAAACTTATTAATTAATTTATAGTAAATTAAAAACAATTATACGAGGTGCGTTTTAAACCTTCTGTCAGCTTTATGTGGGTTACTAAGTATCAACTTCTAACTTCAAATAAATGTATTTTAATTTTTGTAAAATTAACGCATTTTCACTGCTATTCACGGTGCTATCGGAAGCGTTTTGCGGTCAGTAACCTTCTGTGAACTATTAGATTTATTTATAGATTTATTAGATTAGTCAGTTGAGACAGTGGGACACTTGATACAGATGTATTTTCTTACTAACATTTTGCATTAATATTTGCAATTTATAATATAATTTTGATAGATATGTTGAGTATTTTGAAAATAGGAAATAAAAATACATCAAGCCCTTGTTTGCTAATAGCTCTCAATCAAATGATTAAAATTTTAGCAATGTTTTATTGAAAATTTTTTTCGAAGCTAAATATTAAGTTCAGCGCTTTTTATCCACATTGTAGCTTAGAAACATGAAATTTTCTTTCTGTCTATGAAAAGAATTCGTTTAGTAAGCAATTAAATGAGTTTTTCACGATTTTGAAATTTCGTATCATCTATCCCCATGTCATTTGGTACGTCCCCCGCTCTGGTTTTTGATCAATAACTTCCAAACAAATCCAAAAAAATGTAAATACTAATATAGAATGAATAGAATAAAAGACAGTCGGTGTTGAGAAATAGACGAAAATCTATGTACGCGAGTAGTGAGTCAAGTAATATCGTAATTATGAATTATTAATAATCGATAATGTCGTGATAGCCCAGAGCGCAACGAACCTGTCTGAAATTTATAAGGCCCCATAGGGCCATAGTTCGAATCCGGGCGTGTATCAATGAGTTTTTCTGACTTAAGTACACAATATCACTGACTCCGTGCTTCGGAGGGCACGTTAAGCAGTCGGTCCCGGACGCTGTCAATAGATGGCGGTCGTTACAGTTCCCAACCCGCAGTGGAGCAGCGTGGTGGACTTAAGCTCCAAGCCCCCCCCTCCGCACCCTGGGGGAGGCCTAAGCCCCTGCAGTGTGGTAAAAATGGGCTGATGATGATGATTAATGATGAATAATCGATAATAATAAAACGAGAAAGTTAGTGAAGTGATTTCTTATTATTTTAAGCTCCCGATAGAAACGGATCCTACAATTTCAATCGAATAACATGGGAAAGTACACAAGATTTCCGTTTTCGAAAGATAGTCGAAATTCTAGAAGTGTTAAAACAATACTACGCAACATTTCAGTAATGGTACATCCATTACCTGACCTTTTGATCTGACAAAATATCACCAGGGAGGGGGATTTTGCCTCTATTTTGGGAGATCTGACTCTCCTATTTTTTTTTTTTAATTTTAAACATACACAGTGAATCTCTGTGAATAGTAAGCAAATCTCTTCAAATATTAGGAGCGAAAGAAGGTCAAAACATATAAAAAACGTCTCGAATAATTGGGAGACCAGTCAGTTAGTCTCTGGACCGTAAAGGGCGAACAAACAGTTAAACACACAGACAGAGGTAGCCTCGTTTATAAAATATGCGTATTTAGAACTCATTTTAATATTAACCTAGTGGAACAGCCACGACCTAGTTGACTTTAGATACACAATTACCTAATTTAGCTATCAAGTGTTAGGTAACTTATGAAACATTTTACTTGCTCTCGTTTGAGCTGCGGTTTTCATTTAAATTCTAAAATCTGCAGTTTTTGTTGTTTTTATTTTAAATCTAAAATGAATTAAGTCTTTAGTGAATTTTCGATGGTACAAAATCGACCAAATTAATTTGTCTCGGACAGGAATCGAGCTCAGGATTTTGGTTTTGCAGTTAAGGTCTCTGACCACTAGACCCATAGGTTAGTCATATGAAAACTAGCCTTCAAAAGTAACATGACCTTTATTTTTGCTGATATGAGCATCGGATATAAAATTTTAAAAATTTACGGCGAGTGTATTGTGGCACCATAATTTAAATACGGCGAATTTAAATTTATAATTTTTAATAAATTTGACTATGGGGTTTATTCAAATATTTAAAAAAAAATCTCATTTTTTGCAGTGGATTACACATAAGAACAAAAATGATTGATAATATTAATTTTTCGTTACCACTGTTACTTATATATTTTTGTGAGCACTTTCATATGTGATGAAGCATGAATAAAATCTAAATAAAATAAATTAATGATCAAAAAACATCCTATCCCATCAGCCCTTTTTATACCCCACTGCAGGGGCTTAGGCCTTCCCTCAAGATGAGGGGCTTGGAGTTTAAATCCAGCACGCTACTCAAATTTGGGTTGGCGGATTGTAACGACCGGCATCTATTGACAGCAACCGGGACCGACTGCTCAATGTGCTCTCCGAGGCACGGAGTCAGTGGTACACGCCCGGAATCGACCCACAGCCACATTGGCTTTATAGATTTGAAAGAGGTTCGCTGCGCTTGGGCTATCACGACCCATGCTAAATCGAAACACTTCAAAACGAAACACATAAAAATGGTTTTTAAACTGTAGGGCAGAACGACCCGAAAGCAACCTCAGCTTTAATAAACGCGGTGAATGAACGATTCTGTAAATTTTGTTTCTGCATATTGATTTTCAATCTAGGTAAGCATTAAATATTATTAGAATTAGAAAAATTTTAATAAATTAAAAATAACATTAATATCTGTGTGGTTTAATGTGGATGCAGTTCAGAAAAAAAGATATATAAATTAAATTTCAGCACATAAATTTTACAAGTCAAATCTTTACAATTACAATCAGGAATATTATTTTGAAGTCGCAAACATCGAGTTATAATTTGTAATAGTAAAATAAAAAATCGCACAAATAAGGGGCTGTTCATTAATTATGTAAGACAATTTTTACTACTTTTTAACCCACCCCTCCCCCTATGTAAGAAAAAATAAGATTTGTTTAAACCCCCTCTCCCACTAGCCAATCTTACATAAGATCGTTATCTACCAAAATTACATAGAAATACTTAGGAGGAAAAAAATATAAAAATTCGTATCGTTTCACACTGAACAATTTTTTTCTGTCTAGTGCGATTGGACACATGGACAACGAAACTTTTAAAGGCCTTTTGGAAAAGAGTGTCAATGTTAATTTTTAGTGACAGCTGCAAAAATAAGTCTGTAAAGTTGGTTGTAGGTGTAAATTCTAATTTTAACTTATTTTTTGATTTTACGTAAGAACTATATAGACCTCCTCCCGCCCCCATGTAAGAAAAAATAAGACCTAGTCGGACCCCCTCCCACCCCAAATCATCTTACGTAATTAATGAATAGCCTCTAAGTATATATTTCAAACGGGTGATTATTTAAAAAAAAATTAAAAAATTATTAATTAATGATAAATAAAATGAATCACTATAAATTATCACGATAATGTAGAGTTTTAACTCAAAATATCGATCATCTTGTCCCGAACAAGACTTAAAGCAAAAGCAATCAGTATCACTAAAGGTGCTTCGGAAATATACAGAGTTGTTATTACGCTTGGTCTTAAAATATAAAATTATTGCTTAGTGCGTGTATAATAATTTATGAGGCACTTCATTCAATTTAACAAATTATTAAAGTTGGTTTTGTAAAGTAAGTAAAAGTTGACAGGCGAGGTAAGGTAAAACGAATAAGGCAAATTAAAATTTAAATAGGTCATGAATTTAAAACTAATTTTTATGTGCCTAAGTTTCAGTTAATTTTTTAATAATTATACACAAAAATTATTACAGAGTCTAATGGAAGAACACTCGTAAACTATAAATTCGTGTTTTCTCTTCTTTTTATCACTTTGTCTATGGTGCTAGTGCTAGATGTCCACTGGTAGACATAGACTTCTTTTCTAGATCTTTACCTAAAACAATCTTAGGTATTTAATTCTGTGTTATGATATATATACCTATATATATATTATTTCTCTCTCTCTCTCTCTCTCTCTCCCTCACCCTGGGGGAGGCCTAAGCCCCTGCAGTGGGGTAAAATGGGCTGATGATGATGATGATGATATATTTTTTTTTTATATTAACTAATTTTTAATGTTTTATGTTAATTTTAGTTACCTACTGTTTTTCGTAGTCCTGTTTATTGTTATTGTTGTGTGTGTAATAGTGTGTATCGAATAAAGCATTTTCTTTCTTTCTTTCTTTCTTTCTAATTAAATTATAATTAAATATAACTGATACCTCACATTTTTGGTATGGTAGTGGTTTGTCCGTCAATACGTCTTTTCGTGCTCTAACGTCGTTGTTTCCAACGAATTGTTTTACAAACTTGGCATAGAGGTTCCCTTTGATCTTTACTTTTGCAAGTACTATTTTGGAGCTGATGGGAATAAGTAGAGCATATAAAAGAATTGAGAATTCCATAGGATTTCTTGAAAATTACCACAGAGTTTCCTTTTGACATTTAGTTTTGCAGGTACCATTTTGTAGCTGATTGGAGGAATAGGATCAAACTCTGGATAAATACTGTATTTAATATTAGATTATTTAATTTATATATTGTTTATGTACATAATATTTCTATTTAACTAGTACGTGCAATTTATTATTTACGTTTTATAAAAAATTTAATAGAAATCGTGCTCTATGTCATATCCGTATCCGTTCCTTTCTGTTGTAGAATTTGAGTCAACAGTCACTTCCGTCCGGTATAAAACCTCCGTATGAAGCAGTACCGCCATTGCACTCTCTGACTCCGACCCGGTTTCATCTACACGCAGCAATATGAAGACATTTGTGAGTAAACAATTATATAATATATAAAAGATGCTACTCGTATAAAAACATCGACATTTTTCAACAGATTTTGGTAAAACTTTCACTGGGAAATTAATTTTCAAACTTCACAAAAATTAAGGCAAAAAAATTTCTATTAGGAATAAATCACGGGACTTGAATTTTTTCTTATATCACAATTAGTATAATATACAAATTATTTGTTCAGTTTTGCATATAAACGTGCATACAGACTAAGCTTACTTAATAAGGTCGTTTTGAAGAGAAGGCAGACAAAATATTTCAGATTTTCTCTATTAGTTTTGAATATATGGTATTCTATATCTATAAATATATCAAAAGAAAAATATCGAATGCATCGAAAAATTTCAAAAAAATATTAATCGATACAAAATAAATTTTTATTTCTTAATAAATTATCAGTTTTCGATGAACATTTTCATAAAACTATTTAATCCACTAGAAGATACTCTACGTTTACGCTGTCGTACTGAAACTACATTTAAATAAAGTTGTTGACGCGCCGCGTTTGGCGACAGCGCTTGTTAGAGATCCGGTACAATATTATTTTAATAAACGAAAATGATCGAAAACGATACTGTTGTTGGAAAGTGTTGACCCCACCCACACTTCGCCCCACACTTGCCCCCGCATTTGCGACACACAGCTTCCTAATAGTTCAGTTGAATAACGCTCGTTCTAGCCTTACTATTATGTTATTCCTACGTCTATGGTGTAATTAAACCAAAATTAGGGAAAATCAAAGATATTTGCAATCGCTTTTTAAACCGATACGATAACGTCAATATTATTTCCCTGAGAAACAACAAACCATGGTGTCACGTATTGTGTTTACTTAACAGTTATTTTCAAAAACTGTCACCGAAAAGTACCTAACGTTTAGTATTTTAGTTTTAAACAATTACCATTAAGTTCGTGATAGCCCAGAGCGCAACGAACCTGTCTCAAATTAATAAAGCCATGGTTCGAACCCGGGCGTGTACCAATGAGTTTTTCTGACTTAAGTACATTAACTATCACTGACTCCGTGCCTCGGAGAGCACGTTACGCAGTCGGTCCCGGACGCTGTCAATAGATGGCGGTCGTTACAATCCCCAACCCGCAATGGAGTAGCGTGGTGGATTTAAGCTCCAAACCCCCTCCTCACAATGGGGGAGGCCTAAGCCCCTGCAGTGGGGTAAAATGGGCTGATGATGATGATGATGATTAAGTTCACGCAGTCGCATCTGAAAGTTGAGTAGCATTTTAATAATATACACTGATTAAACAGCGACGAATTTTAGCAACAGTCAGTAAGTACTGTTACGTAAATTAGTTAGCTGCGTCTGTGGCGTAATAAAAAAAAAGGATCTCTTCTAAAAAGTAATCAAGTGCCAGTATAATTTGCAAGTCTGGCGTTCCGTGTAGCTTATGCGAGTCATATAAATAAACTGGTAAAAGCCGTCTCGGTGAAAAGGTTCTTGTTAGCATTTAACAATTAAAGTTAATTTAAAAGAAATATTTCAGTGACATCAAATATGAAAGGTAAAATAGAAAATTCATCAAAAAAAAAAAATTAGTACGTTATCAATAAAAACATTTTTACATTTTAATCCTTAAATACGCTCTTAATAATTGAAAAGCTTTGTAACAAAGACGGACGACCAACAAAACTTTTTCAAAATAGTTTTTTTCCCTTTTTTAGATGCAAAACCCTAAAAAAGAGTTTTCCCAAGCAAATCAATAAATCAAAATATTAACAATTAACCGAAAATCAATAATTAGTAGATACCTACCTTAAAAGCGATCTTTTTTTTAAAAATTTTTCCACATCACATGCAATTAAGTGACATTTTTTTTTATTGTACAGAAGATGGCATTAGAAATTTTCTTTCATTATCGTTTCAAGGAAATTAGATTGTTTTTCAAACCTTTACTTCTGATACTAGTCTATCCAGTTTAAAAAACAATAAAAACATCAGTTTCCGGTTTACATGCAACGTCTCTGCCTACTCCTCTAAAGACAGGCGTGAAATTGTATATGCGTAGAGATTTTTTAAGGTTTCCATTTGGCATTAGGGAAATTAAATAAAAACTTTATTTAAAAAATTGGATATGTCATTATTTTATTTATAATCATTTTTCCGAATGAAACATGGAGGAAAAGCTTGGTTAAGTCAAACGTAAATATTATGCATGAGAAACAGACCGCGGGTCTATTATGGAGGGGTTTTTTCCGGTGGTCGCCCACAGACGCAATCGTCAGTCGCTTGCGCATCCTTGGAGTAATATGAAAATTTTGTGGCGCCAATATCTCAATATTTTAGTACCTATCATTGGTCTAGTATTAAATAGCCCACATTAATCATAAAAGTACGAAATGACTAGCAGCCCTCTTCTGCGTTTACCACCTACCACCGTACAACCTAACCACTCGTACTCTAACTAGCTGGTGTAATATGGCGAGTTTCAGTCCGGCGAGGTCTCCGCGCGCCGGTCTTCACCCCCGCGAAGTTGCGTTTGACATTTTCGATATTGTGATAGCCCAGAGCGCAACAAACCTGTCTTAAATTTATAAGGCCCCATAGGGCCATGGTTCGAATCCGGGCGTGTACCAATGAGTTTTTCTGACTTAAGTACACAATATCACTGACACCGTGCTTCGGAGGGCACGTTAAGCAGTCGGTCCCGGACGCTGTCAATAGATGGCGGTCGTTACAATTCCCAACCCGCAGTGGAGCAGCGTGGTGGACTTAAGCTCCAAGCCCTCCTCCTCATCCCTAGGGGAGGCCTAAGCCCCTGCAGTGGGGTAAAAATGGGCTGATGATGATGATGATGATGAAGTGATTAATGACTCTACTAAAACCGAACGCTGCTGTCAAATGTATTTACTCCATGTGGCTAATTAATCTAGACCGTATTGGGTTTGAAATATTTTTATAACATACGCTGGTTTGTTAGTATGGTCTCATTAATTTGGGATTCCCATTCTGTTACAGTTTTTGTCTTCCCTTTATCTTATTATACGTTACGTGCACTGCCAATAACTATATTTAAAATGTAGCTGTAGGCATTTTCGTTTGCAAACCATCATACCGTAACGTGATAGGCAATTGTAATTCGATAAACTCGTTTTCAATTTCCAGCAGGAGCAATCCGAGAGCCTTTTCAATAATATTTTTTTATATATATTATAAACATCAAATTTGTCGGTTTCCATACAACAAAATATGGAACTTAGAGAGAGGAAATTAAATTACTCAAATTAATTTTCCCAATCGTCACTAATCAGTTATTAAAGAAATTGTAAATATTATTGGAAAAAGAAAGTTTTAAATAATCTTAGGTAAGATTCGGTAATATTAGGTAAGAAGTTGGGTGCTCCGTTCACATCTCATCAGAACTCACGAGGATGAGAACGGGAGTTAAAAAATAAATAAATGCATGTCTTGTGATGAATTGTATGTCCGTCGATGACGTACCTAAAAAAAAAATTACTCAAATCGTTTACACCTTTTATTTAATTGGCGTAAAATACAAAACGTTTACTTTTTACTAAATTACTTTTTAGCGAATTTTAGCTTACCAATGAAAAGTAAAACTAATACAAAATACAAAATACTGAATATAAATTTTATTTTCCTCTGCATCATTTACTAAGTGGCGTTTGATATACGTAAGCAGAAAAAAAAACAATAGCTTCAGAAAAGCTATGCACGGCAAAAATAAATTTATTTCTCGTCTTTACGACATTTTTCGTCAATTTTACGACATCCTCAGAACCGTTAAGCCTTCCTGATGCGACGAACGAAAATATCTACAAATGGATTTCGAAATATTGTTCACGTCTCATATTCGTTAAATGTAAACAGTGAAATCGATTAATACGTATCGTGAAAACAGTACATGCAAACTCAAAAAAGTAGAGAATTTCAATTTTTAAATACATTCTCACACGAAATGTGGACGAAAATACTTCTTTTTTCGCGTAAATACCTACCTATTAAGTCTTTATCATCATCATCATCATCATCATCATCATCATCATCATCATCATCATCAGCCCATGTTTACCCCACTGCAGGGGTTTAGGCCTCCCCCAGGGTGAGGAGGGGGGCTTGGAGCTTAAGTCCACCACGCTGCTCCACTGCGGGTTGGGAACTGTAACGACCGCCATCTATTGACAGCGTCCGGGACCGACTGCTTAACGTGCCCTCCAAAGCACGGTGTCAGTGATATTGTGTACTTAAGTCAGAAAAACTCATTGGTACACGCCCGGATTCGAACCATGGCCCTATGGGGCCTTATTAATTTCAGACAGGTTCGTTGCGCTCTGGGCTATCACGACATTCTATTAAGTCTTATAAACTGTCATTACGCATATTAGATAAAATATTTTATTTTGCGGCCTCAGCCGTTTTACGTGAGCCTCCGAACACAATTTGCAGTATAAATGCTCCACGAAAACTTTCGACTATATATATTTATATGTATAAAAAATGTTTTCGTAATTTACATATTTCTATGTATTTTTACAATAAAAATATAATTGGAATTTTCAAAATCATAATAAAATACTAACAGTTTGTTCACCGTATGAGGTCAAAATAGTGGACAACCGATGATTTCCGGTGATTAACATTTTCCGTTGATTGATATTTTCGTTTGCATTATTTTTATATCCGTAAATTTTCTTAACATATAATAATAATAACAACACAACCTAACGTCTTGAGATACACATATATTACACTGACCTCAAAATATGATTCCCTGCAACATGAGTACAAAATGCATAGACCCATGTAAAACTCTGGAAGTGTACTATACTATATCCCAAAGTAGGGTAAGGACCCAAAGGTCAAAAAAGATTGCTATCAATTTCCAACATGGGAATCGTACCAGGACCTTCTTTAATGCAGACGGAGTGTTTTTCTGCTGGTATTAAACACGTAGCGTTTTTATTTGGCTCACAGCCGCAATCATGTTAATGTGTCTAGTGCCAAGTATTCAAACGTAACGAAACAAGTTATACATAATGGTTTCTTCTTCTTCACTTCATCAGCCCATTTTTACCCCACTGCATGGCCTTAGGCCTCCCCCAGGATGAGGAGGGGGGTTTGGAGCCTTATAATGGCTAATGAATAAATAATAACTACAAAAATAAAATCGTAATAATTTTAATTCGCTTCACTGGCAACAGTCTCTGTGCTGATGATTTAACGCGCTGATTGCGGAAACCAGAGGTCATTCACCTTTGACATGTCCGGTCGCGGGTATTTAGTTATTTAGATACCTGTCAAACACTTGTTTTGCTTTCTGTAATGGGCTAATGTCATTATAAAAGTAAACAAGACATGCAAGATCGTACCGAATCTTTTATGTTATAATATTATATTATATTTAATTATTATATAATATATATATATATATATTATTATTATTATTTTTCTCATGTTAAGTTACTTCTGTAATAAACACGATTAATTACTTTAGGTATGGATACTACTTTGTGAACATATTAACTGGATTTTCATTGTAGACGAATGGTACCCAGTATTTTTGTAGCGTCATTTCTATTGTCACTAAACATGTTTAATGAGTTTAACTAAGGTTTATTGTGTGCCTCGGAAAGCACGTTAAGCTGTCGGTCTCGGTTGTCATCATTAGATGGCAGGCAGCGTGGCGGATTAAGCTCCAACACCCTCATCCCGAAGGAAGGCCTCAGCCCCTGGAATGGGGCATATTGGGCTGATATGGAGGTTAACTAATCGCTTCTGATAATAAAACTTACGAAATACGTTTAGAACAAGTCAAAAGTAAATAGACAGCATGTCGTAGTTATTTTTACCTATAGATTTTTAGATAGATAGGTGATATACAAGATTTTTTAATCCAATTCAGTCTAGATGAATTAGCCGGAATGACCAAAACTTATGAAAAAGGCTCAATAATGTTTGTGTGTCTCGGAAACATATACGTAACCTCATACTTGTTCCTCAAACGGTAGGAAGACATCTTCACAAGCTACAATCCTTAATATTTTTTAAACTAGACGTGACGTTCTTGAAACGATATTACATCAAAGAAGACAGTTTTTATGTCATATATTGTGAAATATGTGAATTGATTGCAGACAATATGGAAAAGCTTTGAAATGAGCCGCTTTCAAAGTTTCCAAGCTAGTTTCAGTCTCACAGTAAAAAGTGATTTCTTCTATCCAGAATATTTCTTTGAATCGATACGCACTGTGTGAGACCACGAAAATATTTTTTTGGTTTAATATGCTACTTAGATAGTTCATGGTATACGCAATTTTTTTTTTAATAATAACGTATACATCACAACAAAGCCTAGGCCCCAAATTAAGCATTAGCTTGTATTTTGGGAACCAAGCGAAGACATCACATACATATAACAACCAAGTACCAAGTACCAATATTAATATTCATCATATAAATACTGACCCGACCTGGGATCCGAACCCAGGATCTACAGCTTCGTAGGCAGGGTCGCTACCCACTAGTCTAAGTTAATAATTAATATATAAAAAAATCTTGGAGTTTTGTACCCATCTCAAAGGATGAAAATAAATTCATTTGCAATATTTTGTTGACCCATAGCTTCTCAACTGTTAGAGAATATTCAAGTATCAAATTAATTTTTTTTTATTTGGTGTGAAAATCTGTTGATGGCTTTCCTATTTCCTCGGTTGTACTTCTATTCTATTTGTATTTGAAACTTCTGAAATTTTTGAAAAAAAAAATTTAATTGTTTAAATATTACACAAAACAAACTATTTTGATGATTTATCTGTAATTCGCTGGGAATTTCCATTGGTCCAATTTTAATATAAAAAATGGTTCGAAATCTTTTTAACTTGTGTACATATAAAAGCTTGAAAACGACTTTACTATAAACTTTACCTCGCCCACGATTAAAAGCTTCGAATCCACATTCGAATTCTAAAGTCTTCTGCTTTGATATCGAAGTCGTGCTTTAAAATTACGTAATAGTTAATTTTCATAGTTTGTGAAAGTAAAACGAGCTGCATCTGAAAGTCAGGCCAACAAATTTATATTTTATCGTGTACATTCATAAACTGGTAATAAAATGATACCGCATAAAACCTAATGTATATTATTTGAACGCGACTAAAAAAAAACATACTATTTAATTGGTTGGCTATAAATTATTGATGCTTTGATAGATTCTAGACATTGAAAAAAAAATCAAGTTCAACATAGTATGGAAAAAAAAACTAATTGTATTGGAGTATTCTGGTGAAACGATAAAAATAATAATACCTGGGACATCCCACACAGCGCCATCTTGTTCTATTGTAAGCAAGTATTATGCTTGTATATGGGGTACTCGACAACTGATGGATACTTAAATACTCTTTACAATATATGCATATTTGATATATGACGGCCGTTTGCTAAATGGCCGTCAGTTTCTCGTTCGGGAAACAAGAATTTGAATACACATCTAACTATAAAGTTCTTCAAACTTCTGTCGCCTAGACGTTGCGAGGTAGGTAGGTATTAAAACCGTTTTATTTATCCATTTTCACCAAGCCACCAATTCTTAGAAGAAACGTAACACCACCCTTGACATCCTCTGTTTTATAAAATAACTAAACAAAAAAATTACTAAATAGAATACTACCAGCGTTTAGTTTTTGTCTAAATTAAGTTAAATCACTGATACACGTTCTGGTTCGAGATAACATGTCATTTGCATATAATTTCTTTACTGAATTTTTTCGCATATCATTAACCTTCTTTTAATCTGATAGTGTAACATAATATGCATTCTGATGTTAATACTTTATCTGAAAATCTATCCAGTGCTCTCAAATAAAAAGAAGGGTTTTATTTCCACTGTCTAGAACTTTTTGCTAAAAAAATGCTAGTTCCCGCCAATTTTACATTGTTTTTCGGTCTATGGAAATAAGTAAAAGTTTAGCGTAAGATTGATATTACTAATTGACAGGTTGACTAACCGATTGATCGAGTGGCTAGAGACCCTAACTGTCACAGCCAAGGGTCGCGAATTCAATTTTCGCCCGGGATAAATATTTGTGTGCATGAAAATGTCTATTTTTTCCGTGTCTGGATATAAAAGTATCTATGCACTATATGTTTATATTATACACTAGCTTTCCGCCCGCGGCTTCGCTCGCGTGTACTACACAGTTATACCGGGACAGTTAAAGGAACGCGACGCTTCAGAACAGTGTAACATTTTCCAGAACATTCTAAAACTTAACTACCTATGAAATCTCTATAATTAATTTCATAAAAATTTATTAAGCCATTTTAGTATGAACAGTTGCTGCCCCACAAATTGGTCTCAAAATCAGTCAGTCAAAATCAATCGTTTTGGAGATTAACCGGAACAGACAGACTAACAGACACTACGATTTTTTATATGTATATAAAAAAAAATGGCTGTTCACTCCTGATAACGTCCTCTTTTTGTTTGTAAAATTTCAGTAAAATCGGATCAGCCGTTTCGACGATTAGCTCTAACAAACAGACAAGCAAACACACAGACAAAAACCAACTTATGTTACTACTGATAACCTCCTTTTTAAGTGTGTGATTCATAGAAATGGTTTAGTCGTTTTGGAGATTAGCCTAAACAAAAAGACTGACAGACAACCACGCGGACAAAAAGTTACCTAAATCACTTCTGACAACCTATTTTTAATGTCTGCATAGTTTCATTAAAATCTTTAAAAGTTTGGCTTAAACATACATATAGACAGACAGCCAGACAGACAAACAAAAAGTAGCGTAAGTCACTGCTCACACCTCTTTTCACGTTTGCGAAGTTGCTTTAAAATTGGTTGGTGGTTTAAATATTTTAGAGTTTAGCTCGAACAGACAGAGAGACGGCCAGACAGACAAACAAAAAGTATTGTATGTCACTCCAGACAATTTCTTATCACATCTGTAAAGTTTCATTGAAAGCACTTCAGCCGTTTCGGAGATCAGCTCAAACAGACAAAAAGTAGCTTATGTCACCTTCCATAATGGCTTCTGCACGTCTGCAGAGTTTCATTGAAATCAGTTCATCCGTTTCGGAGATCAGCTCAAACAGACAGACAGACAGACAGACGAAAAGTACTCTATGTCACCAGCGATAATGCCCTCTGTAAGTATGCAAAGTTTCATTGAAATCGGTCCAGCCGTTTCTGAGATTAGCCGGAACAGACAGACAAACAGACACTTCAATTTACCAGGTATTATTATTATTAAATAAGGACTGTGGAAACACCTTATTGCAACTTTTTGGTCAAAAGTTCCCGAATTTATGTAGCAATAGAATTATTTACATGATAGCCAAACGGTATGGGTATCGATCGAAAGGCACATTTCTGGTATAGGTGCTTGTAATTCAGTTTTAAGTTAAAGTCCCGGGTTCGGATCCCAAGTCGGGTCAGCATTTATATGATGAATATTGATATTGGTACCGGGTCTTGGTTGTTATATGTATGTGGTGTCTTCGCTTGGTACCCAAAACACAAGCTATTGCTTAGTTTGGGGCCTAGACGTTGTTGTATTGTATATGTTATTAAAAAAAAAAATTTGAAATTTTGAATTTGTATTAATTATACGAAAAAACACATTCACTTGTATACTTAATAATTTTATTATCGTATTAGATGACAGAAGTCGAAATTTCTTAAATCTAAATTGAGCCTTAATCATCATCATCATCATCAGCCCATTTTTACCCCACTGCAGGGGCTTAGGCCTCCCCCAGGGTGAGGAGGCGGGCTTGGAGTTTCAGTCCACCACGCTGCTCCACTGCGGGTTAGGAACTGTAACGACCGCCATCTATTGACAGCGTCCGGGACCGACTGCTTAACGTGCCCTCCGAAGCACGGTGTCAGTGATATTGTGTACTTAAGTCAGAAAAACAACTCATTGGTACACGCCCGGATTCGAACCATGGCCTTTTAAATTTGAGACAGCCTTAATAACTGTCATCAAATTGAGAAAGCGAGTAAATTCTAGAAAACTGAGTAATGATTGGCACGTTGTCATTTTCATGTTATTACGCTCTCTGAACACATGGCTAATTTTCGGAGTTGTTTCATCTCTTTGTTAACAAAACATACCTATTTATTTACAGAATAATTTCATAGTATTGTACGAGTCGAATCACTGAGATTTAAATTCAAAGAAATATAATGGCAATGCATTGTCAGTACATTATTATGTTCATAAAAAATAATACAGTTTAAAAAATAATTTTATCAGCTCATTTAACCCCATTGCAGGGGTTTAGGCCTCCCCCAGGGTGAGGGAGGATTTTATTATATATTATTATATATATTATTGACAGCGTCCGGTACCGACTGCTTAACGTGCTCTCAGCGTGCAGTGATAGTTATGTACTTCAGTCAGAAAAACTCATTGGTACACGCCCGGATTCGAACCATGGCCCTATGGCCTTATAAATTTGAGACAGGTTCGTTGCGCTCTGGGCTATCACGACTTGTTTTTTGATTTTGAAATGAGTGAAATGAATGAATTCGGAAACTTGAAATTTTGATATAGAAAATATTAATGCTAGCAATAAACACGAATCGCAGTACCCACTACTAGGCGCCATAGAACAAGTATGTGAGCTTTAATAATAAACTTCCAAGCAATATTATAGCTTTGTCAATAAATTAAGCAATTCATGAATATGAATATAAAACGATTACTTATGTCTAAAGCGTATTACAATTTAAACAAATATATGAATGATAAAAATGCTTACAGTTAAATCCACTTAGTTTTAAAGACAATAGTTTGTAACGATTTGTAGTAAAAAAAATAATAAGCCAGTCTTCTGGTGTTCTGTGACTTAGCTTTATTACCTTAAAAAGTGACAGGAGTCTCTTGGTTGAAAATAATTGAATTTTTATTTATTATTTTACGAAGCTGGAGGTCCCGGCTTCGAATCCCAGGTCGTGTCAGTATTTATATGACGAATATTGATACTGGTACCGGGTCTTGGTGTTTATACGTATGTTGTGCCTTTGCTAGGCACCGAAAACACAAGCTAACACTTACTTTGGGGCCATGACGTTGTCGTGAGGTATACGTTATTATTATTATTTATTTATTTATTTATTTGAATGTTATCTACTAAAATGTTAATTATGAAAAGAGCCAGATAAACTTTTTGGTAAACTAACTCATACAAACATAATAATCGTAGGGCTATTACTATACAAAGAAAGGGTGATACTAGCTTCTGTAACTGACGCTAGGTGACAGTTTTCGCGCCAAAAGAGAGTACGAAAGAAATATAGTATGATATCACAATTGCCAATCTCCGCGGAGATGAAATAGGTATGCTAGACATTGTCATAAAATATGATTGAGAGTTAAATTCGACTCTCGTTCAGCCTCGTTGAATTGTATAATAATAATAATAACGTATAAATCACAACAACGTCTAGGCCCCAAAGTAAGCATTAGCTTGTGTTTTGGGTACCAAACGACGACACCACATACATATAACATCCAAGAACCGGTACTAGTATCAATATTCATCATCTAAATACTGACCCGACCTGGAATTCGAACCCGGGACCTCCATCTTCGAAGGCAGGGTCGCTACCCACTAAGCTAAGCGGTCGTCTACCTACGTCTTGATACCGACCTGTCAAAATTGATTAAATTATTCTAGAGAGATGAACACAGGAATGTGTAGATATGGAGGGAGCATACGCTTCGTTTGAAGCAGGTGATAAATGTAAAAATTTCAATTCCATCTTGATTTTCGGCCAAACGACACACTATTATGTATTATTAGACGTTGTTGTGAAAAAAAACAAAAATAAAACTATATAAATTTGTTCGATATAAATATGTTCGCTGTTTGTTCTTGTTTTAACAGAGTCATGTAAATCCGTATGGTGTTTTCAAAAATTAATTCTAATAAATTTGTAACAATCTATAATTACGCATGTATACCAAATAGGCGAAGATTACCTAAAATCCTTTGATGAAAATTTTAAATATGAAAAATAATTAAACAAAAATTATCTTACGAAATAGTTATGCAAAAAAAAATTTTTTTTTTCTTTCCGCATATCAAAGCCCAGGTCCAAAGCTATATGCTGTACTAGTGAAATGTATATGTTTCTAAAAGAAAAAAAAAATTATAACTTCCTATAATTATACAGACTCCACATAACTGCTTTCTTCCGTAATCTGACTGAGGTTATGCAGTCGTATGAATGCACTCGTGGAGTAAAAGTGAATGTATCTTTTTTACTTGTTCCCATGTCTCGATGGACCGTGTATTATTACATAAGATGCGATTCATGTCTTCGATTACTGTGCAAATGTCCACAGTCGACAAATTTACAATATAAATATATGGTGTGTGGTATGATAAATTATAATGGAAATTATGTTAATTGGAATGGATTGAACAATCGACCATGTATTGTTCCAATCAAATTTTATGGCGGATCGGAATACAATGCTTTATGTGTGCTTGCGCAGGTACAGTCATATACATCTCGCTCCACAGCGTCCCGCTACACCTAAAACTGGGTACCGCGACGCGACTTGTGCATATGTTCACATCCGTTATAAAGTTTGATTGGAACTGTATCAACGACGCATTATCCACAGAACGTTAGAGTAAATAATACCTAATACATAGAAAAAACTTTTAAACATGATATTGATTAAAAAGTCTTCCTGTTCGGCTGCCCATACACCAAACTTATAGAGCTCGCTAAAACCAGACAAAAAGTTTTAAGTGCGCACATGGCGCAAACTGACGGTTACCGAGAAAAACATGTTTCAAGTTTATGTTTTTCTAATCACAGATTTTTTTGTTTAAAATTTCGGTTTACTTCGGTAAGTTTTACACGCTGTATAAGATTGGACTACGTTCAGCCGAACACGCCGTATAATTGATGATTAGCGAATTATGAGCGTAATAAGTCTTTATCTTTATATTAGGTCGTTGTACATACAAAAAACGTCTAAATGACAATTACTTTAAGGATTCTTTTCTACCTTTTGAGTATAGAGTAAATAAATGTGGTTTGCGTTTGGTTTTAATAGAGTTAGAAATATCACTTCACAATATCGAAAATGTCAAACGCAATTTCGCGGGGGTGAAGATCGGCGCGCGGGGCTTTCGCGGACTGAAACTTGCCATCTTGCACCAGCTAGCTAGAGTATGAGTGGTTACGCAGAAGAGGGCTCCTAGTCAATTCGTTTACCACGGAACTTTAAAATTTAACTCAGTTTTCGTAATTTCACATCGAACACAATTTACCAACTAATTTCTATAGTTACTAAATTAAACGACTCCAACATTATACGTGTACCTTTCATATATTTTTGATTGCTTTTATACAATGCTTTTTGTTTGCTTTTATTGTATTCCATGACAAAAATCGAGAGAATGAAATTACCTTCGAAAGTGATTGCTCGCTTACATACAACGGAAGTAGATCAAACACCTTGCGTGCCAATTTCTTGTCCGGCGTTATGTCACTGCATGTCGTAATTTTCGATGAGCTTTTTTAGAGCGCCCATCGCCTCGCCAGTCACATATAATCGTGGTCGTTGTCGTAATAAAAAAAAAACTGGCGAAGTGCGAGTCGGATTCGCACACTAAAGATTCCGTACCATCGTGCTATATTTAAAAAATGTGTTTCTTGTATGGAGACCCCTCTAAATTTTAACTTAACTTTATTTTTACTATTTTTTTTATTATAGAGCGGTCACAGTAGTAGGTACACAGTCCATGAAAATAAAATTTCAAGTGTGAGCAATGATTTCAGAATTACCAATCACCAAAAACCCAAAAAAAAAACACGTTTCCCGTACGGGGACCCCCTTTAATTTTTAACTTCATTTTTATTATTTTTTATTTTAGTGGCTATAGCAGCGCATACTCCACGAAAATTTCGATATTGTCTTTATCGATTGCTAGACAAAAAGGCGAAAGCACGAACGGGTCGTGCCTGTAACTTTTAAATAGGGAACCCGGTAATCTACATTTGTGGCCGGCGGCCTTGCCATACCGAACGTGGAAGACAAGGTTTCCTGTCAAGAATCCTCTCGAATTAACGTTGACGCGTTTAGAAAAACGATTGTTTCAGTAAAGATACGAGTAAAATAGACCCTTTATTTTGTCTGGTTGTGGAGGTCTGGTTGGCTAGGCTCCCGTGAGCAGATTGCAATATTTTTTGACTCAATAGACACCTCTTAGCCTGTTCTCTGTTTTTGAAACTTTATTTGCATCGATTTTTGATCCGTGCTTCTTAGTATTTTTCGATTTTGGGCGCGCCATGGCTATTAGCGAAATTTCAACGACTCATTTTTCCGAAATTCACGAAATATTTTTTAAATTTATTATATCGATAGATTCACTATTTAATGCACTTAACAACGATACCTCATTTATAACTGTAGCATAGTATTTAACAAACTTATCTGCCTCTGAAATTTTTTCCTGAAATCCTCCTTTGGCCAATGTAAATCCCGTCAAAATTGGTTTAGCCATTCCAGAGATTAGCCCGGAAACAAACAAACATACAAATTTTACTACTTTTAATCTTACATTCCGCTGGCGTGGACTACACGGTTGTACGGTGAACTCTTTTTTCGGAATAAAAAGTAGCTTATGTCACTCTTCAGCGTATAAACTATATCCATACGAAAAAGTATAGCGGTCCCGGTACAACTGTGTAGTCCACGCGAGTGGAACCGCGGGCGGAAAGTTAGTTTGAGATTAAAATATAGCCCATGTTACTTGCTGATAATGTAGCTTTCTGTAGGTGAAATAATTTAAAAAATCAGTGTCCAACTGTCCACGCGAGCGAAGCAGAAAACTGGTATCTTTGTAAATTATAACCTATACGTTTTTCTAATGTATAAGTTATATTATTGTAAAGTTTCATTGAAATCCATTCAGTAGTTTTTACGTGAAAGAGCAACAGACATTTATATGTATATACAAACTTTCCCGTTAATAATATTAGTAGGATTGTTTTTAAATTAACATTTTTAAATTATGATGAATTAGTTGGAATAAACTCCTATATGGAGGTAGTTAGAGGTACTCCTATATGGTTGTAGGCTTATGTGTCTCAGAAGATATTTACGCAGCTTCCAGTCGATCAATTAAATGATTACTGTTCTTGTATATTCCTCAACTAACAATTACTATACGAAGGTGAGATATTCTAAGAAATTATGTAAGACACCGTAATCTCACCGAATCGGCCGCGGTAAGGCGTGCAGTTGGCGCAGAAGATAAATTATAATAAAAACATTCATTGTCGTATAATTCTTTTGTTGAATGAACATTCTTTGTGTAATATAAAGGGCGAATTCAATAGAAATTATATTAAGTCTATTATATTGCTTGTAGATTATTATAAAGCCTTTCACAAGTACTCTTTTTTATTTTATTTATTTATTTCATGGAGTATATAGTAGTGGTACAGCAAGTTTGTGTTTATTTCTAATAATAACAACGTACATAATTTTCAAATTTTCACTTCAATTCATCAGCCCATTTTTACCCCGCTGTAGAGGCAGGGACTTAAGCCTCCCCAGGATGAGGAGGGGGCTTGGAGTATAAACCCACCACGCTGCTCCACTGCGGGTTGGGGATTATAACGACAGCCATCTATTGACAGCGTCCGTGACCGATTGCTTAACGTGCTCTTCGAGATACGGAGTCAGTGATAGTTATGTACTTAAGTCAGAAAAACTCATTGGTACACGCACGGATTCGAACCATGGTCCTATGGCCTTATAAATTTGCTTTGGGCTATCACGACAATTTTCAAATACTGACAATAAATTGTCATTACATAAATTTCTTTTTTATACACGACGTACCTTTCATTGACATAAGAAATTTCAACGAAGTCTGCGAGATAACTGCATTTATGATTTATATCATGTTTGTACGGCAAGTAGTTATCAATGCGACGGCAACTGACACAATAATCTAGATCGGCAACAGCCGTCCGCATATTTTGCCCTAAATCATTAAGCCAATGGGCTACCAGACTTTTTTGCAGGCGCTGCGTAGTGGCAGAGTTTTCAAATCGGTTGGATACCAACTGACGTAGAGCAGCTGAGTACTTATTCAAAAGAATCCTATAGCATTCATTATTTTCAATTGAACTTGAATTGAGGATTCCAACTTAACCTGGCGTCTAACCTAATACTCAGTATTAAATATATCCAATTCCTCATATTTAATGACTGACTGACTGACTGAATGAATGACTAACCGATTATCCGATTAACCATTGGCTAAGTGGTTAGAGACCCTAACTGCGGAGCCAAAGGTCCGGGTTTGATTCCCGCCCGGGAAAAATATTTGTGTGCATGAACATGTATATTTGTTCCGTGTCCGGGTGTAAAATATCTATATATTATGTGTATATTATAATAAGAGATTATCAGTTGTTAGGTACCCATAGTACAAGCTTGCTTAGTTTGGGACTAGATGGCGCTGTGTGGGATGTCCCAGGTATTATTGTAATTATTATGCCCACTTTCTTCTCTTGCTTCTTAATAACTTTATTCTGTTTTTTATTTATATTTAGACTCACATTAGAATTCAGCAAACGACTATTAATAATAATAACTGGAACATTCTACACTGCGCCATCTAGTCTCAAAGTAAGTAAGGGTTATGCTTGTATTATGGGTATTAGACAACAGAATCCATATACATACATAAATAAGCTTTATGGTATACACAACACATATATAGATATTTTGCACCCAGTCGCGGAACAAATACACATGTTCATGCATACAAATATTCGTCCCGAACGGGAATCGAACCTGCTATCTTCGGTTCTGCAGCTAGGATCTCTAACCGCTCGGCCAATAGGTTAGTCAATTATGCTAATTGACTGGCACTAAAATCTAATTTACTTATTCAAATTCAATTTTTTTTTAATGATAACTTCAATTTACTACCACTACGTAACATAAGCTTTGAAATAGATTTAACACGATTTTATATATTTATTTTATTTACGACAACGTAAAACCAACAACTATTTTTGCCCAATTTGTGGTATTCATTCACGGTTCAGTTATCGAGTCGTTCGGTTAAGTAATTTAATTAAAAGGTCTAGCTTTATATTGTAGTATTTTTATCTTTCTTTGTACATGCTAGCCGAGCAACAGAAAGAAGTGAAAGGGAACGATTGGTTGGTGGGTTCGTGATACTTGGGTTGGTTGCTATAGATTTTTACTCTCGAAAGTGCATCATCAGATTACCCGACAAGCGAATCGCACACATAGATATTTAGAGTGTCGTTGGGTGGCTAGACATTTAGCCTTTTTCCAAGACTTTCTGGGTCATGCTTCAGATAAGTTGTTAGATCTGTAGAGAGCAAGTGATATAACCTAAATGCTTATAAATTATGCGTTACATAACATCGTTTTGAATTCGCACTTCACGTTACTTATTACGTTACGTTACGTTACCCGTTTACTTGACTTTTGTAACAATTTTTGTTGCTGAGCATATTTTCATTATTATTTCACTGACTTCTCTAAGGTTCATGTTTGGTGATCAGTGTGAAATCGAATTGTTACATTGAAACGTGTCCAATTGAAATTTTCGAATCTGGCTCGCGATTTATTTACTTATCTATTTATTTACAGAATGAAATATTACATTTGAACATAACAATAAATTGTAAAAATAAAAACGAAAACTTACATGCGTTGTCGTTCTAGCATCCTGTTACATTCGAATACCAGACGCGCGATACCACTTAAGAATATATCCCAGTCAGGTGCACTCAAGTCAAAAGAATTGACTATTTCTATAGCTCTCATTATTATTCGTAGTAATATTTAAAGCGATAATAAATAGTAAAAAAATAAAACACATTACTAGTAATTTAATAAATATTTATTACGAAAAAATGCTTAAAATTCTTACAAAATAAACATGTTCATGAAATATATATGTATAAAAAAATAATAATTTATTAAAAATATTTATAAATGTAATTTATATTTGTTCCAGGTTTGCTTCTTAGCCTTGGCAGTTGCTGCTAGCAAGGCCGGGTTCGAGTCCGGTTACTCCGCTGGAGATTCTGGAGGAGGCTCAGGACACTCTGGTTATGGAGGGCAACAGTCTTTCGACTTCGGTGGGGGGCATGGAGGAGGATCCGGGGGATTTGAGGCTTCTAGCTTCGGCGGTCACGGCGGCGGCGGTGGTCATGGTGGTGGTCAAGAAGGAGGTCATGTGGAATTACAAGTGGACGGTGGATCTGATGGTCATGGAGATACGAGTTCCTTCGGAGGGTCTAGTACCGGAGGGGACAGTTATTTACAAGCAGCTCATGAGCTAGGTGGCCACGGAGGTCAAGAACATTTCGGAGGTGATCAACATGATTTTGGAGGTCATGGTCTCGAACAAGGCCACGGTAGTTTTGGAGGAGGCGGACATGAGCATAATTATTTGAGTCACGATGGTGGTCACGGTGGTGGCTATGGAGGTGGTTTCGGCGGTGGCTACGGCGGCGGTGATGGTGGTCACGGCAGTTCTGGGCACGGTTTCGAAGCTATACCTGTTGGAGAACACATAGACGTCGAGAGTCCGGTAGAAGTGCCTCATTACAAGCACGTGACAGTCAAAATCCCCCAGCCAATACACATTAACGTTCCTAAGCCTGTACTAGTAGGAGTACCACAACCTTACCCAGTTAAAGTTCCTGTGCATAAGCCAGTCGCTGTTCCAGTGGAAACCGAAGTCTCGATACCCATTGAGAAACTTGTCCCTTACCCAGTCGTAAAACACGTTCCCTACCCAGTAGAAAAACACGTACCGATCAAAGTTGAGAAAACAGTTACCGTACATGTACCCCACCCTTACCCTGTGAAAGTTCCAATTTACAAAATCATCCATCACAAAAGTCATGGTTGGCATTAAATATTGAAAACCACAAACTGATTTTGTTCTTATAAAATTGTTGTTTTTTTTTTTGTAAATATTTTGATGAAATCTTGTGTTAGTCGGTACGTGTGTTTTTGTGTATAAATGAGCGTAGTCTGTAAATAGCTCTTTAAGTTTTAAGTCATTTTCAACTGTCTTCATGTTGTAGTTGATTTATTTATTGTTTTGTTATTGTTGACGTTGAATATATTGTTGTTTTGTATAAGACTTTTTTCTTTCTTTCTTGTGACAAATTATTTTCCCGTAAAGGACCGAATCTGACAGCAACATTTTGCAACACAGCAACCACTTTTAAGTGGTTGTTTACAATAGTTTTTTGGTGTATAAGTTGCCGTTTGTTAGGCGACACAACTTGACCGTCTTCACAGCCGTCGTATTTCAAATGGGTAATGTGGTACTTTATATAACTAAAGCACGGCTCCTTACAAACTCGATATTTTTATTAAGACATAATGAACTTTACTTCAAATAAAATCGTTGCCGCAAGTCTGTTGTCAAATACGTGATCAAATTAAATACGTACAGTCGTGCTGGGACCCCCAAACAGACACCACGCCC
Organism: Luffia ferchaultella; assembly: GCA_949709985.1. Taxonomy (NCBI): domain Eukaryota; kingdom Metazoa; phylum Arthropoda; class Insecta; order Lepidoptera; family Psychidae; genus Luffia; species Luffia ferchaultella. Next base: position 5,907,965 of record OX453264.1, on the reverse strand, counting down.
TAGGAATACTTATGCTATAACATAGCATATAAATAAACATGCTAATATAATATAGTTTATAGTCTGAAGCATGTTTTTAAAATATAGCTGATTTTTACGCCACTGCCTAGGATATTGTGAGACTTTCTAAATAATTCTGAAACTTAATGTTTTTTTATCGTAGGTTTTTTAAAACTTTTGATTTAGCTTGACCACACCACCACACCACAACACCACAGTAAGCGTGCTTTTTCCCTAAATAAAACGTAATCCATATCACTCTCCAGCACATTAACTATCATCATCATCTGCCCATTTTTACCCCACTGCAGGGGCTTAGGCCTCCCCTAGGTTGAGGAGGGGGGCTTGGAGCTTAAGTCCACCACGCTACTCCACTGCGGGTTGGGAACTGTAACGACCGCCATCTATTGACAGCGTCCGGGACCGACTGCTTAACGTGCCCCTCGAAGCACGGTGTCAGTGATATTGTGTACTTAAGTCAGAAAAACTCATTGGTACACGCCTGGATTCGAACCATGGCCCTATGGGGCCTTATAAATTTGAGACAGGTTCGTTGCACTCTGGGCTATCACGACACATTAACTATATCTATGCAAAAAATTATAGCGGTCCCAGTACAACTGTGTAGCCCAGGTGGGTAAAACCGCAGGCGGAAAGCTAGTATCTTTATAAAATATAACCTATATGTTTTTCTGATATAGAAGCTATGTAAATGTAAAGTTTCATCAACGTCTGTTAAAAATTTTTTACTTGAAAGATTAACAAGCATCCATCCATCCTCTAAATAAACTAGTCATAATGAATATTTTTTTTGGCTTTATACTAAGTTCTTATTTAACGAAAAAGACCTAATTTTTTTGGCAACAGCAAAAACAGTCATCTCTATAGTCAGAGACAGCGAGGAAATTAATGTAACTGAGATGAGATGCCACTTGAATGCCGTAGTGTAGGAAAGCTCGCCATATGGGTAACAGTAATATGACATTATATGAGAAAGTGAAGAAACAAACTCTGATTCAAATACGATTTTTGTGCGACCTGATTATGGTATATAGGAATTCTGTTTTTTTCAATAGGGGTAGTGTAAATCTTAAACTAAAAAGTACAGATATTATTATATTATAATTACTATGTTTCATCTCGTTTTTATCTGTTTTTCGAAACAACTTCTTTTTGATTTTCTCTCTTTCCAAAATAAATCAATTTACTTTTAAAAAGTGAACAATTAAGTTCTTGTTCAGAGCAGTTGTATATTGTCATACAAATAATTAGGTACCGGTTTGGAAAACTAAAAGGAGAATAACAGATAAGAAACACGTCCCTGTTTATTTTATTTAGATAATAATAATAATATCTGGGACATCCCACACATCGTCATCTAGTCCAAAAGCAAGCAATTAGTATGCTTGTATTATGGGGTACTAGACAACTTGTATACATACATAAATATTTTTTTCTTTTTTATAATATACACATATATAATTATCCATGCACACATAAATTTGTCCCAGGCGGGAATCGAAGCCGCGGCCCTCGGCTCCGCAGTTAGGGTCTCTAACCACTCAGCCAATCGATCAGTCAATATATCAATCAATATATTTAGATATACAAGTTTTTATTTTTTTATTGTATAAATAAAACGCTTAATATTATTACAATGACGTCCATTTAAATATTCGTTAATACAATGTAAGCTTATAATCAATAAATCGGTTGGTTAATAGAAATCATCGATAAAATAGATAGAATCGATTATTTAAATTTTTAGTATATTCTACTAGATTTGTACTAGACAATACTATTGTGACCGTATCGGGCATAACCCGACAAATTAAGAGGTCAAAAAAAAACGATGCCTTGTTTTTGACCGGCAGTGCGGCGCGGCGTGTGTTGCATTTAACAGCGTGCAGAAAGGCTTTGAACTTCGTTTTTGCGCCTTGAACTTTTTTCAAAATAGTATCTTTATTGAAGATATGTAATCAATACCCAATTATTTTATATTATAAAAATGATAAGTAAAACTAAAATTCATGAATTAAAAAAGTTAATAAAAAAAATATAACAGTATTAAAACTGACTTTTGACTGACCAGTTGGCCGAGTGGTTAGACCCTAACTGCGAAACCGAGGGTCGCTGGTTCGATTTACGCCCGGGACAAATATGTGTGGGCGTGAACATGTCTATTTGTTCTGTGTATGTGTGTCAAAGTATCTATATATATATATTATTAAAAAAATAATAGTTAAGTATATATATCAGTTGTCTATTACCCCATAATACAAGCATAATACTTGCTTACTTTGGGACTAGATGGCGCTGTGTGTGGGATGTCCCAGATATTAAAAAAACCATGATAAGCAAATGCCCCATTATTTAGTAAAAACCATAAAAACAGTCATAAGAATAAGTCCACATTTAGGACACATTATGAGTCCTATAGGGGAGTTTACTTTTTTACGCCTACCCTTCTACTTATGTCTTATTTATACTTTGACCTCTTTTCGAAATTTATTGTTATCCTTATGAACACGAAATACGTGGAATATATTATGCCTCTAGCGGTTTTTATATGAACATAGTTTCTTGGTAAGAGCCTGTTCTACGACCGAATATATGATGAGCAGAATATAAAAAAAAACCTTATATGTATGGAAAAATTTAAATAGTAATAAAAAAAATTTATAGCGATTGTGATCGGATTTGTTCGAGTGCAAGTCGAATTACTTGCAAGATTTCTCTAGACTGACCAATTGGTCGCGGGTTAGAGTCCCGCCCGAGTCAAATATTTGCGTGTATGAATATACCATTTGTTGCGTATTTGGGTTGTAAACTATCTATCAGATTTAGGAAGATTACGAACATGTCCAAACACGGTATATACACTCTACTTTGCTCACCGTGTCTTGATTAAAATGGATAGCCCCACATCCCATCACATCCCACACAGCGTCATCTAGCCACAATTTAAATAGAGCTTCTATTAATTGTGGGAACAAGACAACTGGTGTACACATTTAAATATATTTTATAAGATATAGTTTTGTAAAGATTTTACACCCAGACACGGAAACAAATAGACATGTTCATGCACACAAATATGTATTTGTCCCGTGCGGATATTGAACTCCTTTGAACTCCTATTCGCTAACCACTAGGTCAATTGGTCAGTCCATACATATTCTTCACTTCAATTCACTTCATCAGCCCATTTTCACCTCACCACGCTTAGGCCCCCCCCTGGGTGATGGAGGGGGAGGAGGGGTGGGGATTACAACGACCGCCATGTATTGATAGCGCCCGGGATCGACTGTTTAACGTGCTCTCCGTGGCGCGGAGTCTGTGATAGTTAATGTACTTGAGTCAGAAAAAACTCATTGGTACACGCCCGGATTCGAACTATGGCCCTATGACCTTATAAACTTGAGACAGGTTCGTTTCGCTTTGGGCTTACACGACACATATTAAGTAATACAAAAAACTTTAGGTATATATATATATATATATATATATATGTATACCATAACAACATATAGAAACTTTGAACTTATGCCGAGAAAATAATAATAATAATAACAATAACACACACAATCACAACAACGCCTAGGTCCCAAACTAAGCATTTGCTTGTATTTTGGGTACCAAGCGAAGACAACACATACATATAACAACCAAGACTCGGTGCCAGTATTAATAGTCATCATATAAATACTGACCCGACCTGGGATTCGAACCCTAGACCTCCAGCTTCGCAGGCAGGGTTGCTGCCCACTAGGCTAAGCGGTCGTCAAATAACATAATAACGTCATAATAATAACAGCTACAGAATACGGGGTGTGCTGATGTTGAGATAAAATAAAATACCAGCATAACAAAACGATACCCATCTCCCCCTTAGCGCACTTCCTTAATATTAAGTCGCAGTATATGTAATCGACTCGTGGTACTTTGGACGTGGACTTTTCCTCTCGCTTTTTAACTTTTTACTTTTTAACTTTTAAATATAACACTGGTCACGTAAATCGTGCCCATGCACTGCCCACTATTGTCAGTGGTTCTCATACAAGGATCAGAATTTCTGAAAAATACAGACTTTAACAAAGAACACGTTACGTTACAATTGACGACCGCTTAGCCTAGTGGGTAGCGATCTTGCCTACGAAGCTGGAGGTCCCGGGTTCGAATCCCAGGTCGGGTCAGTATTTATATGATGAATATTGATACTGGTACCGGGTCATGGCTGTTATATGTATGTGGTGTCTTCGCTTGGTACCCAAAACACAAGCTAATGCTTAGTTTGGGGCCTAGACGATGTTGTAATGTGTATGTCATTATTATTATTATTATTAATTACAAGAAAAGGGATAATAATGTCGTTTACTTTCTATATAAATGGATTACGTAAAAAAGACAAGACACTGTGTCGTCGGAAAGCTTGTTAGATTTTTATGAAGCCAAGCCAACAAATAATTTCGTTTCACGTAGGTAATATATTTATTTTTATAGCTATAAAAATAAAAATAAAATTGAATTTTTATTGCAAATCTTTTTTTTTTGTAAAATTCGTGATTTGGTTTATAACCATTTTAGCCAATTTTACACGCCTTTAACTTGAGTGATTTCCTTCGATCCTATCCATCGTTTAACTTTGGGTTGAGTATTATTGTTGTAACTTTTTACATATAAATATACAAAAGATTTCGTATTCCGCTATTGGCCTTTGTGGAATTGTTTGTCGTCAAATATTTTTATGATAAATTCGTGACATTTTGTTCACGGCCACTGACTCGCAACGCCTGAATCGTATCTGAATTGACAAAGCTTTCCTCCTTTTATATTTCAATTTTATTATTCCATCCTAAAACTTCATTTTTTGGTTTTTTACAATTGAACAGTGAGGTGGTTAACCTTAATTCATATTATCGTTGTTAATATACGAAAACTTAACTTTAAATAATTCTTACTCCTTCAGGTTTTCGGGCCAAGGAAACATAGGACTTAGTAACAATATCTTGAGTCGTGATCGTGATCCCATTTATTATTGTTATTATTATATCGATAAAAATTGTACAAAAATATGAAGTTTATTTTTATTCCAAGTGTAATATATCTACATAGTATTATTTTGCGTAGAAATAAGTAACACCTTTAGATACGCAATTAAATTATCTTGCAACCAATAGTTTAATTTATCGTTTTATTTTCAAATTATCGTGTCGTGTCGTGATAGCCCAGAGCGCAACGAACCTGTCTCAAATTCATAAGGCCATAGGGCCATGGTTCGAATCCGGGCGTGTACCAATGAGTTTTTCTGACTTAAGTTAACTATCACTGACTCCGTGCCTCGGAGAGCACTTTAAGCAGTCGGTCCCGGACGTTGTCAATAGATGGCGGTCGCTACATTCCCTAACCCGCAGTAGAGTAGCGTGGTGGATTTAAGCAACCCCCCCCCCCCCCCTTCACCCTGGGGGAGGCCTAAGCCCCTGCAGTGGGGTAAAATGGGCTGATGATGATGATGAATAATATCTTAGTCATCACTATCATCAGATGTCTACTGTTGGACGAAGTGGTGAGGCAACCAAGATTTTCACGACACGCAGTCTAGGGCCCGCTCTAACCAATGGCGGTTCGCATCTTCATCAGGTAGTCAGCCCATCTAGTGAGGAGCCAATTTATATATGAAATCTTTAATATTTTGCACCCCTTAGATTTTGCCGTTCTAAGCCTGGGTCTCGAGGTTTTGAACTTAAATTTGTCACTTCTTACCCTATATGATACGGATACAAGCTGTTTGTTGCAGTATTTCTATATACATGAGATAATAAAATACTTTTTAACGTGTTTTTTGTAGTTGCGACAAATTCTAAAATTAGTAATTGATGAAATTTTCTGTCTGTTTTCGTCAATGTCTAAAATATACACTCGTATATGAAACGAGTTTATAAAATCGATACGGTATTCTGATCGGCTGAAAAATTGCGTCGCGAAAAACAATAGATTATTATCCGAAGGCCCTTCTGTAATGGAAATGTGAAATTACTTTCTTTTTTCAGGAATTTTTTCTTTATTACTTGTATATGTAGAGACGTGTAACGTCGTTACGATCGTATTCAGTCTATTTTTATATGAAAACGATGCATGTTTTTGAAATACACTACTAAAGATGGATGACAAGTTCGTACCTTGGATTGTGAAATTATGAAACATTTACCAATAGTTAGACGTTTGATTGTTTGATTTTGAAAATTCCTAGATGTGGCATTGAAAAATATTAAATCATGTTTAAGTTTTTTACTGCATTAACACAATAGCAGTAGAATTTAGTGTGGTATTTGACAGATATTATGAAGTTTACAGTGTTGCGGATAAAGAACTTCTCCTCGAACATTTTAGTGATTATCTAATCAGGGTCAAGTTGTACAGGTTAATTAGTAAGCTATATATTCTTTAACTAGTCTCTTTAACACAAAGAAATTTTTGTTATAATTTCACAACTTAAAATAAATTCAGGTACACCACATGTATGGGGACTCGCCGTTGTTATTTGAGTGTAACATTAATAAAGTCTTTATTTCAGACCAAGTGCATAGATATTAGTAACACAAAAAGACTGTGTATCCACTGTTAGTAATATCTATGTATATAAATAAGTGACGGAAAAGCTTTCAACGTCTTATTAAGCATTCTACGCGCACGGAGGTGTGTGAGATTTGGCATAGTTAAACTTTATGCAGTAATAGTATTATAGATAAGGATTGCAGAAAGCTAATATCTATATACAGGATGAGATTTTAAAATGGGATTGTCTGGCTAAATCCTAAACTATGAGGAATAGCGAAAAGTATTTAAAGGAAACATAAGCTCGATTTTTGAGGAAAAAAACTACATATTCACATTTTTGAAAAATCTGTTTCTACAACAGGGAATCAAACCAGTTGATTTGATAATCTATATGTAATGCGCGAAGAAAAAACTCTGTACCCCTTACAAAGCATATTGCGGTGCGGAGGAGTGACATTTGGCATAGATAAAGTATAGATGGAATAAGAGTGCCAAAAGCTAAAGACCCTATATTTACCCAATATGTGTTACAAATACCTACTGTCAACCATAATAGTAATCTGTCGTTTGATGCAGTTTCAATTGACTCACACTCGCCTATTTATTGTCAGTGGTTTCAAAAAAATGTATATATACGGTTGAATTTTGGCCACTGGGCGACCACACTTAAAAACTTAAATTTTATTCATGAAAAATATTAAAATGATAACAGGTGAGGAACAAAATAAAAAACAGGAAGTTGGTAATATTAAAAATTAAGAAAAAATATGCGTGTAAAAAATAATTCACGGTAAAGGGAAAAACAAAACTCTTTAATGTATAGAATGTGAATAAAATACACTATTTTATAAATATGGCTTGAATGTTATAATGTATTGCAGACGGAGACAAACCAAATTACCAAGTTATGTTCTTTCCTTTAGTCATTTTACTTCTGTTACTCTTCTGTTTTGATATCTCCTATACGTATGTTTACGTACACGCCCGGATTCCAACCACGGCCGCACGGCCTTGTAAACCTGTTCCAGTTTAGAATGCCGTGCGGCCGTGTTTCAAATCCGGGCGTGTACCAATGAATTTTTCTGACTTAAGTACATGGCTATCACTGATTCTGTGCCTCGGATAGCACGTTAAGCTGTCTGTCCCGGGTCATATCAACAAATGACAGTCGTTAAAATCCACCAACCCGCACTGGAGCAGCGTAGCGGATTGAGCTCCAAGCCACCTCGCCCTGTGAGGAGGCCTAAGCTCCTGCAGTGGGTTTAATGGGCTGGTAGAAAAAAAATGTTTATGTATTTATTTATCTGTAATATTACTTTATAGCCATTGCTTAGACTAATTAACAATATTTACAATATTTACAACATAAAAATATCGTCCAGGTTGGTCCCATGTGGCATCGATCCCATTACGCTTGCACTGTTTCCGTGCTGCACAGCGATGCTCAGTTGCTGTGCGAAATAGGCACCCGCTCTGGGATTATGTTTCTTATATTTGATTATGTTTAGTGATGTTTGTTTAATGTGTTTTTTAACTCTAATGTGTTTTTCTTCACCCAAAGGTTGTCTTGAGAAGATCACTGTTTTCTATTTACCACCGCCCATTGAATGTTTATGTTCCTACATTGCATTTTTTTTTGTTTTACCCTTGCGATGGGAAGGCGAATTAAACTCTAGAGCTTCCACGGGCCCGAGCGCGCGCGGTATGTGGAAGTTGCACTGACTGACTTTAATTGGGACAGACCTAACACCTGGATAGTGATCAAGGAGTATTGACGATTCCGGCTCAGAAGGGAAATAATCCCTGAAGTGACTAAATATAATTATTATAATAACAATATTTAATTCACAATTAAGTGGCTGTAAATGAATAAATAGGTGTTATGGTGTTACTAAGTGAATGCACACCATAAACCCAGAGCACGGAACTCGGAGCGACTCCACGTGCCCCCACACGTGGCTAACTGTCGACTGCGCGGCTCCCGCTGCACAGGAATCTTAGTGCGGTTATGCGAGTTTAACTCACGAAATGGGGAGCGCGGTCGGCTTGTAAAGGCGTGAGCTGCCATAGAGCACAACGCACACCAGGGTGCAGAAATGCGCAAAACCTGGAATGCCGGAACGACGCGACGCCACGAAGGCTAACTGCCGCTGCGCGACAACCTCTACGACAAACACTACACACACGCAGCTACTACGTAGCCGTCATTGGGATCTCGGCAAAGGGCCGCTACATATGGGCCACCGACCGAACACGACTGATCGCGGCGGACACAGGAACCGGAATCCATTTTATTTTATTTTTGTCTTGTATTCTTGGATTTGCAATAAAGAATATTTTATATTATATACATATATCGTTTATTAAATAGCGGTCGTACCCCACTGTAAAAGATAAAATCCTATCTAAATGCAAAATTTCAGCGTTTCAGCTATTTCAGAGATAAACTGCGGTCAAAAGCAGATGGATAGACAAAGGATACGTTTTATACGTTTTTATACTTCTGAATATTAGTCCATTAAAAACGAGCCAATTCTTAACCATAAAATAATTATAGGGTTTGAAGTATGAAATTCTTCTAGCTACTGGCCATTTTCAATGAAAATAAAATCTGCTGTCAGTTTTTAATTTGAGATTTTTTTTCAAGTAAAAAGTACTGCGTTGTTAACTTAGTAACAATACGAATATTTAATTGGTTGGCTGACTGACTGACCGGTTGGCCGAGTGGTTAGAGACCCTAACTGCGGAACCGAGGGTCACGGGTTCGATTCCCACCGGGGACAAATATTTGTGTGCATGAACATGTCTATATTTCTTCCGTGTCTGGGCGTAAGAGTACCTATATATGTATATATTATTAAAAAAAGAATATTTAAGTACGTATACCAGCTGTCTGGTACCCCATATCACAAGCATAATACTTGCTTATTTTGGAACTAGATAGCGCTGTGTAGGATGTCCCAGATATTATTATTTTTAATAATTACGAAACGATTTGATGATTTCGTTACAATTTTTTCACAACCAATATGGACAGTAGGTACCTGTGACATCCTATACACAGCGCCATCTAGTCCCAAACTAAGCAAAGCTTGTATTATGGGTATCGGACAAATTCCGATTTTCTAATAAGCTTGCATCGAAAGAAACACATAGAAAGCTTCATTAGTATCCCTGATAGAGTCGTACTGCTAAACGTAAGTATACAGAACAATAAATTATCGCATAGACAAGTTTATGCGCCCACAGAGATTGCAAGCGATGGAGAGATAGAATTCTTTTATTCAAGTTTGTATAAAGCCATAACCTTGCACATAAGACGTACATAATTATGGATGATTTAAATGCCAAAATAAGCCAAAATAGGCGATTGCCGCAAAAAAATATATTGCATTCAGATCAGCAAATCTAGGTTCGACCGTTTCTATTTTTGTAATTATTTTGTTACATCTAAAGAAAAAAATAATTTAATGCGCCGGGTTCTTTTTTCGACTTTTTCTTTTTAAATTAACACAATACTTTCAAAATGAAACTATTTGCGTTTTCACATGTGAAAAATATAAAAAAAATCGAAAAAAAACCCCGCCCATGTAAGTTTCTTTTGTCTTTCGAAGTATAATATATTAAATAACGAAAATGGTTGAACTTAGATTTGTTGATCTGAATGGAATAAGTATATTTTTTTGCGGCAATCGGTTAAGGTTTAATAGGGTGCAACCGTTAACATCGTTAACGCCATTCGTATGGAAATTCGTTAGTAACACAATCCTCTTACCATAGTTTTACTAAACAGATTTAAATAATATGTACAAAGACAAATAAATACTCAAATGAAATCTGAGACTATGGTTCAGCGGGATCAAAGGTGTGTAGGTATTGCAAAATTGATTAGAATTCGAAATTAAAATTAGATGCAAAGACAAGCACAGCCTTGAATTGTTAAATGTTAAAGGAGTTAAAGATGACGTTAAATATTATAGGAACGTATTTTATACCCATGTGAGGAAAACCCTAGGTAACAACTAGTATGATAAAATGTAAGTCTGAATTGCTTTTTCAATGACTTTTTCAGCGGCTATGTGACTCGATAGTCATCAACAATTCGATCGATAAGCCATTGGTTAAAACTCAAAAGTCAAAGAGCGCTCGAGCTCGCGGCTCGGCTTCCGGGACAAATGTAATATACGAAATTTGAATAAAACCCGCATTTAGATCGGGCGTGAAATAGCGCTGTTTAGGGGTGTGCTTTGTAAACTATTGATGTGTCCTATCGATAATGGCTAACGTGCACGCCCTCGGATTGTTGATGTGTTTACGTTACTTTTTTATCATTGGAAATGACTTTCATTTCGTTGGAGTATAGGGGATCATTTGGGAGTTTTGTGAGACAGGCAGATTGCACAAAGAAGTTTCGAGATATCGAGATGAACGGTCAAAAGACGCAGCTTGGTGAGCTCTACAAGATGGCAAAAGACAATTTAGAAAAAATTCAAAAACAAAAAAATTATCGGCAAAAAATGAAAAAAATCGCTATTTTTTTTCCCCGATTTTCATTTTTCATTTTAGGAGCCCGATATTTCGAGGACTAGGTCCGAATAAGAAAAAAATAAAAAATACAGCTCGGGTTCATTAGACGGGGAAACGATTAAGACTAAAATTGTTAGAATCAGACAACTAAAAGTAGTGGTTAAGGGTGCCCTTAGTTGGAAGTCGGATATGCGTCGGTGTTACATTTCGTACTAATTCGGTTTGTTCGATCGAAATGTCGTACAGAATGTTATATTTCGAAGTTTTAAGCTAATTCAGTTACAGTTGTGTTATTTTTTTGCGAAAAAATATTATTTCGAAAAATATTATCCAAAATATGAGTGTTTACTTTATTCCGTTAGGTTCATTTCTAATGTCGTAAGAAGTTCCTGCAAAAGCAGAAGATCCGTTGATTTTTTTTACGTTTTACGTTACGTTACTAGCTCATTTTTGCAAAAATAATATGTGCCAGAATAAACCGTGAAAATAACTATAATAGCTACAATAGCTCGTCAACTTACAGCAGAGGTATTGTGTTTGGCCTAATTAGAGAAGTCACAATGAATAGGTCAAAGACATAAAGTAATCAGGGCCTGGTGATACTACAGGGAAATTGGGATAAACTGATGAAGAAGTCTAAGCTGCTTTCACTTGTTCAGTCGATATGAAATTTTCGTATACGATGTAGTAACGTTTGTGGCAAATCAGTGTATGAATGAGTAAAGCGTACTTATAAAAGAATTAACCTTTTAACTAGTCATCAATCATTATCAATCAATTGTCTCTGTTAATTAAATGGGTCGTGACCTTTATTCTGACCAACTATCTTTAATGAGTAGCGAATAGGTTAATAAAGTAAATGGGATTGAGTGGTGAATAAACACGATTTGATGAGATACGGCGCTGAACATTATAAAGCACGATGGGGTATGGACCACGAACCTGAGAGATGATTGAATGGGACTAAACGAATGAAGGATTACGGTTTGGTGTGTTTTGATAAGATAAAAAAACCATCAAATGTTTATAATGAAGATGAACAATTACGAAAGAAAAATTAATTAAAAAATTGCAAATAAACCCGACAAAAAAAATACCATTTAAAGAGTCAAAAATTTAGACACGTTTATTAAATTCACAAATAATTTAATTGATGGAGACAATTGATTGATAGTGATTGATGACATGTCGGAAAATTTAATATATTTTGATACTTAAAGGTGTCATTATATAAATATTAGTTTTTTTTTAGTGTCGAGGTCTTTTATTGCCTGATTGTGAAGCGCTCATTGTATTTTCAAATCACTGACGCATTAAAACATATCGATAAATGTCGATAGTTTGTTACTAAAATCACTATGATTGAAACCATCTGCCGTGCACTATCGAGCGCGATGTTTCTCTGAATATTTGATTTTTTATTATAGCGGTAAATCGAAGTCGAGTTCGCGACGCGTATGCTTTTTATTTTAGCCACGGAATGGCACTGGATCCGATTTATTGCACCTCTGAGGTTACAAGAGATTTCCGTGGAATATGTAGTACAAACGCTAACGGATCTTATACGGCACTATCACGTAATGGTATCACGCACGTTCGAAATTTCTGTGCTTTGGCGACACAAGTTTTGTGTTTTAAGTGAAATTTTCTTTTGCGCAATTATCTGAATAGTCGATGAAACTGAACCGTCACGCGTCACACTCGGGTCGGTAACGCCAAATCAGTTAAACTTTTTTGTTTACTGTATAACGAGGAGTAGGTACATCATTTTAAGATATAGGTTTTGTCATTGTGTATAACAATTGGCGTATGTTTTGTATATAATCAGTCTAATTCTTCAAGTGTAAATGTGTCTGTATACTGTCAGTATTTAATACTTTAATTGAGAATAGTTTAATATAATAAGCGTATATTACTATAATTTATATAGTTTTCACTTCTATCGTGTAGAACAAGCAAGCGCCCTATTTTTCGATTAGGGTTGCATATCTCAAAGGTAAAAAATTGAATTTTCTTTTTTCTGTCTCCTTTTTCCCGAGACTTTCGTCGCTGGTACGTAATTGAAGTAGGTGGGTGGACAAAGATGTTAACTAACAAAAAGTTCAAAATGAGTTATGAGTGTTTTTATGCTGCTCGTACCACATTTGCAAGCCTGAAATGTATGCATGTTTGTCAGTTAATACCTTGGCTATAGGTCTTTATTTTTGACACAAATAAAAATTTGCGCAGTCGATTTATGATCATTCTCTATGATCAAATCTAATTCTATGCAAAAAGTCGATTTATTTTGTTTTCTCAGATAACACTTTTGTCCACTCACCCCTTCAATTGTTTGTCAATATATTACCGCAATACAGGCTGGTCTAGTTTGGGCCTAGATGGCCTTATGTGTTTTATTTACCGTGCGATTAAATTTGTCATTGGAAATGACTTTTATTTCGTTGGAGTATACACTGAGAAAACGTGTTAGTTAAAATTAAGCGAATTTTTGTTAATTTTAAATAAGTAACTTTGTTATTATATAGCATGCCGTTTTTTTGGCAAAAAATAACCCACCGAACTCGGTAAAATTGTTTCGGTTAAAAACAGCCAAGTTAGGCGGTTAAGTTTATGTAGGTTAATAATAACAAAGTAACTCTGCTATAGTTTCTCTGCTAAAAATAACCTAATAATACTCGGTTCGAAAAAGCAATCTTACTGGGCTATTGTAGCCAACATACTCTGTTAACAGTAACCCGTAAACTTGTTTAAAAGTAGCAGTATTGCTCGACTTTAGTAGTCAACCTACTCTGTTACAAATAACCTACCAACTCGATTAAAAGTAGCAGTATTGCTTGGCTATATTAGCCAACCTAATCTGTTAAAAGTAACCCACCAACTCGATTGAAAGTAGCAGTATTGCTCGGCTATATTAGCCAACCTAATCTGTTAAAAGTAACCCACCAACTCGTTTAAAAAAAAGTAGCAGTACAGTACTGTTCGGTTCGGTTGTATTAGTCAACCTAATCTATTAAAAGTGTTTAACAATGAAACTACTTTAAATTGTTACACTTTCCATTTCAATTCATTATTCAGTGAATAATGAACTAAAATGAAAAGTAAAATAACAAATAATGTGAAGTGAATACTATTCTCTATGAATAGTATTCACTTCACATTATTTGTTGGAACTGACTTAATCTGAGCGGTGAGCCAACCTCAATCCTGTGGTCGGCCTGGTGCGTGTGTGATGAAACTCGTTTGATGTGACATCTAGCACCAAAATATCAAACTAAATTAATACAAACAAAATGTAACCCAACAACTTTATTGAAAGTAGCAGTATCGCTCTGTTGTTGTTGCCCATCTAGTCTTTTAATTTTAACATACCTAAAGAGTGAAAAAAGAAGACCAATTAGATTATGTACTTTTATTTCAAATTAAAATCACAATATTTTAAAAAGAACAGTTTTATTTTCTAAATTGAGAAAATTATGTATATGTACTTAAAGAATATTAGTTCCACATATAAAAATTGCTAACCATATTTAAACTCACTACAATACGTCTTATTTTTAATTTTAAATAAGCGAATATTACTGTGTTAAAAAATGTTACCTGCGCCGGTTAATGTTTCATAACTTGAAAGAGTTAAAAAGTAACACGTTGAAAACCTATAATTGTAATGTAAGCCCCCGTTTTACTCAACTAAAATTAACTAAGCCATCTCAGTTAGATTGAGGTAAACGAATTTCACTATGTTAAAAAATGTTACCTTTGTAGGTTAGTATTTGTTAACTAGAAAGGGTTAAAAAGTACCGTTTCACTCGGCTAAAATTAACTAAGCCGTCTCGAGTGATTTTACATAAACGAATTTCACTGTGTTAAAAAATGTTAACTTCGTAGGTTAGTATTTGTTAACTAGAAAGGGTGAAAGAGTAATATGTTGAAAATCTATGTTTATAATGTAAGTAACCGTTTCACTCGGTTAAAATTAACTAAGCCGTCTTGGTTAATTTTAAATAAACGAATTTCACTGTGTTAAAAAATGTTAACTTCGTAGGTTAGTATTTGTTAACAAGAAAGGGTTAAAGAGTAATATGTTAAAAATCTATGTTTATAATGTATGTAACCGTTTCACTGGGTTAAAATTAACTAAGCCGTCTCGGTTAATTTTAAATAAACGAATTTTACTGTGTTAAAAAATGTTAACTTCGTTAGTTAGTATTTGTTAACAAGAAAGGGTTAAAGAGTAATATGTTGAAAATCTATGTTTATAATGTAAGTAACCGTTTCACTCGGTTGTTTTTAACACATCTACCTATTACTTTTTAAACAATTTTGCGTTTGTTAACTGTCACACAAATTACTCAGTACAGCAACAACCGTTCACTCGGTTGTTTTTAACGATTCCACTTAGTATTTTTGAAATAACTTTGTTTTTATTTATTGTTAATCAAGTAGTTTGGCGACCACAACCGTTCCCTCGGTTGTTTTTAACCTTTTTATTTTAACCGTTTTGTCTTGTTTGTTTTCAGCTTAGCTAACTTGATAAAAGTTACAGAGTGATTGTTTAAAACTAAATATTTTGCTGTTAACCAAGCGAAATTCGCACTCGGTAAACAATCCGTTTTCTGAGTGTAGGGGGTCATTTGGGAGTTTTGTGAGACAGGCAGATTACACGAATAGTTTTCGTGATATCGGGATGAACGTGGTGTCAAAAAACGCAACTCGGCGAGCTCTACAAGATGGCAAAAGACAATTTGGTAAAAATTCAAAAACAAAAAAAATGATCGACAAAAAACGAAAAAAATCGCTATTTTTTTTCACCGATTTTAGTAGCGTTTTCCGATTTCCAATTGTAGCAAAGCCACTCTTTCAGAGATTCCTACAAAATTTATTATATTGTTTTTATATTTTTTGTTTATAAGAAAGCCAACTCCGTATAAACCTTTAGTTTCGCCAATGTAGCAAAAAATGTGGTTTTTGTGTTCTTCGATATTGCAGTTTAATTTTCTTATTTCTGATAGTCCCAGTATATCGATTTTAATATTTTTGAAAGCATGTGTTAGCTCATGGTATTTTTCTTGTGTTGAAAGAGATCTTACATTGTATGTGCCAATCATTAGGTGGTTTAACTTTTTAAATTTATGTTTGCATTCTTTTACTGAAGTAAAGACCATGAAGTAAAGACATAAAGACCAACCATTTACACCGAAATGAAAAAAAACGGTAATGGAAACATGTATTCACCCTAGCTTGTTATACGCTTGCCAAACTTGGACATATACAAACAAAATACGATGTAATATCAGATCTTGCCAGAGAAGAATGGAAAGGAGCATGCTGAAAATAAAGAAAGTACAAAAAATTCATAGTGAAATTATCAGAAGGAAAACTAAGCTGGCAGACGTTTTGGCGCAGGCATTAAAGCTGAAGTGGCAATGGGCAGGACACGTGTCGCGCTGTATTGACAACAGATGGACTATACAGACTACAACATGGAAAGGACCGAAAGGGAAAAGGAGCGTGGGAAGACCATATAAGAGGTGGACCGATGACATAATAGCAATAGGCGGTATAGACTGGCAAGAAAAAGGAAAAAATAGAACCGAATGGAAGATACTGGAGGAGGCCTTCACCCAAGCAGGATCTATTTCTTAAATATATGATGTTAGGAATAAATGTAATAACTTATATATTATATAATAACTTTGCATGTTGTAAATAAACATAAGTATATACTTAAACATTGTAAAAGCAAAACGCTGTAAAAAGGAAATTTTTAATAAAGGCTTTATTATTATTATTATTATATTGGTATGGAGAATGACAATTGTCCATGTAGATAATGACAAGGTACCAGCTATTGACCGATTGGCCGAGTGGTTAAAGACTCTAACTGCGAAACCAATCGTCGCATAGACATGTTCATGCACAAAAATATACAAATATTTTTGTGCATGAACTTGTCTTTGATATTTGTTCCGTGTCTGGGTGTAAAATATGTATATACGTATATATCATAAAGATAGAATAAGTATTTATATCAAATGTCTGATACTCATAATATAAGCTTTGCTTATTTTGAGACCAGATGGCGCTGTATGGGATGTCCGAGATATTATTATTACAGGGCCATCTAAAAAAAGCTTCGTCTTCTCCACCGCGTTATTGGTTACAATCACGGTGACAATAATACATAAAAGTATGAATTGACTAGAACTCTAGCTAGCTGGTGCAAGATGGCGAGTTTCAGTACGAGTGTTAGTCCACGAGATCACAGCGCGCCGGTTTTCACACCCGCGAAATGACCCCTTGTGAAGTGACTCTGTGAAGTGACGACCGCTTAGGCTAGTGGGCAGCGACCCTAGCTACGAAGCTGGAGGTCCCGGGTTCGAATCCCAGGTCGGGTCAGTATTTATATGATGAATATTAATACTGGCACCGGGTCTTGGTTGTTATATGTATGTGCTGTCTTCGCTTGGTACCCAAAACACAAGCTAATGCTTAGTTTGGGGCCTAGACGTTGTTGTGATTGTATGTGTTATTATTATTATTATTACTCTGTTAAAGCTAAACGCTGCTGTCAAATTTATTTATGATAATACCAGTTAAAATCAGACGATTTGTTTTAAAAACTAAAAACTGTAGCCAGAATTTTAAATGGCCGTCACTTAGAAATTCTTCAAAGCCATTTGGACCTTGAAAGTTTGGTGTAATTTAGATGATTTTGTCTGAAAAACTCGGATTTGAAAGCAAAATTGAAAATGGCTTCTATTTTTAAAAATCTTTAAATGGATGTGGGGAAGATTTCGTCGTAAAAATCGAATTTGTAGATGAAATTAAAAATGGACCCAATTAAAAAAATAAACTTCTAATGATATTTGTACCCAAGCATTAAGCGTGTCATTCGAAGATAAAATTATAAATTACCCCTATTAAAAAAAAATCAAATAAAATTCAATTAGTGTTAGCAACGAATGCCATTTGAATTTTTAACATTAGAAATGTTTTTTCGATCGTATACCTAGTAGGGGGGCATTTTCAGCGATAGTGAAATTATACTCTAGTGTCGTCAATTCTACAGCTACGTAAACAAATAGGGCATCAAAAGATGCGTATTGACGAGATCTACAATATCGAGTAAAAAAAATTAAAAAATTTTGAAATTAAAAAAAAAATCGCAAAAAATGATAAAAATGTTGCGATTTTCGGTCGACTTGCCGTCTTGTTTTGCCGATTTTTCGGAAACTAATAAAGCTAGAGTCTTAATTCGAAATACGTTCCGAGGGGATTAATTAGGGTACAATTTGCAAAAAATAGAATCAAATTATCTTTTATTGTTTAGGTTTAAGTAGGGCCCTTTCGGTGGCGATCTTGTTTAGCGTGCAGACCGATGAGTCATGATGGGCAATCAATTCTAAAGCTAAGTAAACGAATAGGGCATCAAAAGATGCGTATCAACAAGATCTACAATATGGGGTAAAAAAATTGAAAGTTTTTGAAAGTTTTTGGAAAATCGCAAAAAATTATAAAAATGTTGCGATTTTCGGTCGACTTGCCGTCTTGTTTTGTCGATTTTTCGGAAACTAATAAAGCTAGAGTCCTAATTCGAAACACGTTCCGAGGGGATTAATTAGGGTACAATTTGCAAAAAATAGAATCAAATTATCTTTTATTGTTTAGGTTTAAGTAGGTCCCTTTCGGTGGCGATCTTGTTTAGCGCGCAGACCGATGAGTCATGATGGGCAATCAATTCTAAAGCTAAGTAAACGAATAGGGCATCAAAAGATGCGTATCGACAAGATCTACAATATGGGGTAAAAAAAATTGGAAATTTTTGAAAGTTTTTGGAAAATCGCAAAAAATAATAAAAATGTTGCGATTTTCGGTCGACTTGCCGTCTTGTTTTGTCGATTTTTCGGAAACTAATAAAGCTAGAGTCTTAATTCGAAATACGTTCCGAGGGGATTAATTAGGGTACAATTTGCAAAAAATAGAATTAAATTATCTTTTATTGTTTAGGTTTAAGTAGGGCCCTTTCGGTGGCGATCTTGTTTAGCGCGCAGACCGATGGGTCATGATGGGCACTCGTGTGAGGTCATAGATGTCATATCTAAATGACAAAACTGAAGTCAGCTAGACCACACCAAAATCGGCGAGGTTGAAGTTTTTGTGCACCAGTGTCGCTGTGTACGCTAACGCCATGCGCCATAGAGCTATAATTATACATGTAATTTTTTTTAATGTATGTTCTCTTCTTTAATTTTTTCTCTGTGTAATTACTGATTGGCGTTCGTAACGATGACAATATTATGTTTTAACAATTTAACTGTATCATTTTGAGTTATATGGTCTATATTCGTATCCATTGTAATATCAAGATGTTTCTCGTACAATTTTTTTAGCTTTTTTAGCCAAACCAATATATTCTGAAAATATTGGTTTGGCTAAATTCATTTCCAGTGTACCCCGAAGGTCGTGTAAGGCACGAGATCTGCGAATTCTTTGTGCCATATGGGGTGTCATTTAGACGAGTTTGTATCATACACTCGAATTTGAAGTGAAAACTAAAAAAAGCCGCCATTTTAAAATTTTAAACAGCATTTTAGCCTATGCATATGGGGTGAGCATATAGTAAATAAATTTAACAGCAGCGTTTGTTTTCAATGGAGCCATAAATGTCACTTTACAGTATCGGAAATGTCAAACGCAATTTCACAGGGTTGAAGGGACCTTGCGGACTGAAACTGCCATTTTGCACCAGCTAGCTAGAGTATGAGTAGTTAAACAGTAAACGCTGAAGAGGGCTTGACCACCCTATGCTCACCACTAAGTAATTCAATTTTAAAATTTGTTTTCTTCGAATCTGAATGAACGTCTGAGGGTGAGAATACAAGCTGTCAGCAAAATTCAGACTGACTACAATAACACTAATCAAAAACGCGGTTTCAACTTATTAAATCCAAAAAAGATTTTTTTTATCTATATAAATATTAATAAATAATTTTTAAATTTCTTCTCATTTCTTGTTAATGTCGTGATGAATAATTACTTTAAAATTGGTAGGTACATAAGTACGATATTAGCAAATTATAATGTATATACTTTTTTATCGTTATATAAAACGGTACCTATCTTTTTATTTGGCTAGTATCAATCGTAAAGGAATTTATTTCGCCGAAGTGAAATAAATCCCACTGAAAACTCCAGCATATAGGAAATGGTGACGTTCATCCGCAGAAACGGAATTGACAGCGCGAAAATATATTATACCGTATTTATTTCTTTGTAACGTAACTTGCTTTATTCGACTTTCCCTGGAATTCAAATCAAAACAAATTCGTTTATTTCGTAGTTATGCAACATAACCTTGCAATACATCACAAAAGTGAATTTATTACTCTGTAGAAAAACGTTCTCACGAAAGCGTATTCAAAAGAGTGCTGGTTTTTAGGGTTCCGTAGCCAAAAGGCAAAAAAGAAACTCTTATAGTTTAGACATGTCCGTCCGTCAGTCTGTCTGTTTGTCTGTGGGTTTTCTCGAAAACTATTGGCAATATATAGATGAAATTTGGAAGGTGTAGGTGGTTGGTGTAATATTTCGACATCAGACGCATAAGGTCTGATGTAGTATTTAGCAACTTTACAGGAGAGCAGAAATAAAAACTTCAAATGTATCAGCTCAGAACTTTTTATTCTATGTTTGAAATACAAAACTATTGTTCTTAACAGTATAATATATGTATATCTCGTAACATCCTTCTATGACATTGATTTGAATCTAGGCTTATGCGTAAAATTTTGAAAAAGGTTTTTTTCGGAAATGACCTACATCCGACTTTATGCCCCATTTGTTTTTGTTTTTGAGAACTATGTACAGAAGTTCAGTCTACATATGACTTTTTGTATACAACTTTATGAATTTCGTTAAGCGTTTTTATTCACATCAGACTTTATAAATCTGTGTTGTTAGTTTGTATTCAGTTATTTTTATCTTTGAGATCCTATATTATATTATTATAGTCTTAAAACATTTCTATGTTAGGAACACAAAATTAGTTAAACAACAGTATATTTAGTATATTATTTACTTGTAATCAAATGTAATAACATTATTGAAGAAATTTTTGTCGCAATACTTTCCCATTTTGACCCAAGTCTTAATTTCTTTTTTCCTTTTATTTTTATATCAGGACCAGGGGCCTCCAATGATTGTTGGTCACGAAACACTTCATGATTTTCATCCAAATATATAATTCCATTGGAATCTACGGTCATGACAAAAATAAATTCATCGTATATTAACGCGAGAAGTACCAAACGATAGGTCTTAAAAAATGATATCAAGGTTTCAAACAACTAACGAAATAAAACTGAAATATATTTATACAATAATTCTTAAATTACGTAATAATAACGATTAATGGTTAAGCTCGATTAACGTCGCGCTCGTTTTTTTATATTGTATGGTAGTACGGAGCCCTTCGTGTGCGAGTCGCACTTGGCCTGTTTTTTATATACGTATAAGCTATACTTCCTATTCCTCGTTTTTTATTATGGGGTTCGTCCATTGCTCGACTGATGATGAACACTTTTCTTAGGGTACAAATCATCCTGTATGTATTAATTCAATACCAATAAAATTTGACCGGTTTAAGCACTTTTCCCATAAGTCATCCTATGAATTTGTAACGAATCTATTCCAAGCTTCACGAAAACACTGCTTACTTAAAGCATTATAGACCAGTTTCCTCATACTTACAATAACTGACTACCAATTTTTTAAATTTTTTTATTAGTTGCTAACACAGTAAGTTGCTAAAATTAACAGTTCTCTCAACCAACCACACTACCAAAAAATGTAGCAAATGACGCTCTCTGTCGTTAGGTACGGTAAATTACTTTTTGTAAGATAACTTGAGTGTCGTGATAGCCCAGAGCACAAAGAACCTGTCTTAAATTTATAAGGCCCCACAGGGCCATGGTTCGAATCCGGGCGTGTACCAATGAGTTTTTCTGACTTAAGTACACAATATCACTGACACCGTGCTTCGGAGGGCACGTTAAGCAGTCGGTCCCGGATGCTGCCAATAGATGGCGGTCGTTACAGTTCCCAACCCGCAGTGGAGCAGCGTGGTGGACGTAAGCTCCAAGCCCTCCTCCTCACCCTGGGGGAGGCCTAAGCCCCTGCAGTGGGGCAAAAATGGGCTGATGGTGATGATGATGATGACGCGTTACTTTCATTCACGTTATAGCTGCAAGTGGAATAGAAAGTATCTCTTGAAAATAAATTTTGTTTGTTCGTTCACACTTAAAACGTAGAATTATTTCAACATTGTAACATTCTGATTATTTCGTTACAATAATATTCACAATAGTTATATGGAATGTTTTAAATAACGTCAAATATGAAATTTAAATCTGCAAAGAAAATTTTGACCCCGTTAATGCTTACTCAAAGTACCTAGATTTCGTATAGTGTTTCAATTTACCGCCATCTAGTGGACAAGTTGAAAAACTTTATCGACAAATATTATAAGATGAACTTTGTACTAATTAGGTACTAAAATATAATTTTACATTTAATCTTTGCAAGGTCATCTTAATAGTTTAGCCATCAAAACGAATGACGTAAAAAAACATAACATATTTTAGAAGTTATAACCAGATTCAGAGCACAATGCCATTGTCCATTATTTTTTTTTTTTACAATCTTACGTTACACCTTCTTAGCAGCCTATAGACCAGCACAACAGGTTTAGGTGAATTATAAAATCATTACGGTTTTGACCGACGTAAGGTTTAAACATTTTGTATGTTGTTCAAAAATAAAAATTGAATAACCATGTTATTAAAAATAACGCTTTTATTTGTTGTGCTCCTAACTCAAATTCTGGGTAGAGATATCTGTAGTTTGGATACCAGTGTGGACATTACAGACGGAGTGAAATTTGAAAACAATACTATTGAATTCAATGGAACGTTATACGACTTAAATGAAACTATAATTTACGATAATACGACGAGAGCTTGCGTGTGCTTAAAAGGGAACTGTTATAGGAAGTGTTGTGATAGAAATCAAATTTACGTCGTAGACAAATCAAATTGCAGTGATATTGCATCGGTGAATATAACTGATGATGAAAGTAAACTCTTGAATGAATATTTGAATACGCTTGAAAATTTAGAAATGAAATATGGTCTAAAACAAGTACACGGATATAATGATTTAAATAAATGTGACAGTATTAGTTTACTAGTTCTTACAGATTCTTACGAACGGCTTCACTTGTCAGAAGTAAGTAATATTTACTTAATTGGTAGGTATAAATCTTCCATTAGTAGAGTAAATTAACACACAAACATTTTTAAGAATCTTATAAAATTTTTAAGTTGCACACTAAAATATTTTGGCTAACACAATTTATAAACTTATTTCGACATTTAGTCTATCAGTTTCTCTTTGTATGTGTTAAGTATATTTGTTTATTTTCAAAACACAATTTTTTTTCTCAAAATACATTTTTCTTGTATTATGTTTACGTGGCTAAAAAGATAAAAATTGAAGCCTTATGCTGAGATTTTGATCTTAGTGTCTCTGTCCGGCCTAGTTTATAACAGTTTTATAACTTCTACAACACATCGTACCAAAAAAAGACCTCAGTATTTTTAAGAATTAAACGAAAATACTTCATTAAGTAATTACGTATTTAGTGTGTTAGTTTTGTTATTTATTATGTTGATCGAGGAACCTCAAAATATAGTTT
Source organism: Luffia ferchaultella (assembly GCA_949709985.1). Classification (NCBI taxonomy): domain Eukaryota; kingdom Metazoa; phylum Arthropoda; class Insecta; order Lepidoptera; family Psychidae; genus Luffia; species Luffia ferchaultella. Next base: position 5,884,129 of record OX453264.1, on the reverse strand, counting down.
AAAGTATTTTTTTTTAAGTTTTATTATTAACATTTCAAACGAACTTTGAAAACTGTATGATTTAAACCCATTTATATCTCCAAGTAATACATTTAAGCTTTAGTAGTTTTAAGGGCGCTAGAAAATTGTTAGGAAAACTATTAAAAATGTTTTATCTATATAAGGTTTTAAAAGCCCCTGTAAATTGTCCGTAGACGACAAGCCCTCGAGCACGATTGAACGGAGGTACCTATATAAGGTACTTTTCGAAATTTACAAAAAAAAATCAAATATTAAAATTGTATTTGGCAGATAACAACCCAAATTTTAATTTTTATAGATTTTCGTGTTATTTTCATTAAATTCAACGCGTAGACAACGATTTCGTGCACGACTTTCTTACGTTTATTCAGCATAGAACTTATTTTTTATACAGCACTAATTACATACATTTGAAGACAATTTATCATACACTTACTAATATACTATTATATATGTCTTGTGCGTATGAATTTTCTGTGATTGGTATTCATTTCCAGTTCGCTAAAAAAACATTGAAAAATCTGATGTTTCGTGCTTACCCAAAAATGTACGTTCAAATTAGTTTTTTAGCTTATTTATATTATGTTGTTACCCAAATGAAATTTTATAAACTTACTAGATAAATAGGTAATAGTATCGAATATCTTAATGGTTATTGAGAAATTTGTGATAACGAAATTAGTAAGGGGGCTCTTTAGTCTATAATATGAATTAATGGTGCTGCTAAGTAACGACGACCGCTTAGCCTAGTGGGTAGCGACCCTGCCTACGAAGCCGGAGGTCCCGGGTTCGAATCCCAGGTCGGGTCAGTATTTATATGATGAATATTGATACTGGTACCGGGTCTTGGTTGTTATATGTATGTGTTGTCTTCGCTTGGTACCCAAAACACAAGCCAATGCTTAGTTTGGGGCCTAGACGTTGTTGTCATGTATACATTATTTATTAAGTCTGCGTTACACTCCAGTTTGATTCGCATTTAGTTGGTTTTTTATGTGATGAGGAAAACACGATGGTCAAGAGCCATATGTTATTTCTATTTGTCATGCGTGACTTTCTAATCTCGCTCATCCAGTTTTTATATAATTTATATGATTTTTTCAATTTGTTGTCACCTTAGCTCGCTGTCAAAATTATCACAAGTATCTAGGGTCGACTAGTTAATGTTAAGTTAGTTAATGCCTAGCTCAAATCTAAACAAACTTATCATTTTAATTTATGATGAGTTGATGGTAAGGTTATGGAGTCCTACCTTATACATTATTCGAAATGAAATGCTTTTGAACTATTTGTTATTATTACGTGTTTAAAAATCATTTTATTAGATTGGGAGACTGGTCATACAACATGTAGAAGTCGACGCCAGCAATTATGATGTTGAAAACTATTGCATTGATGTGATGATTGCGGAAGATGAAAAGACAGGCACAACTCATTTGACCGAACAGGCTTATTTCTGCGGTAAATATGGAGATGAAACCAAAGTATATACCAACACTTTCACAGGTAGGCACTTATAAATTTATTTTAACCTACTTTAACTTGATGAAAAATATTGTACAATGACAAATGATTTAAAAAAAAAAAACAATTCTCAAAAAATTTGTTCAATGTAAAGTGTTTTACATGAACTAAATTAAAAGTCAATATGCATTTACCGCCCTCGATTACTACTAGAAGTAAAATACAACAAAGTAAAAATAAAATACAATACAATATAAAATATCAATAAGTAACTCGCTTTGGTATATGACGATCATTCACAAGCATTTACATATTCCTTGATAGAATAATAGGCTATTTTATGAGCTGAAATTTTACATATTTTAACTGTTTGCTTTAATCGTTTAATTTAGCTAATTATTATCACTACATCTGTCTGTCTGAACGCGATAAACTCAAAAACTATCGAATGTATTAGCATATGGACGGAGTGATTAAAGGGGAAGGTCTATGTGTATAATACATCAATGTTTTGTGCAAGTTCGTTGAAATATCACGATTATTGTTAAAGACGTCTGAAAAAATCAAGCCGAGTGGAAGTTTCATCGAAAACGCTGCCTAACCTTTGAGATATAACAAAATTATGCATGGAAAAATTGTTTCTCTTTTATAGGACTAAAAAAAGTCTGCGGTGGCAAGTGTCTATCTTTTATGGATAGGTTACTATACCTATTTTTATGTTTAAAAAAAAATGGTGTCATATGATGTGATCATAGGAAAGCAATTTATACGGATACAATATTGATTCTTACTAAATTAAATACGTTATTTACCTTCAGAATTTCATATACATTTTCATTGCCCTTTACACCATACAATTTAAATTAATATCTTATAAGTTATCGTGAAATATAAACTATCGCGCGACAAGCGGCCGAGCTCCGCGCCACGCTGTGCGGCTCCATACCGACGCAACACGCGTGGTGTAAAGTTAGCCAGAAATTGTCAATGTTATATATAAAAAAATATCTTAGTTTTTTTTGTGTATATTATTATATTCTTTACTCTTTCAATATTTACAGAATTGGAAATAAAATACATTTAAGATTCTTCAAGTAGGATGAATTTATGTATTTAAAAAAAAAATATTTATTAATAAAAACGGGCTAATGGCTAAATTATCGGTGTTGGCTCAAATACTTCTTCGCCATATAATTTTTTCTATCTTTGTTTTCCTGTTACTTATTTTCTATTTACAACCTCCATTTTTTTTTCTTTATTTCTGCACCCTCCATACTCACTCCACTACTGTTTATTCTTCATTTCCCCCATGTAGATCTCTTATTTCCATTTCTCTCGTCCACTCTCCATGCTCCATCAAGCGCTCCAAATCTCCCATTCCCCGTAAATTTTGCGTTTCATATGCTCTTCTGCTGACCAATATTTGTTATCCTCTTCTAAATTCCCACATCTCAATCTTGTCATCACTTTCTGACTTTCTTGTCCCCTCTTTTTTTTCAGATATGTTGGTTCCTTGTTAACCCTTAATTCCTTTTATTTTTTATTTTATCTTGTCTCCATTATTCTACTATATTACCATTGTCTTTGCCTCTCTACTCCAGTAGTTCTCCTATTTCATTTTTTTTCTCCCAACTTACATGCTCCATCAAGTGCTCTAAATCTCCCCCAACCCCGCACATTTTGCATTTTCTATTCTCAACTGCCATCCAATATTTGTTTTCCTCTTCCAGATTTCCACATCTTAATTTTGCCATCATCTTTTATTGATGCCAGCAGCAGCTCGTAGGAGAATAGCAAAGCACGTAGAACTTTTGAATCGTTACCACTTCATACCTTTCGCTGTCGAGACGATAGGTCCTTGGTCCAAGGATGCTAAATTATTTGCTCACGTTTTGGGTATCGCGCTGCGTCTGTTGACAGGTGATCCTTTCAAATTCAAATTCAAAAAGTTTTTATTCATTAAAAGATGTTTACACACACTTATTGAAAGTCAAAATAAATTGATTAAGTACCGATTCCAAAACTAGAAGGAGAAGAACCGGCAAGAAACTCCTCCCCGTTTATTTTATTTAAATACGTGTTTCTCTTAATTCATATATTTTTTTTAATTTAAAGTGCTTACAACTATTACAAAGATGTCCATGCGCACTTATCATTTAAATACTCGCTAATACAATAGTAAGCTTTTTCATTAGTTGGACTTTAACTCGCTTTATAAATTGAGTTGAATTTTAGTTTAACCTTTCTTTAGGAATGTTATTATAAAAACGGATACAATTTCCCATGAAAGAATTATTAACTTTTGAAAGTCTGAACCTGGGAATCAATAACATATGCTTATGTCTTTCTTGTACTTAAGTTGTGGCCATCACCCACCCTAGAGAAAGCATTTAAGTTCTTATGTACATAAATTATGTTTTCATAAATGTACTGACACGGGACTGTCAAAATACTTTCTCTAAAGTGAGCCTTTACACTATCTCTAGATTTTTATTTATATATAGCGCTCGAATAGCCCTTTTCTGCAGAACAAATATTGTTTGAATGTCAGCGCCCTTTCCCCAGAGGAGAATGCCATATGACATTATGCTATGAAAGTAGCTAAAATAAACCAGCCTCGCTGCCAGCCAGCGCTCCCTTTTAGCAAGGAATACCTTATTCAGAGGATCAGTGTCGCAATACAGCGTGGCAACGCGGCAAGTATCCTTGGCACCCGAACCAGTCGTCTCTTTAAAATTTTTTCATTTATCATTATTTAGATAGTATTATTAATATGTAGGTATTTCTAGTTTTTTTTGTTAGATTTTAATTTAGAATTTATTATTTTAATAAATTAATATTTAGCTTTAGAATAAAGTATAGTTTTAACTATAGCGTCCAATTATGTACAAATATATGAATTATATAGTTATTTTATGTAGCTAATTTTCTAGAACTCTAACGCAGGGTTTTTATATCAAACGTCGATTTCATTCTTCAAACCCTCATATTAAAACGTAAGATAAAAATTATACTCGTTATACGACATTAAATTTTAAACTGAAAATGAATGCTGTTGTATTAAAATTAAACAGAAAGTCGATTCAAATCTGAATCAAATGTACTGCTTATTAAACATACACCGTGTTCGGTTGAACTTAGTCCAGAGTTATAGAGCATGTTGAGCTTACAAAATTAAACAAAAAGTTTCAAGTAAGAGCAGATGGCACAAACTAACGGTCACCAAAAACAAACATATTTAAAGTCCTAATTTTTATCACTTATCTTTTTTAGAATTTTTTTGTATGTTTCAATAAGTTTGGACTACGTTCAGCCGGACACCTCGTACCTATTTGTACCTGTGTTTGTTTGAACGTTAACCAAACTTACAGATTGTATACGATAGTGAAAAAGTTTCAATTGAACAGATGAAAGACACTAACGCTTACTGAGAAAAATGTTTTTATTTTCATTTTTATTATATATAAATATATAAGTATTTATATTTTTCGTTTAGTTGGGTAACCTGTAGTGGTTACCTAACTAACGTAGCATAGACGTAGGTCTACACCTATATAGTCTGTGGTCTACACCCTCCCTCTATAAGTGTGTACTACGTTCAGCTGAACGGCCCGTATATACGAGTATAACAGTAAATTTGTGAATATAAGAAAATAAATGCATTGAATATTAATATGTAGGTATTATAATAAGAAAATAAAAAATAAAAATAAAAACATAATCTTCTTTTTTCAGGAACATTAATTTCAGCTGTATTCATTTTATTGACTCTGGCGGTACATCTAATGTTGCCAGATATGATGAAAAATCTTCACGGGCGTATATTGGTGGCGCATTTATGTTCAATGTTCGTTGGATTTGTATCAATTGCGGCAATGCAATTAAATTTAACATTTGGCTCCCCGACTAGCAACGTGTGTCTGTCTTTAAGTGAGTATGTTTTTAAATAGATCGTGTTTAATTAATACTCGTTAAGGTGATAGTCTTTCAATCTGCGGCTTCTAATTGGCATCGCTATCTCCGTTTCAATACCTCTTCCCGACCTATTCCTGAGCGACAGACCTCCTGTCACTCAAGACAAGAAATTCCCAAAAATGCCCGTCGAAACAGCTTGCGGGCTTCGGTTCGGTTCGGGCAACTATTTCCACCCCTGAAGTATATGTGAATTGGACCAAAAACTTGTAGGGTCATTAAGAAAGGATGTCTTTCGGGCGGCACATATTGTTGAAGTAAAACTTCTTTAGGCGCGACTAGGGAGTAACTCAGATTTTTTTTCTGACGGAAATGACGCTTACTATAGTCTGTGTAGTTTCCGCTATATAAAAATAGATGGCCTGCGACGGTAGATATGTCTATCCGTCGATAGGTTATTGAGACGACAAAACTATACAATGGATAGAATTTCTTACCCTAGTATGGTTAGACCGTCGATAGATAGGTAATTGGGTCTGGCTGTTAGAGATTTTAAAAAACTTTGCAATTTAAAAAATAATAATTTGGATTGGTCGTAAGTATATGTCATATAGTCCACGCTTCGTGACTTATACGCCAGCTAGTGGCAAATATCATAATCAATTAGGATTATTTATTTTTCCAAATTTTCAACCGGATCAATTGTGAATAGCAAAGTGAATAAAAATTCAACAGTTTTTAAAAAAATATTTTAAATTGCAAAGTTTTTTATTTAAAAATCTCTAACAGCCAAACCCAATTACCTATCTATAGACGGTCTAACCATACTAGAGTAAGAAATTCTATCTATTGTATAGTTTTGTCGTCTCAATAACCTATCGACGGATAGACATATCTACCGTCGCACGCCATCTATCGACGGGAGGCCCCGAGAGGGTCGATAGCTTACCAGAGTTAGATTTTTGTATGAAAATGACATTTCATGCGTCCCAATATACTTTTGACAGCTGTTGAACGATAGAATTTATTACTGAGGATAAACATGCGGCCTATCTGTCAAATGTGATGGTTTTCCTATCGATCGTCTGCTATCATCAAATAAAAACTCGCTAAATTACTTTTATCCTAAAATTTTGAAACCAATATCTATTTAATTTAGTTGTAATTTAGTGTAAAAATGTCTACGTCCAGTGAAAGCGATTCTGACTTCGAACTTTTACAAGAATTGTCAGACTGGGATAGTAGCGAAGAATCATCTCATATTTGTTATCATAAAACGAACAAAAAAAACTTCAAAGTTTTACTTCAATCGCGCGTAAAGCTTACACGCAAACACTTTTTTTTTAAATTCACATAAATATAGAGTTTACGGCTCATTAATTTCAATACTATATACTAAGGATAATGTCATACATTTTACTTAATTGTCTTTAAGTTCTAAAGCAGCCACGAATCTGACGGTTTACCCATGTTTTTCAAAATAAAACATAAAATATTAACTGCTACTTTTTGTACAGGATTCATAATGCTAAAAAAAAACAAAGTAGGTATAGCAGAAACGTTAAATATTTTGTTTTAATTAGAATCGACATTAATATCTATCGATCGGAGTTGTATTCGACATTCTTGTTTATTTACTATGGCAACCTTTTTGTGCAATTTATACACAAAAGAATATTAAGCTATTCGCTAAGTCATTAACCATATTTGGTCAGATTGAAGGTCACGACCCATTTAAATAACAGAGACAATTGATTGATAATGATTGATAATCTGATGATAATTTATAGTATAATATAATATGTATTTTTAATTTCAGAAATAAATTTCCTGTTTAAGGGTCTGCATCGAAGGCGCGCCGAGCGAAGTTTAGGTTTTTAGTTTTTAGCGCTACTCTCACAACGATCGAGGCTCGCGCACCGCACACGCACATATGTTAGGCATGCACAGTGGGTAGTCTGACTTTGACTCTCCAACAAAACTGTAAATTTGGATTTTGTGATCATATATAAAAATTGTTATGTTGAATGTAAACTGCTGCCCATGACTTTGTTTCCGTGGACACGTTTTTCCGTAAGAATCAGGTGGGAATATTATCCCGCGGTTAAATGTGGTACATTTCGATCGCTTCAGTAGACTCCCAATATCAGCCAGAGTGAGACATCGTCCCTGGTCACGTGAGTTTTGGGGCTACGTGAATGGTCTAGGTTTAAAAAGATGCGTCTTGAGCTAGAATATGGCAAAAAATTTTTGACGAAGTCAAAAACTGTTCTCAAAAATTGCAAAAATGAAGAACAATGTTGCATTTTTTCGGTATCTTTGCGCACTAAATCGACAATTTATCGAAAATGAAAAGCGATATCGAAAAAATGAAAAAGGGCGTCGAGGTATTGAGTTGGGCTACATTAAAAAAAAACTGGACCGCTCTATTTCTTAATACGCTTTACATAAATAAGAATAATTTGTTTTCTATAGTTTCGTGCTGTGATAGCTAAAACGCAGCGAACCTGTTTCAAATCTATAAGGTCATGTGGCCATGGTCCGAATCTGAGCGTGTACTAATGAGTTTTTACTGACTTATGTACATTAACTATCACTGACTCCGTGCCTCGGAGAGCAGGTTATGCAGTCGGTCCCGGCTGCTGTCAATAAATGGCGGTCGTTACAATTCGCTAACCCGCATTGGAGCAGCGTAGTGGATTAAAGCCCTAAGTCCCTCATCTTGAGTGGAGGCCTACGTCCCTGCAGTGGGGTACAAAAAAGGTTGATGAAATGGAATAGTTTCCTATAGGCGACCAGATATGTAAGAATTTTTTTTTCAAGAAATACAGAGATGTATTCAATAGGATGATTCATTACAGAGTTCTTGAGACCACCTTCCTTCTCCATCATCAGAACATCCCCATGTTACCACAATATTACATTGTCATCGAAGTTACATATGTATTCTAAATTTCAGCTCAAACGCATGTTTCGTTACAGAGTTCCGGTGACCACCTTCCGACTCTATCATCAGAACATCTCCATGTTACCCTAATATTACATTGTCATCGACGTTACATATGTATTCTAAATATCAACTCAATCGAATGTTTCGTTACAAAGTTTCGGTGACCACCTTCCGACTCAATCATCAGAACATCTCCATGTTACCATAATATTACATTGTCATTGAAGTTACATAAGTATTCTAAATTTCAATTCAATCGGATGTTTCGTAACAGAGGCGAATTTACTTTCGTACTTTTTAGTAAGTACTCATTTTATTTCTACTAATCTCAGGTGTGGTCCCACTGCGTACTGATTTTGTGTAAGTACACGGTACGATCGCTTTTTGGTAATGTGGCAAAGTGACGTGATCTCACTATGAAGGCGCGTGGCCGATGCGACCGCTCGTTCCTACTATTTTGTATTCGATCCGCTCATACTAATTTGTATGAAGATTTGGAGCGTAAAAATTGGCAAGTTTGTGATATTTTTACACAAAATACAAATATATTTATTAAGAAATGAAGATTCCAAGGACTTCCTTACAGTTTTAACTTTATTATTTCATAAAATTTATTTAATAGTTCTTGATACTTACGACTCAGTTATTACAAACGGGAGTGCGATTTTACACGTTTTTAGTGACTTTCTGATTTTTTTTTACACTTATCTATAAGCATTATCTTAACTTCGAATGTTTCAAGGACAAGTAACATTCATTGGCTAGCTGTGTGATTTTGATATGTAAATACTGTGTAAATATGTAAAAATTACTATGGGTCTAGCACCTGAAAATAAATGATTATTATTATAATATTTTCAAGGTCGTGGAACATCGTTTTTTCTATATAATTCTCTTACATTCCCGACGCTCGATTCTCGAAAGGGCCCCTTAAAAGAAAAAAAGAAATGCCACAACGACTTCTAAAATAAATATAATAATTTACAATTAGTTTTTTATTTGATACATGAGAAAAGTCAGTACGATGAATGGGCATCCTCTTTTTATACGAAAACTAGCGACTCGCCCCGGATCCGCGCGGCTTCTCCACGATATATAGTAAACACACATATTTTTTTAAAAATTAAATACAGTATCGAAATCAATGCCTTGAAAACCTTTAAAGGCGTAAGCTGAGATAAAATTTAGGCCCGGTTCTCAAGCATACAATCAAATTTAAAACTTGAAATTGAAGTAAGTCAGTCAGGTCTAAACGCGCACTAAATTCAATTTTCAACTTTGTCCTTTAATTATATATAATAATAATAATTAATATTATATTTACATATATGTAATAATTCTTAAATATCTGTTACCTCAAAGTTACATTCAATGATTTTATTCTAGTTAGAAAACTATGTGTTGTTTATTGATTTTTTTTTATTTACAGGCTACGTTATATACTTTTCGATGTTGGCTGCATTCTTTTGGTTGAATGTTATGTGCTTCGATATTTGGAGAACTTTAAGGTACTTTATATACACAGACAAGTCAACCTTTAGACCACGCTTTAACAGGGAGTAGCATTCGCCAAGGCTATGTAGTGACACTACATAACTACATCACTAGTGAGCCGTCAGTTGGAAGCACGTTGGAAGCCATTAAATTGTCAATTTTGAACGAGCCGATGAAAACTAGCCGACCTCTCCCCGCAACCCGCAATTTTTGGCGATTTCGTTTTCGTATACTGACGTTAATAAAGCGTGGTCTAAAGGTTGACTTGTCTGTGTTTATATATACTGGAATTTTTTTTGGAATCATATTCATAAGTTACAGGTAATACTATTTTATTTTGGCAGTGGTTTGAGCGGGCGAATTATGCCAGGCGATGTGCCAAAAAGGTTTTCAAAATACTGTGTATACGCGTTCGGCTTGCCCTTATTGTTGACTATATTACTAATAATATTGGAGTTCTCACCTATAGAGGATCACCAATATTTACCAAGAATAAGGAAACGGGATTGTTTCTTAAGTGGTGAGTATTTAGTCCATGAATTAAATTCAATCAGAATGGTCATTTTTTACGTTTACAAACCTAATATAGAACGTACATATATGCTGAATATTTAGCGATTTCAGAATCTTAACCATATTACATTAACAAAGAAACCAAACTAATTATCTCAGTAGAAAAGAAGTTGCATATAATTATAGAAGTAAAATAATGCTATAAAATACCGCAACTTTAAAAATGGCGAAAACTAATAGAATACATTTAGTAAATCAGTCATCAAGCACTTCTACAGAGGTTGGCGTTAGATTTAGATAGAAAAAAACAACAATTAAGAAAAACATATATTTAAATATAATAAACAGGGAGGAGTTCCTTGCCGGTTCTTCTCCTTCTAGTTTTTGAACCGATACCTAATCAATTTATTTAGACTTTCAATTAGTAAGTGTAAACATCTTATATTGAGTAAAAACTTTTTGAATTTGAATTTATAAGTTATTCAATAGCATCGATGACCATTATTAAAACGAAAGCACTATAACAGATCATTTGCTAGCTCTTTTACCACTTGAGGCAGTACAATGTTTATATTAATTGCAATTGTATTACTAGCTGTTGTGCAAAATATCAATTAAAAGCATTGTACTACGATGTAGCTATAGGCGGGAAAAGTGTATTTATTATGAAGGATTCTTAAATTACGTCTAAGGTTCTCCATCAATTGAAGCCGGTAAAACTAGACTAGAAACTAGGGGCTGATTGAAAATCAATGTTGTGGGCGTGGTCACACACACCTGCAGTAGGTGCTGAGTTAGCTCCTATCATGGTTACGGAAACCTTCTTTTTTGTGTTTTGTTATTTGTAGTTGCTTGCTTTAAGTATCAGTTATCATCTAATTAACTAAACTGTAGATATCTTTAACAGAAGGAAGAATGGCACTTTTATCCCGATGCTTTTCCACCAAAAACTTACGGTCATATTTAACCTACAGTTAGTAAACTTAGTGCTCAGTGTTGCTTGTACCATAAATTAAATCAATCAAATGTTTCAATTGTTATTTTGTGCATTTACATATTCATTATTATTTAAATATCAATATATGTCATTAATACACTTCGTGATTAGAGTTAATCTTCTTGAAACTATAATCTGTAAATGAATATTACTTTGTTTTTTATAAATTGCAACCCTGGATTCATCAATGAGGAGAACCTTGCAAATTATTCCTACTAGATGGCGTTTTGTCGCAGGTAAATTCGCGCGGGAAAAGACGACAGAAATAATTTACTAAAGATGAATGAACGTATTAAATGAAATTAGGTAGGTAACGCAACCACAAATTATACTTACAAAATTACGCAATCAGCTGATTCGATTATAAAATCGATGGATTATACGCCATATTGCTTTTATTTATCTGTCAGTTAACAGTTATCATGTAGTTATACTTACGCCAGTTCGACCGGCTGACTAGATAACTGTGTCTTATGGTCTTAGCTGGAGGTTAACAGTATCCGTGTCGTGGAAACGAAATCTGCCAGATAACTGGTACATTGGACCGACGCTTTAACTGGAGTTGGTAGAAGACCCCCTGAATAATGAAAGTGTTAAACACTACAGTGCTTTCATTTAGGTTGTTGTAATTGTAAGACATTATTTAATATGAAAAACGAATAAATAAGCATTTTTATTGCGTCTAAAATACAGAAAGTTGCTATTGTGTAGCGAATATATGGAAAAAAAGTTGTCGCCTCACTTGCTCCGTGAACGTTATAACATTCTTTTTCTCTAGTAGCGCTTATTGCTGCAGCCGACACAATTTTACCACTTTGATATCGCTTTGCTTTTTAATAAAGCATTAATAGCATAGCATTAATAACCTTATAGCATTTTTGTTGATCTATAGTACATAGACAATAGAGAAGTGGTGATTACAGTTGAAGTAAAAAGTTACAATAGCTGTAGAGCGTACTATAAACACTAGTTAAACCTGCAGTCGCTATTGTTAGTTTCCAAATATGCTATTTTATTGCTCATGTACCGCTTTTCAAGAGCTTATATGCTGGTTGGAAAGCTACCCAAAAATTCGCATCTAAATAAACTATAATAAATAAATATTATGAGTTGGTATTCATTCCGTTTCCAACAATTCAATGTACATAAAAAATATGTTACGTTTCATTAGTATACGAATATCTTATACCTTAATAAACAGATAAAATAAATAGTTATTAATGAATATTATTTTAATGAGTTTCCTTAAAGCTTTCATATCGTACATCTTTTACAGGAAAAGGAAAATTTATATACATGCCAGTCCTGATAATATGCATATTAAACACAATACTATTTGTTGCAACGGCTGTCAGTATTGCCTGTAATATCAGAAAGAATACCAATCAACTGCGAGGCGTCGACAGCTCTAAGCACAGTGCACAAAAGAGCAGAGATAAACAAAGGTATGTTTTTATTCAGGGCTATTCGTGCTATTTATAAAATGGGCTCTAAAGATTCCCTTAGAAATAAATTCAAAGAAAATAAATATAATGACTGTGAGTGTATTTATGAAAATATATGTTCATAAAAATAACACCAAATTCAAAAAGAATATTGATATACACAATGTTTATATTAGAAATAAACATAAACGCTCAGTATCCACCATATAATAAGTAATTGATTCAAAGATATTTGTGTAAGATTTTATAATAAACTACCAAGCAATATAATAATACCAACACGACACAGGGAATCCTAGTGTGGGGACTAGGGCCCATTTGATGTTTTATTTACCTACGTATTTAGTTATTTCATTGTCATGGCTATCCTTTTGTTAATGTACCATTTCTTTTTGTGTTTTAGTTTTTATGGTTTTATACAGTTTGTGAATTCTTATAGTTCCTAAATAAATTATTTATTTATTTATTTATATCATAGATTTGGCAAGAAATAAATTCAAGAATTATGTAAAACGACAATTTGTCTAAAGCATTACAATATTCTAAATATAATAATATTCTAAAGTATTACAAATATAAAAAAATATATATATGAATGATAAAAATGCTTAGGATTAAATAACACAAATCCACCCAGTTTTTAAAACAATGGTCAGTAGTGCCGTCCCTAAAAAAACCTCTCCAAGTTTCTTGTAGCGTTCTTCTTAGAGCAGTGGCTGCACCTGAGCAGTAAATAAATTTGACAGCAAGCTTCATGACATTCAAAAGTGACGGCAGAGTGTCCTACTTGAAAGTAAATGAGTTTTTATTATTTTTTTATTTCTTCCAATCTTTACAATTTAATACAGCGTTTTTCTATAATATTCCTTACGTTTTTCAAGGATTGACACAATTTTCCTGAAAACTTTTTTTATATTAGGTATGTATATGTCGTGGCCTTTTGAACTTTCGTAAGTAGAAGCCAAATATTAAATAGAAGGTATTGATTATGAATATTTGAGCTATATCTTTATTTACGTAATGAGGTCTATTGGTGATACCTAACATCTAGAAAAATTTTGGGTGGTTACTAAAATCTCATCCTCTATATTGAAGACTATATTTTTTTGATAACCAATTTTTTTTTTCTGTGCGACTGCGCCGCGCTTTGGGGCCGTCCATTAATCACGTGAGGCTTGAAAGGGGGGGAGGGGTTTGACAAAAATCACGAAATGTCACAAGGGGGAGGGGGGTGTAGTAAGATATCACGTGTATTTATTTTTTCAAACGCGCTATTTTTAAATCGAAAAGCGGAATGTAGTGTTCACCATTCGTTTATTATTTTTATACCAATCAAAAACAACCTGCAACTTTTCTGTCTAGACATTTTTATCATGGTCCTTAATTTCAGAATAAAATAAGATTATACTTTATACCCGTATTGAAGATAATATTCTAAAATATTCTAAAAAATTTAAGAATATTTGTAGATACTAATAATACACGTGATGTTGGATTGGGGAAGGGGGGGTAGTCTTAAACCTCACCGTGTATCACCAAGGGGGGGGGGGGGGTTAAAAATGCTTAAAAAAAGATCACGTGATTAATGGACGGCCCCTTTGCGGGCGCACACCGACGCGACACGCGTGATGTAAACACCGCGCACCGTAAAGTTAGGCGGAAGTTGTAGTTGGACGGCGTAAAGTTGTATACAAAGAAATATTATAGTTTGTTTTTATGTATATATTCTTTGCTGTTTTCAATTGGAAATAAAATACAACCAAAATACTCCCAGTAGGATGAACTTATGTTCCATTCGAATCTATTTGAATTTAATCCACATGTTCGATGCAACAAGTAGATCGACACTACGACAGAAAAAAATACTACGGCATATATGCACTGCTTGCTATCCGTGCGAAGTCGAAGCGGCTCGCTAGTTAGTTATAATTATTACATTCTACGATCTCTGGTTACATACATTCTTAAGTTATATTTCTTTTCAGGTTTTTGACATACCTGAAACTGTTTATAGTAATGGGCCTAAGCTGGTACTTCGAAATCTTACGTCATTTGTTCCCCGACCTGGACTATATATGGAATATTACTACAACCTTCAACGCTCTCAGTGGGCTATTCATATTTATTATTGTCGTATGCAAAAAGAAAAAATTGAAAGCAATCAAAGAAAGGTCAGTCAATTCATTTAAAGTAAAACAAATATAGTGAATTAAAGGTGTACTACTTAACAGTGGACTTCTGCTGTCAATGGATTACCTATTGTCTATTGCACTAAATGATAGAGCGTAAACACCCGTCCCGTACCGCCTACGCGCCTGGCTCTGTAGGACAGCCAAACGTTAAGTCGTAAGTAAAACATTGTATGGACTCGTGCCTATTCAAGTTCAAGGGGCCATCCATTGATCACGTGAGGCTTGAAAGGGGGGGGGGGGGGGGGGGTTTGACAAAAATCACGAAATAACACAAGGGGGGAGGGGAGTGTAGTAAGACATCACGTGTATTTATTTTTTCATTATTTTTTCAAACGCGCGGTTTTTAAATCAAAAAGCGGGGCGTGTAGTGTACACCATTCGTTTATTATTATTTTTATGCCAATCAGAAACAACCTGCAACTTTTCTGTCTAGACATTTTTATCATGGTCCTTAATTTCAGAACAAAATAAAATTATACTTTATACCTGTATTTAAGATAATATTCTAAAATATTCTTAAAAATTAAAGATTTTTTGTAGATACTAAAAATACATGTGATGCTGGGTGGGGGGTAGTCTTAAACCTCACCATGTATCACCAAGGGGGAGAGGGGTTAAAAAATGCTTAAAAAAAGATCACGTGATTAATGGACGGCCCCTTATTGCTTACGATTAGCGAGTCGTCAGACTAAGTAGTAGGTACCACAGGTAGTATTTTGTGTATTGTAATAAATATTGTATTTAAAAAAAAAAATTGTGATCGGCATAATGTTAATACAAGAAACAAAGATAAACTTGCTAATCATGTCAGCCACCTCAATAAAATCACAAAATCTTCTAAAGGGCAATGTATACGCTTTTACAATAAAATCCCAGCTTACATTCAAGATCTACCCCTTAACAAGTTTAAAACTACAATAAAACGAAAGCTTTATGCAAAAGCTTATTATAAAGTATCAAACTACTTAGATGATAAAAATCCATAGGTGTAAGCCGCTCGCCTATCAGTTTGTTTCAATAATATTATTCTTTAAGCAGTTATTGTTAAAAATTTTTTTATAATGTTGTTAAAAAAAGAGCGTCCCTCAGTTTCTTGCGTATTCTTCTGAGAGGAACCAGCATTTTGAATGCGCCTTTGTGGTGACGTTCTTCCACAAAGTAATAAAAATCATTCTTGTGACGAATTTCAAGATTATGTTACATAACTACGAAATAAAGATATTTTATTTAATAAAGATATACCTGATCTATGTCTGTCTTCTAATAACTTTTTTAGATAATTAGTTTTTTAATTTTCTCGTGACGTTTGCACATTAGAAACCACGCAGCACGCCCCGCAATACGTTTTCCAACTAAGGCGGTAGATTTCTCTAGTTTTAATATTGCCTTGAAAACGATTGCAAAGTGTGAAGTGTAATATTGTACACCCATTTTATTAAATGCTTTTATTTTTATAATATCTGGTTTCTGCTTTACTTTTCCAATATAAACTGTGTTCAGCTGAACGTAATCAGAACTTATAGAACGTGTAGAGCTCACCGAACTAATAAACAATAACATTCAAGTAAACAGATGGCGCAAACTAACGGTTACTGAGGAAAATATGTCTTAAGTCTCAATTTTTTAAATCACTCATTTTATTTTTTACGGCAGTCCAATGAAACACTAATACACAATTACAATATGAAAGTGATTTTTTTTATTTAATCAGGTTTACCTGCAAACTTAATACAACAGCCTGAGACTGTCTCGTGAATCGCGAAATTGTAGAAACACTACTTGTGAATCGGCTGATAAGGTTAATGGTCTACTATTCTTTGTAATAAAATGTGGATTTTGCGCTAGCTACCAGCTAGCTGTTTTGGTATAGCATTGGATATCTTATTAGTAGGGTGTCCAGACATTTGGATTGTCCGTGTTGTAATTTTTTTCTCTGTAACCGTTAGTTTGCGCCACCTGCTTACTTGAAACTTTTTGTTTAGATCTTTAAGCTGTACGCGTTCTTTAAGTTTAGACTACTATCAGCTGAGCACAGTGTAGATTATTACTCACACTCTTGGGTTGGGCTAGTCACGATACTTTTGAGATGATAAAGCTGCAAAACAAAAATCGATAGAACTTTTATATAGGTCTACTGCGTCTATTATTTTTTCAACACATTCAAAGAAACGCATCTAACTACGTCTAAACGTCGTATCTCTTCATAGTATATGGACCCGTGGTGTTAAAAATAGCACACACAGTTCAAATTCTTGCGTGAAATTTAAATTACGTATTTTGAATCGAACGTCCTGGCTATCAGTTCCTCAGCAACCAGCATTACAATATTATAATATGCGATTTAAATGAAATATTAAAATAATATTAAAAAGATATAAACGAATACACACACGTATAAGTAAACACTTGCATGAATTGTTTGAAAGTTTTAGGGCCCATACAGACCACTCGCCACTGCTACAAATGGACTTTTTGTAAACGTCATTCTAGGCAAATTTAATAAATCTAAATCGAAGGGAAGTACTTCTTGATCTTGACAGATATGCGGCTCAGATATGACATAAATAAGCGTATTTTTTGATAGCGTTGACTTGAAACTAGTTTTTCAGTTTTAAGCCACCGTTTAAGATTAATCCTTAGAAAGATCTTTTGTTTCAAGTTGTTGAGTATCGTATTGTATCAGCTTTTAATACTGAAAAATCATGAAACTTTCCAGAAACATTTTATTTTTAACACTGACTTTAAAGAAACTTACACTGTTTACACAACATACATACAAACCGGAACTATTACGTTTTACGTATATTACCTACTATGTAACACAAACATTATAGGTTTTTCCAAACTTATCTTTATTCCATATTATGTGTTAAAAAAATATTTGCGATTGCAGATTCATAGAATTAATTAGAAGAAAACCAAAAAGATCTAATTCTACAGCTACCTGCAGCACGGATATATCGTTGACATCACAACCTAAAGAAATAAGTGATGCTGCGATTGTGAACCTAAGCGCGAGCGAAGAAAATAAAGAAGATTGAAGTTATTGTACATCGCGATGATTGATATGTCGTGATAGCCCAGAGCAGCGCAACGAACCTGTCTCAAATTTATATAAGGCCATAGGGCCATGGTTCGAATCCGGGCGTGTACCAATGAGTTTTTCTGACTTAAGTACATTAACTATCACTGACTCCGTGCCTCGGAGAGCACGTTAAGAAGTCGGTCCCGGACGCTGTAAATAGATGGCGGTTGTTACAATCCCCAACCCGCAGCGGAGTAGTGTGGTGGATTTAAGCTCCAACCATCGCTCCCCACTGGGGGAGGTCTACGCCCCTGCAGTGGAGTAAAATGGGCTGATGATGATGACGAAGTTATAGAAGGAACCTGTATCAGTACAATAAACTATTTTTACTTATATTGAAACCTAGTAGTAAAATACACAACTTGTAACAGAAATAACAAAAAAAAAAAAATATAAAATCACAACATTATATGAGGAACCCAGTTTTAGTGATTTCGCAATATTGTTGTCTTAATGTATCTAAATGTGAAATATAATGGTAGGTACAGTTGAAACATATTAATCAAGTAGATTCTACTTTCTGGTAAATAATGTTACAAGTTGTATATTTATATCCATTCCGTTCCATTCCTTAAACCCTTTTTATACGCCTGGGGGTCCTGCAGCTTGGAGCTTAAATCAACCACGCTGCTCCAATGCAAGTTGGTGGATTCTAACGACCGCCATCTTATTGACAGCACCCGGGATCGACTGCTTAACGTGCTCTCCGAGGCACGGACTCAGTGATAGTTTAATGTACCTAAGTCAGAAAAAACTCATTGGTACACGACCGGATTCGAACTATGGCCACATGGCCTTATAGATGGTTCGCTGCGCTCGGGCTATCACAACACTATATTTATGTAGAAACATCTTCATTTCACTTCATCAGCCTATTTTTACCCCACTGCAGGTGCTTAGGCCTGCCCCAGGTAGAGGGCGGCTTAATAGAACCATATTATTACTTTTTAATTTAGTTTAATTCAGAATATTGTACGTTAATTTATAGAAATTTACTATTACATTTACTTGCATTTTATGGAACAGTGTATTAAAGTATTAATTTTAAATAAAACAAATACATACAAAATAACAAATAAATCATACAGTTACGTAAACTATAGTCAAATGTATTTTTATTCGTAAAAGAAATGTTTTTGTTTTTCAAAATAGGGCACATAACATCTTCGTCTATACGAGAAGCATCTTTTATGTTAAAGCATCGTTTATGTAAAGCAACGTTAAAATTAAATTAAATCTTAAGGTCGTTCCACGATTTATCAGTGCGCCTGATCGACACGCCTCAGCTGCCCGGTGTCATTAAGCTGCAGTATGCTGGCGCTTACCTCGAGCAACAACCGAGCCTTTTGGGCACCTTGCCGCACCGCACTGATTTAGATGATATTCTATATTTCCAGATATTTTTAGTTTTTAATTTAGTATAAGCTTTTATTTGTAATTAATTTAGTTTTATTTTTAGTTTTTATATAGGGTGGTATTATTGTAATGTACGTTTTACAATAAAAGAAAATGAATAATTATATGAAAGTAAAAATAAAATTAAAATTAAAAATTCAAGGCTCCCCTCAACCACAGCCACATCTACAAATGGCCAGCGATAAGCAGCTGTGCACCTACCTACTACAATTTCTTGGTTTAAGTTTTGTAGAGACTGGTGTCTTTATACGTGGGACTGGTGGTGGCTGACATCCACCGACTTTCAAGAAGGAGGTTCTATGTTTATCTGTATGTATGTTTTTCTATGTAGGTATGTTGAAACAGTTATTTCTTCCAAAGCAAATGGTGATGATTCTATATACAAATAATACTTACTATTTACTTACATTCCAAGCAATGCCTCGGCTGAACTCGCGGTGCCTGAAGTAGGTGTCAATTGTAGCGACCACCGGTCATTGATGACTATGTATCTCAGGGTTTCGGGTTCGTGAGCTGACTGGGAACGGTCGCGTACAGTTTCAATCAACCTTTATGGCGGATGTGAACATAGGCACAAGTCGCGTCGCAGTAAACAGTTTTAGGTGTAGCGGGACGCAATGGAGCGAGGGGCATATGACTGAACCTGCACAAGCATGCATATAGCGTTGTATTCCGATCCGCCATAAAGTTTGATTGGCACTATACAATCCAACCAATTTAATGTATCGTTACTAAGCCCTCTAAGGGTGTTCCTTGGGTTCATTGAAATTAAACAACGGAAGTATGTACAACTAAAGACTATTTATTAAAATGATCACACACATAGAACAAAGGTTATGATTTACTAGAAACTATCGTAGATTGCAAATACAGCAAATACAATAAAATATAATAAGAACGGTGTTGTTCTAAGATATTTATACGATTAAATTTAACATTAATAGCCAGACTGACTACTCGGCATAAGAAATCGAATTAGAGTAGGTAGGTGGATCGATTAATTAGAGACTATACTACACGGTCTGTGGGTAGGTACCCTTTTGACCGATTATTTACAAGACGGATTGCTTGCGAGTTACATATATTAGTCTTCCGCGATCATGTTTCTGGTACCATGTTTTAGGCCAATCTCTTCAGCTAGCTATACTATTACTCGCCGAATTCCGTTTCAATACTTTATGAGCTGAGATAGGTATTTGCTAACTCCATATGAATTAATGAATGTAAATATTCATACCACCAAGAGTACTTTTATGCGTCGTATCGAGGTTTCCGCACTGGCTGGACTTGGCAACAAGCCAAGCTGACTTTCGTTGGGAGGTGTACGAACACCATTGACGGATTCACTGGTTTATATGTACACTGTATCACTTTATGAACACTTTGACAAGAAATTTATATCTTCGAAACGTACCCAGGTGTAACAAATAGGTATGGCTAGTGACGGTAATGTGCTGTAGCTTTCTAGCAACCAAATTGGAAACGAGCCAAGATCCACGTAGACAGTTATTATACTTTAATATGAATACTAGACTGAGCTAATGAGGACTAAGTATACATAGTATTTGCACTACATCTAGGCCTAAAGAAAAACTGTTCAAACTAATGCGCTCAACGACCCATTCTCGTCGCTGCCGCCCTCCATCCAAGTCGTCCTGGTTGGGTGGGCCAGCCCAGCCCCCCGCTACAACATATCCTATCCGTGTGTGTGTGTTTAAACCGCGCGGATTAGCCAATGACAATTCGATTTTATACTACATAAATTATTTTTGCACACAGCACTCGTTCTAGAACTTTCGGTCATATTAAATAGAAGCGCAGTTAACCTTGAACATGCGATTGTGTGTGAATTGTTACTACCGGGAATCGTCGGGCAGTTAATCGTTTCGACCAATGAGAAGACAGCGTTTGAATCCTTTTGGTAATTTACTGTTAATAAGAATAAATCTAAAACATTCGATTTCAAACATATTACACGACAAAGGTGCTTAAATTCAAACTATTAGAAGTCACTTTTCTCTCGAGGTGTTACGAGGTATGTTACATTTTTAACGCCGGCAAGAGGTACGGTTTTCAAAGTTAAGTGCGAGCTTTATTTTGAAATATATTATTTATTTTGTATGAGCTAAACCCACTTTGTTAATTGTTAAAGTTTATTGTTTTGAAGATGTAAAGATAGTTCAATATGTATGTAAAATAATACCTACTGAGTCATTTACAAGAGCAATACGTCAAGTGCGACCTGAGTTTTAAAAATAATTTATTGATTTTAACTAAGTTATTACAGTGTCATTTTATGTTAAAAGTTACCGAAAAGTTAAAACTGAAAGTGTATGGTATTTTCTACGAAAATACCACTAAGTCTAAGTACATTGTTCAACTATACATACCTTAGTCAATGGCAAACCGATTTACAAAAATCTTTCTTCGTTTGAAAGGCTATACCTACTCCTGTGATGGTCCCATTATCAAGATACAATGACCTGATGATGAAATCTCAAGGAAACCGAGAGATATATTCAATCTTCTAGGCATGCATAATGCGTTAGAGCTCTAGGTATTTATTTAGTTGTTCCATAGAGTTGTTCAGATATTTGCGCCTGGGCGGCAAAATCACATGCTGCTAAACTGATGATGTAAGCACACCATAACATTTAATATTTAGGGGATAACACTGAAATTTGTCGGGTTTCTTCTTAAAGGCGGTTGTCTCATTTGAGCAGCCTTTTTAGAAATCCTACTAATACTACTAATATATTACTTATAACTAAAAATTTAATTATACAATATTTTTAGTGCCGACTCAAAAATTTTACTAGTAATTTGGTTCTTACCAGGTAACAACAATTACAACAATGATATATATACAACTATAACAAATATAGAACACAATATAATATCATAAACTGTTTTAAACCAATAAGCATTTGTTTGTAAGGCGATGCAAAATAATATTGTTAGAAATATTATTTTTAAGTTTTGAGTTTAAGTTTTTGCAATCGCGTTTAATTTTCTGGTTTAAGTATTTAAAGTCGGTTTGATAATTTATTATTTTTTTAAATTTATTTTTGAACTCTCCATTGTTTTTATATTACTCCTACCTATCTGTCAAAACTGTGTGTGTAGTTCTTTATAAGGCTTCAGTTAAAGTTTTGTTGAATAAAATAAAATTGATTCGTATCGAGCTGAACTGAACTGCTATTGCCCAGACACCTATGGTTTATTGTGATTTCAAAATACCTACCTAGACCTGTTATGAATTATAAAAACGAATAAATGTGTTATGTAGGATTAATGTTTATCACTACATATTTTAAAATAAAGTCTCCCGCCGCGTCTGTCTGTCTGTCTGAACGCGATAAACTCAAAAACTAGGTACCGAACGGATTGGCATATTATTGACATCCATGGACGGAGTGATTCAAGAGGAAAGTTTATGTGTATAATTTATTAATGTTTTGTGGAAATTAGTTGAAATATGACGATTATTGTTGAAGAAGAAGAAAATTATTGGCGAAGAAGAGCTTTCATTTAAAACGCTGTCTAATCCCTTTGAGATATAATAATAAAAAAAAGAGCTTTCATTTAAAACGCTGTCTAATCCCTTTGAGATATAATAAAATAATGTATGGAGTAATTTTGTCTCTTTTATAGAACCAAAGAAAAATCCGGGATGGCTTATGTCTATTTTTTATGGATAGCTTACTATACCTATTTTTATGTTTTAAAAAATGGTGTCATATGATGAGGTAATTGGAAAGCAATTTATACGGTTACAGTATTAATCCTTATCAATTTCATGCACATTATATTTGCCCTTTACACTATACAATTTAAATTAATATCTTAGGAGCTGTCGCGAAATAAAATTATCGCGCGCCCAGCTGGCCGGCCATATGGACGACGCGACACGCGTGGTTAGGTTAGGTTATATGTATTTATTTTTTACTTTTACAAATATTTATAGAATTTGAAATAAAATACTTTAAAAATACTCCATGTAGGATGAATTTACGTTACGTTAAAATCTAAATAAATCCCATCCACATTCGACGCAACAAGCTGATACGACACTACGAAAGAAAAACATTACGGATTTTATGCTCTGCCACCTGTGCGAAGCCGGGGCGGGTCGCTAGTTTTAAATAAGAAGAAAAAAAGAAAGCGCAGTCTACGGATAAAAAGATACTTGATGCAAAGGATCAAATATGTGCTTGTGTATTTAATAGCTGATTTGATTTTGTTTTGTATAGACTGGTATAGTCATTTGAGGATACCCAAAAATAATATTTAATTAATTTAATTATTTAATATATAAAATTGTTGATTTTTTTGGCAACTGTACTGCTAATCTAATCCTCGTTCAAAGATACTTTTTATAACGAAAAAAAAAAACAAAAAAGGTAAGTGGCTGAATTTGATAGTGAATTAAGTACAGTTCCAATCAACTTTTATGGCGGATGTGAACATAGGCACAAGTCGCGTTGCAGTAACCAGTTTTAGGTGTAGCGGGACGCAGTGGAGCGAGGGGCATATGACTGAACCGACGTAAGCATGCTTATAGCGTTGTATTCCGATCCGCCATAAAGTCTGATTGGAACTATACAAGATGCATGATAAGTGAATAACACAAAAACTGCCCAAATATTAGGTTGCGTTATTTAGTAATTCTCTTTCAAAAATGCTGAATGTGCTATAACTAAATAACGCAACCGAATATTTGTTTGAAAAAAGCTTAAAATGATCTTTAATATAAGTATAAAGGGATTACCGAGAAAATTGATGTTATTGTGAAAAAGCAAGGAGTGCAAAGAAATATAATAACTGATATTGAGCACCCTACGTTTTTTTTAAAAATAACATTGATTTTGTCGGTAGTCACGTTATACCTGCTTATATTAAAGACTACTTTCTGCTTTTTAGTTCTATTTGCTATTTGTTTTTTCTTTAAAAACTTTAAATCAATTTATACCTGCAAGCGGTTGAAAATACATTTTGTTTATTCGTTCGCACAAAATACCTAGGATCATTTCAAAATTGTATATTCTGACTATTTCGATACAATAATATTTATAAAAGTTATATAAATGATTTAAATGATGTAACGAAAATTTCACCGCATAAAGGCTTACTCAAAGTAGATATAATATTTTATATTGTTTCAATTTACCGCCATCTAGTGGGCATGTTCAAAAACTTTGTCAACAATTATTTCAAGATTAACTTTGTATTATGTAGGTACTTATATAACTAACATTGACTGACCGAATGGCCGAGTGGTTAGAGACCCTAACTGCGGAGCCAAGGGTCGCGGGTTCGATTCCCGCCCGGGACAAATATTTGTGTACGTGAACATGTTTATTTTGTTCTGTGTCTGCGTGTACAATATTTATATATGTATATATTATAGAGAATATTTAAGTATGTATATCAGTTGTCCAGTAACCCATACACAAGCATAATACGTGCTTACTTTGGGACTAGATGGCGCTGTGTAGGAAGCCCCATGTGTTATTATTAATATATAAATTTACATTTAGTCAATATTTGCAAGGTCAGCTAGTCATCAAAACGAATGATGTAAAAAAACATACTTTTTTAGAAGTTATAACCGGATCAAATCACAATACCATTGTCCATATTTTTTTTTTTAGGAATTTACTTATTTCTTAGCAGCCTATACTGTAAGTAGGCATTTAGTTAAAACTTAAAACCTGTTGACGTGCAAAATATTTTATAATGCAGGATTCACTGCGACCAGTACAACAGGTTTAGGTGAATTTTAAAATCATTACGGTTTTGACCGACGTAAGGTTTGAACGTTCAGTTTGTTGTTTTAGAATTAAAAAATTAAAAACAATGTTATTAAAAATAACATTTTTATTTGTTGTGCTCCTAACTCAAATTCTGGGTAGAGATATTTGTAGTCTGGATACCAGTGTGGACATTACAGACGGAGTGAAATTTGAAAACAATACTATTGAATTCAATGGAACGTTATACGACTTAAATGAAACTATAATTTACGATAACACGACGAGAGGTTGTGTGTGCTTAAAAGGGAACTGTTATAGGAAGTGTTGTGATAGAAATCAAATTTACGTCGAAGATATATTAGATTGCAGTGATATTGCATCGGTGAATATAACCGATGAAGAAAGTAAACTCTTGAATTATTATTTCAATAAATTTGAAGATATTGAGATGAAATATGGTCTAAAACAAGTGAATGGTTATAACGATTTAAATAATTGTGATAATAAAAGTTTACTATTTCGGACAGATACTTTCAAAGGGCATCTCTTGTCAAAAGTAAGTAATAATAAAACTAGTACAAATCTTCCATCAATAGTAGTTTAGTTTTTAAGCATTATTAATAATTCTTATAATAATTGTCGACTTTAATAATAAAACATTTTTGCTGACACGATTTATCTGGGGGCACGGCCGTGCCCCCACCAAGTCGAGCGAAAAAGCGTCACGGCCGTACCATCCTTTTCTCGAAGCAATTCAGACCATTTTCGACCCCCTGTAACTTCGTTGTGGATAAAACTAGAAGACTGAAATTTTCAGTAACCATGCAGGCATATTATATAAGCATATTACACGTATATTTTCAATTTGAACCAGTATTTTTAAGGAATTATAACGGGTCAAATTTCTTAATTTTGTCACTCACTGACTCACCGATCATCAAAATTCTAAGGCACTTCTAGCAGACCTAGAAGCTTCAAATTTGGAATATAAGTAGTGTTTGGTATGAATCAAGGAAAAACTAAAAAATCTAGAAAAGACCGCAAAAAAAAAAAATTAAGCCCATATAGCCAAGTCTTCAGTTAAATTTTTCAATATTGGCTTTATTCGTAACGATGTTTTATTACGGCAGTTATTATTATATTGCGTGCGAAGCCGCGGGTTTAAGCTAGTCCCATATAAATATAGGCGCATGGTAGTGCCCCTGCCAAATCGAGCAAAAAATGGGTATTCCCGTCATGAAAACACGTGTATTAAATTATTTATTAATGCAAAAAACGTACCTACGTGCGTATTCGTACTTATTACGAGTGCGTAAGGTTGTATAATATATCTTATAAAAACTATATACATATAGATATACATATATACAATAAGTAGAAGGTACTGAAAAGGAAAAAAATAGAACTGTCTACAAAATACAAAAAGAAATGAGATCCCATCAAAAACAATACTTGTCAAAAAAAACCAAGTCTCGCAACTCAGTTGTTCTGCGGTAAAAAGTTGTGAGATCCATGTAATACCAAGTCGGTTATTAATTTATTCGGTTATAAATATATTGAGACTTGGCCATCGCACTAAATAATTGAATTTACATGTGTTTTCAGGCGATTGAATTTACACGTGTTTTCAGGCGATGGCCAAGTCTCAATATATTTAGAACCGAATAAATTAATAACCGACTTGGTATTATATGGATCTCTTTACTTGGAACTATGGAACTATGGAACTTTTTACCGCAGAACAACTGAGTTGCGAGACTTGGTTTTTTTGACAAGTATTGTTTTTGATGGGATAAACTTATTTATATTTAAACTTATTTCAACATATCAGTTTCAATTTCTTTGTTTACGTATATTTTTTTAACTTCCCGCTATCCAAGGGAAGTTCATTGATTTGGGTCCGATTATCGAAAATCGAGTTTTCATCAGACCTCCACGTTTTGAGGTCCTGGGAAGCCATTCTGACCGTTTTCAGCGGATGTCTGCATGTGTGTGTATGCGTATGTAACTTTTTTTTTGTCGTACGATACCTTGAGAACGGTTTGACCGATTAAGACCCGCGATACGGCGTCTTAAATTTTAGGTCTTTTTAAATTACTTTGAGATTTTCCAATCGATCTACTTGAAACTTTACATACGTTTTTTGGACATACAAAAACTGTGTCGAGTTCCGCCAAAAATATCAAAATCGAACGACGCGTTCAAAAGTTATCGCAGTCCACAAATTTCCGAAAACGTGTTTTTTAACATAACTTTGAGATTTTAAGATCAATTGTTTTTTGGTTTTACACAAAGAATTTGTGCTTACAAAATTATATATAACTTCGTTAGTTGTATTAAAATCAAACGAAGCTTTCAAAAGATATCGCAGTTCAAATATTTACAATATAACATTTTCTTTGATATGTCCCAGGTTTCTGAGCTTGAAAAATCATAAATGTATAGAAATTCTGTTCTTGTTCTTGGAAAGCTCGGAAATTGAATATTATGAAGTCGAAGAGCTCAAAAACCACGAAAATCGATATTTTCAGTTCGTAGGGCTAAACAGCTTTCTAATTTTCGAGCGCTTTGAACTCGAAAATAGCGGGAAATTTCAGGGATGGCCTGGAGGGTCAAACGACTTTTTTTATTTTCAAATCACAATATTTTTATTTAAAAATAACTTTTTTCTTGTATACTTTTTATGGTTACGTGGCTAACAATGTTAAAAATTAACGCTTATGCTGAGATTCTGATCTTTTTGTATCTGTCAGTCCGTCCAGGTTTATAACTTCTACAACAATTCGTAACAAAAAAAGAACTCAGTCTTTTTAAGAAATAAACAAAAATACGTTATTAAATAATTACGTATTTTGTGAGTTAGTTTTGTTTATATAGCACACTTTTGGTAGAGGAACCTTCAAATATTGTTTAAAGTATTTTTTTTTTAAGTTTCAATACTTACATTATCTCACGTAAAAGATTTAAGCTTAAGTAAGTTTTAAGGGCACTAGAACATTTTTAGGAAAACTATTAAAAAGGTTTTATCTATATAAGGTTTTAAGAGCCCTTGTAAGTTGCTGGTCGTCGACAAGCCCTCGTGCACGATTGAATGTAGCAAGCGTGTACGTACATAGGTTTATAATGTAACTTTCAAAATTTTATTACAAAAAAAATTGCAAACAAAAATAAAATACAAAAATTGTATTTTGCAGTTTACATCTCAAATATAAATAAATTTTTATAATCAATCAATCAATTTAATTTTTATAGGTTTTCTGGCGATTTAAATTGATTTCTGACATTAAATTAAAGGAGTAGACGACGATTTTATATACGACTATTTTGCGTTTATTCAGCATAGAACTCATTTTTTTTACAGTACTAATTGAATATATTTTAAAACATTTGTCATACACTTACAAATATACTACATGCCGTATACGTATGATTTTTCTGTGATTGATATTCGCTACCAGTTCCCTAAAAAAAAAGCATTGAATTATCTGATGTTTCGTGCTTACCCAAAAACGTACTTTTTAATTAAATTTCTTACTTATTTATACTATGTTATTTAATTAAAAATTCTTAGACTCGCTAAATATATTTATCTAGTAAAGTCTACGAAATTTTATTAATGTCACTTTGAGGTGATGTATAAATTATTCATTAAAAAATATCGAATATCTAAATGGTTATTAAAAATCTCGAACGAATATGCAAATAATTTGACGACCGCTTAGCCTAGTGGGTAGCGACCCTGCCTACGGGTTACCTTATTACCTGCTACTGGAGGTCCCGGGTACGAATCCCAGGTCGGGTCAGTATTAATATGATTAATATTGATACTGGTACCGGATCTTGGTTATTATATGTGTGTGGTGTCTTCGCAAAAATATTTATATATGTGAATATTATGAAAAATATTTAAGTATGTATATCAGTTGTCTATTAACCCATAACACAAGCATAATACTTGCTTACTTTGGGACTAGATGACGCTGTGTGGGAAGTCCCGTGTATTATTATAATAGTTTAGACAATTATTTTTATCGCTATATTAGTTTAGTATTTACTGGGACCTGAAAGTGTTTTTTTGTTTTTATATCGCGAAATTAGTAGGGACCCTTATGTCTATAATATGAATTGACGGTGCAGCTTATAGTCCAAGAGCCAGCGCCTGAACAACTGTTTAAGTTTACTAAGGCTAGTTTTTTTATAGTTCATTACAACGGTTGACACAAACATACTGCGGTCAGTCACTTAAAACTGAGAACACGTGACTCTGGTGCCCTATCAAAGGTGTCGTACCTGCCAAGGTAGTAAAATGAATTAGTTTTCTAAGGCTGAAATTTGTTATAACCCAAAGTGATAACCCAAAGCGCAACGAACCTGTTTCAAATTTATAAGGCCATAGAGCCATGGTTCGAATCCGGGCGTGTACCAATGAGTTTTTCTGACTTAAGTACATTAACCATCACTGACTCTATGCATCAGAGAGCACGTTAAGCAGTCGGTCCCGGACGCTGTCAAAAGATGGCGGTCGTTACAATCCCCAACCCGCAGTGGAGTAGCGTGGTGGATTTAAGCTCCAAACTCCTCCTCGCCCTTGGGGAGGCCTAAGCCCAAGCAGTGGGGTAAAATGGGCTGATGATAATGATTGCATATAAATATAAGTCGTGACGGTCAGTCAGTTGAATATGGGGATGAAGCTGGTAAGTTGGCTGTCATGTATGTGAACAAAATAAATTATGTGCAATTCATTTACTACACTTCAAATCTTTTGTAGGGGTATTAAATAATATGTTAAACAAAAAAAAATAGTCAATCTTCGAATTAACGGGACAAGGGCCGTCAGTCAATAAGAAAAGGAATAAAAAAATCGCATTGAAGGCAATTTGAACAGTTAAGAATCGGAGTCATTATACATTTAATACAGGGATAGATACACTTTTGTCTCCACCACAGAATCCTATGTTTCAAAATTTAACGGCTTTTCTTCTTAATAACATCAGTAGACATGTGTGGTTCGTTCAATATTGAAAAGATGTATTGGATCCGTGACCCATTATAGATACGATCCGGTTTGTTCGACCTGTTCGATCGATCGGTTCATTTAGCGTAAACCTGAGTGCATAGGTACATACCATGAATCGATCATTTTAAGGGTTCCGTAGCCAAATGGCAAAAAGGAACTCTAATAGCTTCGCCATGTCCGTCCGTCCGTCCGTCTGTCTGTCTGTGGTTTTTCTCGGAAACTATTGGCAATATATAGATCAAATTTGGAAGGTAGGTGTAATCTATGAACCGCTACACAACGACGTACTGAAATTAAGAAAAAAATTTTTTTCGGGTTAGCTCGCCATACAAGTAACTGAAGTACGTAAAACAATAATTCATCGTATACTAACGCGAGAGGTTCCAATAGATAGGTTTTAATAAATTATGTCAAGATTTCAAACAATTCTTTTTATTTAAGTCAACAGTTGTTGAGATATGCACTTCTAAAGTCCTAATTTTTGTTAGAGTCATGTGTCCTCCCCCCCCCCTCCAATTACCAGCTAAACCAATGTTTTTGGATATGTGGAAAAAATTTATAACGTAGTTAAAAAGAAAACTATCACAGCTAACTAGACTGTATTATTTAAGGAGTAATAGATTAACTTATAAAATGTAATTTTATAAGTAAAAATTTTGTGAAAATTCCATAGAAAATGACAGATAAAAGCATTTTATGATAAAAAATACATTGAATTACTAGGTACTATAAATTTAAGCTTTCTTTTGCAGAGCTTATTCTCTTCACAATCAATACTATAAGTCGAAGGTACACTGTAAAAAAATAAGTAATAAAAATTGTCTCTAGCTATCAGTGCACTCATGTTATTACTTTTCGGATTAGCCAGAGAGAATGGTAGCGCCTTCTAAATAACTATAGAAATAAAAATGAAATATATTTATACAATAATTTTTAATTAATTTTAAATTAAAAAATATTATCCAAAATATGTGTGTTTACTTTATTTTGTTAGGTTCATTTCCAATGTCATAAGAAGTTCGTGCGAATGCAGGAGATCCGTTGATTTTTTATATGCATGTCCGTTTGTCCATAATTCAGAGCTATTTTCTTCGTAAACAATCGGAGCATGGATACTTTTTTAAATTTTATATTGTACGTTCCTACCATAGAAATACTTTTATTACATTTGTAAATGTAAGAAATGTAAGACAAGTATTTCTCTGGTAGAAACGTACAATAAAAAATTTAAAAAAAGTGTCCATGCTCTGAAGTGACCATGCGTTATAAAAAAATATTCCTTCGATTTGTTGTCAAAATGCTAGTTACTGTTGGCATCACATGTCATCTCATCTGTGGATAATCGTAGTCTCCGTATATCTTTCTTAAAAAATCTAAACAGGAAATAATCGCAGCATACACAGTCAGAGCTTTAGAAGTAGGATGGATTGTCAATTTTTATAAAGTCGTTTTTGCCCATGGCACGTTCTGTTACTTGAGAAGTATGCACAGATGCATTAACGTAATCAATATGCTACTATTGACTTTGCTTCTCCTTTTTTCATTGGAAATGACTTTCATTTCGTTGGAGTATAGGGGGTCATTTGGAAGTTTTGTGAGACAGGCAGATTGCAGGAAGAGTTTTCGAGATATCGGGATGAACGTAATGTCCAAACACGTAACTTGGCGAGCTCTACAAGATGGCAAAAGACAATTTGGAAAAAGTTCAGAAACAAAAAAATATCAGTAAAAAACGAAAAAAAAATGCAATTTTTTTCCCGATTTTCATTTTCTGAGCCCGATATCTCGAGAACTAGGTCCTAATAAGAAAAAAATTAAAAAAAACAGCTCGGGGTAATTAAACGGGGAATCGATTGAGACTAAAATTTTTAGAATCGGACAACCCGGAAGTAGTGGTTAAGGGTGCCCTTAGTTGGAAGTCGGATATACGTCGGTGTTAAATTTCGTACTAATTCGGTTTGTTCGATCGATGTCGCATAGAATGTTATATTTCGAAGTTTTAAGCTTATTCAGATACAGTTGTGTTATTTTTTTTGCGAAAAAAAATTATTTCGAAAAATATTATCCAAAATATGTGTTTACTTCATTCCTTTAAGTTCATTTCCAATGTCGTAAGAAGTTCGTGCGAAAGCAGGAGATCCGTTGATTTTTTTATTAATACGCTCTCGTAGTCGATACAAAAAATTATCATGTTATATGAAATAAATCCATTTTTTTACAATAAAGTATCTATTAGTTAATATCTCTTCAATATTTCAGAATATAGTTGCTATTAATTTCCACAGTAATAAAGTGTAACAATCTGTGGAAAAAAGTTCTTTCTGACAATTATTGATTGTTTCCATTTGTTGACACCTTAGCTTACTGTAAACCACAATTATTTACTGTCAGCTAGTTCATGAGCTATAGTAGACCAAGTTAATGGCTAGCTCAACTCTAAACAACTTATGATTTTAATTTATGATGATGGTAAGGTTATGGAATCTTTTCTCATACCTTATTCTACATGACATGCAATTGACCTATTTGTTATTATTAAGTGTTTTAAAAATAATTTTAATAGGATGGGAGACTGGTTGTACAACATGTGGAAGCCGAAGACATTGAGTATGATATTGAAAACTATTGCATTGATGTGATGATTGCGGAAGATGAAAAGACAGGCACAACTCATTTGACCGAACAGGCTTATTTCTGCGGGAAATATGAAGATGAAACCGAAGTATATACACAGAGTTACACAGGTAAATACTTACAATTTTATTTTCATCATCATCATCATCATCAGCCAATTTTACCCCACTGCAGGGGCCTAGGCCTCCCCCAGGGTGAGGAAGTGGTTTGGAGCTTAAATCTACCACGCTACTCCACTGCGGGTGGGGGATTGTAACGACCGCCATCTATTGACAGCGTCCGGGACCGACTCCTTAACGTGCTCTCCGAGGCACGGAGTCAGTGATAGTTAATGTACTTAAGTCAGAAAAACTTATTGGTACACGCCCGGATTCGAACCATGGCCCTATGGCCTTATAAATTTAAAACAGGTTCGTTGCGCTCTGGGCTATCACGACACGATAACCTGCCTTTATTTAATGAAAAATAAAGTAAAATATGCAGCTGATCACAAAAAAAAACTATTACTCAAAATTTTTATTCAATGTAAGGTGTTTTTTTACACACACTCATTAAAAGTCAAGATGCATTCACCGCACCTGATTTTTACAAGAAGTAAAATATAATAAAGTAGAAATAAAATATCTACTAGAAAAAGAAGAATCAGTAAGAAACACATCATCATGATCAGCCCGTGTCTCTCCGCTGCAGGATATAGGCCTTTCCCAAGGCCTCGTATATATATAGGTAATAGGCCTCATCACCACACCGGTCCTCCGCCTATCGCATCCAACTACTAAGAATCTGGCTTTGATATAATTTTATTAAGTATATTAATTTGTTTTTTAATATAGAATGCTTAAAACAATAATGACGATCATTGACTAGCATTTAAATGTTCCTTGACAGAATAATAAGCTTTTTTATGAGCTGAGCTTTTACATATTTAAACTGTTTACTTTAATCGCGTTCGTTATTTTGGTAATTATTATATATTTATATAATAACGTGTTCTAAGCTGTATTTTAAATAGGGGCATATTGATACAGCTTGATATATAGTTTAAAAAACATGATAGGAGTTTAGGTATAAATATGCCGTTCTAGCGACTAACTATTTGAATGCAAATAAAACATTCACGGTATAAGCAAAAAAATCTGAGACGTGTCGGTTAAGATTTGATTTATGAAAAAATGCCGTTAAGCGTATACATTTATCGGTCTTTTTCACATATGAAATCGAAAAAGCTCATTATGCAGACTTTAATAACTCTGTCTAGAATGTGAAATTATGTTTACTCTGCAGTTAGTTTCTGGTTCATAAATAATATACTGTTTGAACCATAGCGTGCAATTATATAAAAAAATGATACAACTTATATTATGTAGCTAAGTTTCCGGAACTCTGACGCACGGTTTTTTTTTTATATCAAGCGGCTATTTCATTCTTCAAACCCTCATATTAAAACTTAAAACAAAAAACTATACTCGTTCTTCGACACGATTCTTTCAACTAGATAATTATTACAGTTGTATTTAAATGAAACAAAAAATCAATTCAATTCAGAATCAAAAGTATTTGTAATATACATCGTGTCGGGTGAACATAGTCCAAACTTATAGAGTGTGTTGAGCTTACCGATTAAACAAAAGTTTCAAGTGAGCACAGGTAGCGCAAACTAGCGGTTACCAAGGAAAACATGTTTAGTCTTATTTATTTTTTTGAAATTTTTGTATAGTTCGGTAAGCTCTACACGCTCTATAAGTTTGGACTACGTTCAGCCGGACACCCCGCATTTATACCGTATGTTTGACTCAACGTAGTCTAAACTTGTAGATAGTATAGAACTTACTGAACTAATTAAAAAGTTTCAATTGAGCAGATGGTGGACACTAACGGTTACCGATAAGAACTTGTTTATGGTTTAATTTTTATTACATTTCTTTTTTAAATTTTTCGCTTAGTTAGGTAACCTCGAAGTCTACTCCACACTATAAAAGTACGAATTGACTTGAAGCCTTCTTTTGCGTTTACCGTCTAACCACTCATACTATAGCTAGCTGGTGTAAGATGGGGAGTTTTAGTCCGAGTTTTAGTGCGCAAGGCCCCCGCGCGCCGCTCTTCAGCCACTCTTCACCCCCGAGAAATCCCCACGCTCCGGTTTCAACCCCGCAAAATTACGCAAAGTCACTTCGATGCTGTGAACTGACATTTATGACTATTAAAACCAAACGCTGCTGTCAAATTAATTTACTCTATGGTCTACACCCTCTATATGTGTGGACTACGTTCAACCGAACATCCCGTATATTTTTTTCCATTACATCAGTCCTTTTTATACCTGTTTATACCCCATTAAAGGGGCTTAGGCCTCGTATTCCGTATATACAGGTGAGGTTTTAATGACCAGCCAAATTTTTATATAATGACCTTTGATAAAAATCCGTTGGCCGTCTTATTCCTTTTTAGTATCGTTCAATAGGAAAATATTTAGTTAAAAATACGTAACCCTTTCCTAAAACTACCAACATACTAGTTACCTTTCACGAGGGCACCAGTGCACGTGCACGCGCCCCGCCCACATGCCCCATGCCCCGCCCTTTCGTATGTAAGTAAAAGATAGCCAAATTTTGTTAAAAAATATTTAGAATATGATTATTGTTTATGAATATTTGACCTATATTTTTATATACGTAATGAGGTCTGTTGGTGATACCTAACATCTAGAAAATTTTTGGCTGGTTACTAAAATCTCACCCTGTATAACAGTATATTTGGGAATATAAGAAAATAAGTTTATTGAATAATAATGAGTACGTATTATGATAAGAACATAAAAAAATAAAATAAAAACAAAATCTTTTTTTTTTCAGCAATGTTAATTTCAGCTGTGTTCATTTTATTGACTCTGGCAGTACATCTAATGTTGCCAGATATGATGAAAAATCTTCACGGGCGTATTTTGGTGGCGCATTTATGTTCGATGTTCGTTGCATTTGTGTTCATTGCGGCGATTCAACTAAACATAACATTTGGCTCCCCGACCAGCAACGTGTGTCTGTCTTTAAGTGAGTATGTTTTTAAATACATCGTGATTGATGTAAGGACGTATTTCGACCTAGCTCACAGTAAGCCGCTTACTGACTGCCAACGTAACGCCAATACTAAAAGATAACGCCAGTCGAAGTATGGACCACTGAACTTATGTTGGGTCAATTCCAAAATTGTTTTAAACGGTGTGTAAAACAACAATTTACTATCAACATAATTTGAGGAATCAAAACTGGAGTTCGAAGTTTTATCAAAGAATTTAAAAAATCAAATACCTAAAATTTTTTCATATGCGATAATGCGATGGTGTTATAAACGACAAACGTCTGCGCTCGAATCTGAACACAGTGTATTTTAGGCTCTTTCAAATAGCAGGTAATATCGTGAAGAAAAGACATGAAATGCGCATGCGGGCCCTTATACGTCGAGGGGGGGGGCTCTGTCTATCTACTGCACAGACAAGTCAACCTTATAGACCACGCTTTGACAGGGAGTAGCATTCGCCAAGGCTATGTAGTGACACTACATAACTACGTCTCTTCTGAGCGGTCAGTTGGAAGCAAGTCGGAAGCCATTAAATTGTCAATTTTGAACGAGCCAATGAAAACTAGCCGACCTCTTCCCACACCCCGCCACTTTTTGGCGATTTTGTTTTCATACTGACGTTTATTAAAGCGTGGTCTATAGGTTGACTGGTCTGTGATCTACTGCAACCATCGCTGCAACTAACATGCAGCGCGAGGATGGTAGGCTTGTGATGTACTTTTTGGACGGTGTTCAGATATGAGAGCAGGCGTCCGTACTATATTCCTTTCTTTTTTAACATTAGAAATAAAAAAATTTGGTAATAAACATGTAGCAAGCGAAAACATATTTCGAATAATGACATATATTTATATTATTTAAAAAATAATAACGTATACATCACAATAACGTCTAGGCCCCAAACTAAGCATTAGCTTGTGTTTTGGGTACCAATCGAAGACACCACATACATATAACAACCAAGACCCGGTACCAGTATCAATATTCATCATATAAATACTGACCCGATCTGGAATCTGAACCTGGATCTCCAGCTTCGTAGGCAGGGTCGCTACCCAATAGGCCAAGCGGTCGTCAAATGTCTGTAGGTTTACAGTTTATTAATATTTTTAACAATAAAACATAAAACGTTTACAATAACTGCTTCTTTATGTACGCAGTTTCTAATGCTAAAAAAAAACGAGGTATTGTACGAACGTTACGTTTTTTGTTTTTAATTATAATCGGTATTAATATTTATCGATCGGAATTTTCTTTCAACTTTCTGGTTTATTTACAATGGCAACTCTTTTGTAAAATTTATGCAGAGAAAAATAAAAATAACGTGTTAATTTTGATCAATATTAAGTCTATTTAATTTCTGAAATGAATTTTCTATTTAAAACAAATTTCATTAATAATACATAGAGAAATGCCATGACGACTTCTAAAATAATTAAAATAATTTAGAAATAGTTTTCCATTTGATGTATGAGAAAAGTCTACTATGAATTGGCATCACTGGACCCGCCTCGGCACCGCACGGGTAGCAGAGCATTAAGTACCTAAAGCGTTTACTCATAGCTTCTCCACGATCTATAGTAAACATAATATTTTTTTTTACATAAGTATAATATTGAAAACAAACCCTTCAAAATCTTTAAAAGCGTTAAAACTGAGACAAATTTTTGACCCTGGTCTTAAGCATACCATGAAATTTAAAACTTGAAATTGTAGTTAGACAGTTCGGTGTAAACGCGCACTAAACACAATTTTCAACTTTGTAGTCTACATATTTATTAACTCTTCAATATCTGTTACCTTATAGTTACAGTTCCAATCGAACTTTATGGCGGATCCGAACACAAGTCGCGTCGCAGTAACCAGTTTTAGATGTAGCGGGACGTAGTGGAGCGACGGGTATACGACTGTACCTGCGCAAGCACGTATATAGCGTTGTATTCCGATCCGCCATAAAGTCTGAGGCGAACTATACTTTCAATGATTTTATCCTAGTGAGAAAATTATGTGTTCTTTATTTTATTTTTTTCATTTACAGCCTACGTTATATACTTTTCGTTGTTGGCTGCATTCTTTTGGTTGAATGTTATGTGCTTCGACATTTGGAGGACTTTAAGGTACTTTATAAATACTGAATTTCTTTTGGAATCATATTTATAAGTTAGAGGTAATACAATTTTTTTTTGCAGTGGTTTGAGGGGACGAATTATGCCAGGCGATGTTCCGAAAAGGTTTTCAAAATACTGTGTATACGCGTTCGGCTTGCCTTTATTGTTGACTATATTACTAATCATTTTGGAGTTCTCAGATATAGAGGATCACCAATATTTACCAAGAATAAGGAAACGGGGTTGTTTCTTAAGTGGTGAGTATTTAGTCCATAAATAAAATTCAATCAGAATGGTAATTTTTTACGTTTACAAACCTAATTTAGAACGTACATACATGCTGAATATTTAGCGATTTCAGAATAATAGCTATATTACATTAACAAAGAAACCAATCTAACCATCTCAGTAGAAAAGAAGTTGCAGTATAGCAGTAAGATAATGCTATAAAACACCGCAGCTTTAATTAGTGGCAAAAGCTAATGGAATACATTTAGTAAGTCAGATGGATAACCGTTCTACAGAGGCTGGCATTAAATTTATTAGTTATTCCATAGCATCGATGTCCATTGTTAAATCGAAAGCGCTATAGCAGATCATTTGCTAGCTCTTTTACCACTTGAGGCAGTACAATGTTTATATTAATTGCAATTACATTACTAGCTGTTGTGCAAAATGTCAATTAAAAACATTGTACTGCGGTGTAGCTATAAGCGGGAAAAGTGTGTTTATTATGAAGTATTCTTAAATTACGTCTAAGGTTCTCCATCAATTGAAGCCGGTAAAACTAGACTAGAAACTAGGGGCTGATTGAAAATCAATGTTATGGCAGTGGACCAACACACTTGTAGCGGGTGCTGCGTCAGCTCCTTTGTTGTCGACTTTGTATTTTGTATCCGTGGCCCTGTATAAATGTATTTCTTTCTTTCTATATTTAAATTTCACTAAAATTTGGCACACATTTTTGCAAATTTGCTAAAAAAATGACATTATTATTGTCGCCGTCGAGCCCGTAACCACCGATAAGTGCTGCTTTAGGTTATTATAATTGTTAGACATTATTTTAATATAGAGAAAGAATAAAAACATGTATTTTTGTTGCGTCAAAAGTACAGAAATTGGCTAGTATGTAGTGAATATATGGAAAGAGACTGTATCGCCTCACTTGCTTCGTAAACGTTATAACATTGTTTCAATTTACCATTTTGGTATTGTATTGCTTTTATCATAAAATAGCTTAATTAGCTTTTTTGTAGATCTACATAGACAACAGATAAGTGGTGATTACAGCTGAAGTAAAAGTCACAGTAGCTGTTACAGCCGTTTTATCTCTACTATAAACTCTAATTAACACTGCAGTTGAAACTGTTAGTTTCCAAATATGCTATTATATTACTTTTGTACCACTACTCAATAGCTTATGTACCTATTGGTTGGGAAACTGTTCTAAAATTCTCATATAAGTAAGCTATAATAAATAAATATTATGAGAGGGCATTCATGTCAAACTATTACGTTCCATTAGTAAACGAGTATCATAGACCTCAATAAGCAGACAAAATAAATGGTTATCATTCCAATAATAAATAAATAATTATTGCATATAATTTTTTTATTTCGTTTATTGCGTTTCTATAAAATTTTCATATCGTACACTTTTTACAGGAAAAGGAAAATTCATATATTTGTACATACCAATCATGATAATATGCATATTAAACACAATGCTATTTGTTGCAACGGCTGTCAGTATTGCTTGTAATATCAGAAAGAATACCAATCAACTGCGAGGCGTCGACAGCTCTAAGCACAGTGCACAAAAGAGCAGAGATAAACAAAGGTATGTTTTTATTCGGGGCTATTCGTGCTATATACAAGGTAAAATTTTAACAACCTTCCAAATTTTAATGTAATGATCTTTGGTAAAAAACCGATAGCCGTTTTGTTTCCTTTTAGTATCATTCAATAGAAAAATATTGAAATATGATTGCACAAACCGTTCCCGAAAAAACCAATAACTCTAGTCACCATTTACAGCCGCAGTACGCTCCGCTCCGTCTCGGTCTCGAGGTCTCGAGCGCGTCGTCACAAAGAAGGCCAACGTTTTAAAATACTGTAGATAAAATAATTAATTATGAAAATGTAACCTATATCTTTTATCTAGGTAATGAGGTCTACCGGTGATACCGAGCATTTAGATTGTTTTTGGATGGTTGTTAAAATTTCAAATTAAAAAAAAAAAAAACTATGCATTACTACAAAAATTTTCACGGGACAATTTTTTTATTTCATGTTTTATTTATTTTATTTCGAAGTAATAGAAAATTTTAAAAAAATAATTTCTTTTCTAATGAGTTATTTTAAGTAATCGTTTAAATTAATAAATCAGTGATAATTGTTACAATATTATATGACCTCTGGTCACGCTAATTATTACGTTACATTCTTTTCAGGTTTTTGACATACCTAAAACTGTTTGTAGTAATGGGCCTAAGCTGGATCCTTGAAGTCATAAGTCATTTGTTCCCCGAACTGGATTATATTTTTGTTTTTACTGACACCTTCAACGCTCTCAGTGGACTATTCATATTTATTATTGTCGTATGCAAAAAGGACAAGCTTAAAGCAATCAAAGGAAGGTCAGTCAATTTATTTAAAATAAAAAAATATATCGAATTAAAGGTGTACCACTCGACGTCGTCAGCCTGTTGCGCTGTCAATGCATTACCTTAAAAACATGATTTCCGTCGGTTCTTTGAAAAAAAAACATACGGCCTTAGAAAAATCCTTTCTTAATGACGCTGCTAATTTTAGTTTCAATTCATAAAAATTTTAGGGGTGAAAACAGTCAAGGCCCGCAAGCTGTTTCGACGGGTATTCTACAGGTATTTCTGGGAATTTGTTCTTGCCATCTCTGTCACTCAAGAATAGGTCGGGGAAGAGGGACTGAAACTGAGATAGCGATTATCCTTAAGTAGTCGACGATTTTTATCATCTAGCCAATTTTAATTAATTTAAGTCAAAGGGAAGTACCGTATAGGTTTTAATTTACTTGCGAGTGCCAAAATATGCGATATTTTTGCCATATTTTTGTAATTATGTCGATTTAGAAATTACCATTTTATGCGCTTTAAAAGACCATAGAGTTAAGTATTTGATCCCTAGAAAGAACTTTTGCCTCAAGTTGTTGAGTACGAAATTGCATCATCAACTGAAAGATCACGAACTTTCCAGAAACATTTTTATATTCATCATAGCCTTTAGAAAAACTTGTACTGTTACGCTATATACATATATAATTAATCAAAGTGGAATTATTGTGATTAACCTATATTATTTTGTAGGAAATGTAAGATTATAGGTTTTTCCAAACTTTTCTTTATTCCATAATATGTGTTAAAAAAATATTTCCGATTGCAGATTCATAGAATTAATTAGAAGAAAACCAAAAAAATCTAATTCTACAGCTACCTGCAGCACAGATATATCGTTGACATCACAACCTAAAGAAATCAGTAACTCTGCGATTGTGAACGTAAACTCGAGCGAAGCAATTAAAGAAGATTGAATTTTAATTTTTAAATATCCACTACTACAATAAATGCTTATGATTTCCAACTACAAGCGACTTTGATTTAAGTAGCCTTGCAAATAGCTATCCAAACCATGGAACCTGTAACAATACAAGATACTTAACCAGTGTAAGCTATCGTTGCTGATATTGAAACCTAGTAATAAAATACACAACTTGTAACAGAGATTGCAAAAAAACCTTTTTCATTACTCATACTCGGAAAGTACGCTTGAAGTTACCTCATCAGATGGATGAAAGTAGTACTTTTCGTCCCTGGGAAACAATTTTCCCTGCTGTAAATTTTTTTTTTTTAACTATGCAAGCCATGTCCCATCTTTTTATACAACAACTCTGTTGAATGGCGGCGTAAAATTGCAATAAAAGAATATTATCAATATTTTTGTAATATGAATTTATGCTTTTAAATTACTTATAAATAAATTATTATTAAATTTACATAGTTTTGAGTTAAATATTTACCATCATCAATAAAACATACTGGCTGATAGAAAGTGGCAATTCAAATTGTTTGGTCGAGTGCTAATTATTTACATATACAGATATTATTATAAAATTAGTTCATAAGATTCAGATATGGATTTAACGCGTTTTTTTTTTACTTTCCTCATATTCGTAATGAAAAGCAGAATGTTTACCTCGGGTGAAAGACCTATTTAGGCATTCGAACTATTCAAAAACTCAAAAACCACAGACACAGCCGCAAATGGCCAGAGACAAGCTGTGCTCCTACCTATTACGATTTCATAAAAGTTTTGTAGGGACTGGTGAGTCCTTATACGTAGGGCTGGTGGTGGCTAACGTCCACCGACTACTTTCAGTTTTTGACCGGCTTTTTAAAGTCGGTCAAAAACTGAAAGTAGGGTTTTATGTTTGTCTGTATGTATGTTTTTATGTATGTTCACCTTTATCTTAGTCAATAGTTAACCGATTTACGAAAATCTTTTTTTGTTTAAAAGGATATACTCCTGCGGTGGTCCCATAATCAAGATGTCATGATCTGATGATGAAATCTCAAGGAAATCAAGAGATATCTTTCATCTTCGAGGCACGCACAATGCGT
Source organism: Luffia ferchaultella (assembly GCA_949709985.1). Lineage (NCBI taxonomy): Eukaryota > Metazoa > Arthropoda > Insecta > Lepidoptera > Psychidae > Luffia > Luffia ferchaultella. Next base: position 5,841,395 of record OX453264.1, on the reverse strand, counting down.
TAGGGCTCTATTTTTTAGTTGTTTAGATATTTACTACAAATAAATTACGTATAATTAAAAATTTAATAACAAAATATTATTACACAAAAAAAAACAGATTTCATAGATTTATATTAAAAATGCAACAATATTTTTAATTTAAAAAAGAACATTAATGGGCGGCACAAAGTGAAGTCGGTGCTAACTTATAAACTTTACGAGTAAATTGGTACTTACCAGGTAACAACAATTACAACAAGGATATACGTATATTTACAACTATGACAACTACAGAAGACAATAATTGTAGTTAAAACCTTGGAACCGATTCGTAATTCGTAAACTATATGCCACCCATTATTGCTATTTTCTTTTGATTAAAAAGGATTATTCGATTAAAAAGTCATTGTAAAAATTAATTTTTACACTGTCTATTATTTTCATTAACCTTCGGATCGCAAACAGATTCGCTCATCTCTCAAAACTGTGCGAGTAGTCCTTAAAGACTTCAGTTTAGTTAAGGTTTTGTTAAATCAAATAAAATTGATTTGTATCGAGCTGAACTGAACTGCTGTTGCCCAGACACCATAATATTCTTCATTTTCATTCCAAAATAGACCTTTTATGGATTATAAAAACGAATTAATTTGTTATGTAGGTTTAATGTTCATTTTAAATAAGAAGAAAAAAAAGCGCAGTCTATGGACAAAAAAAAAAACTTGTTACAAAAGAACAAACATTCGCATGTTTATTTACTGTCTGATTTGACTTTGTTTTATAAAGACTGGTGTAATCATTTCAGAATACTCAAAAATAGTATTTATAAAAATTTATTTTTTTAGCAACTGTACTACAATCAACTCAGTTCAACAGAATATTGTCCAATAAAATATTACAAATCTCGATTCTTAAATTCTGATTATAATAATATTTTTTCTTGATATAATATAACAATTCTTGAAATCTAAACAGTCATATAACCTTGACCAAAACGCCTTAACATAAAATTAGCTAAAACAACAAAATTAAAGACTTCACAGCACTCACAGACTCTAGTTCAGTCGTACAGTACATGCCAATTTGATAGTATTCTATTTAATGTGGATTCTGCAAGCCGATTTGAGTTGACGCAAACATCATCTTCACATTTTCTTCCAGGTGAAGTCTATCAGTTAAAACTGAAGATTTGTGGTGACCTTAATTCTGTGCGGGTATGGCACGTCGCGTAGCCCTAAATATGCTAAAAGCTCACGCGTCGTCTCTCATTATTATTCGGTATCACGGGACGCAGTGCGCGTCTTGAGTTCCACTTAAGGTACATTCTATGTTCAACACATATCTAATGTCTAGAGCCAGGTGTATTTATATAAAAAAAAGTGTATCTATGGATATTAAGCGATTTTTTTTTGATTGATCGTTTTTTTTTATGTGTACACATCAAAAAAAAAATCTTATATCAATGCAAATTGCATTGGTCTATGAATTTGCTGTATTTGTATATATTGAAAACTATATTTTCTTAATAGCAGAATCCTTTTTTACTGTTAGAAACATTACGGCATCTGGGTGTCGGTCTGGATAAATAATTTTTTTAATTAAAAAAAAATGAATAGCTTCTAAAACCAACGAGAGTTTAATTTTCAAAACAACGCTACTCAATTTAATTTTATTTCTGTTTGTTATTGTTGACATCTTTCTATGAGTGTTATTAAAACATAGTTATGAACATTAAAAAAAAAAATCGTAAATGTTACTTTCTAAACAGAATCAGAAAGAAAATATTTCGTTAGATTATTTAATGAAATAATAAAAATAAATAAAATTTAATGTGTTAAGTCAGCAAACACCGTTAATTAGCAACAATATTATTACGTATTACGTCGTGTTGTGACATTAATTACAGACGTTGTGTTCCCTCTATTTACAATAAAGCAATATGAATGATGTTAGGGGTACGCTACATTGACTCTCTCATTTGTCTATGTCAGTTCGCGCTTCTGGGTAAGTCATAAAACATAAACACTTCGTCTACATTCATTTTTATATATAGCACACATATAAGAGTCGGAAAAATGAAGACGACTCTTTATTGTCATTCTTCGTTAATATAAGTTAGTTCCCCTTATCGTAATTGGAGACCTAACCCCTTGCAGTGGGGTATAAAAAAAGGCTGTTGGAATATATTAGTTATATTGTAATCCTAAGTATATGATATTTAGTTATGTTTATTTATAATATATTATTATGATTATTTATAAGTATGAAATTCTAACAAGCATCCAAAATAATTCTAGATGTAGCAGTCCCGATGTGTAGTCTATCACCACTAGACCTCATTTCATAAATAATAAATATAAGTTCATCATCATCATCAGCCCATTTTACCCCACTGCAGGGGCTTAGGCCTCCCCCAGGGTGAGGGGGGGGGGGGGGTTCGAAGAAAATACAGGAGATTCGGTGCCTCGAAGTTGGGTTTAACGCCAAGTTGTAGACCACTGTTGGTGTGATGTGCAAAGTAACGTCACCGCAGTCAATGCGCGGTCCTAGTTAAATCAGATGAACACGCATATCACTAGCATTTTATTAATTTTAAGTTGTTTTAAACGCCGCTATTGATATTAGAAATTTATGAATTTTTAATTTTCTGATCACTTACAAAAATAAATTTAATAAAGAAACGAATAGGACTTGAACAACTTGATATCGTCCATAAGTTAGTGAAGTCGGTCTAAAATAGCAATTTTATACATTATTTAGTATGATATAAACGCTTCACGGATCTTCGCAGGCGCAACCAGTTTTCACTAAACAAAAACTATACCAAGATGCCATTCCGGTTTAAGTATCCACATAAATAACGCGTGTTTTTGTCACAAGTAAAATAAAATAACTTTCAGTAATGTTATTTAAAGATATATTTATATTGGCATTCCTGCCACCACCATCTAGTGACAATCGATGTAGTTATGATACCAGTGTTGACATATCTAATGGAGTGAAATACAATAATGGCACTATTAAATACAATGGGACACTGTACCCACCTGACGAGTATATAAATTATGCGAATAATAAAACCAGAGGATGTGTCTGCTCACAACTAAAATGTTACAGGAAATGTTGTAAAAATAATGAAATCGCCGATGAATTGATGAAATGCCACAATATTACTTCTATCGAAATGTCAAATGAAGAAAAAGAGTTATTGGAAAAAAAACTAAAATATTTCGAAGAGATCGAATCGCAACACAATTTGAAACAAGTTGTCGGATCCAGTAACTTACTAAATCGTCAAAAATTATTAACCAACTATATTTCAGACGATCCAAATAAACCAATATATTATACTATAATAGCCTCCAACAATTATGTTTCAGAGGTAAGTATAACTATATGATGAATAACTTTTAACTTTGTCTTTAATAGCACCTTGATACTCAATAAGTTGCATTGACTTATATTAGCTTTCAGTTTCGAATACACAAGTGTCATATTACTGAGTCGAAATAGATTTATCAACATGTACAGGTCATCCAAAAGCATAGACTATCCAAAAGTCTTGATCCTCGTGCTAGGGGGGGAAATCACTCTCAGAAAAACCGTATATTTATACTGTTATACTATTGTGAATAGATTAAAAGTGCCGTGGTTCGAACCCGGGCGTGTACCGATGAGTTTTTTCTGATTTAAGTAGGTACATTAACTATCGCTAAGAGCAAGTTAAGCAGTCGGTTCTGGTCGCTGTCAATAGATTGCGGTTGTTACAATACACCAACCCGCATTGGCGCAACGTGGTGGATTTAAGCTCCAAGTCCCCTCATCTTATACATCCGTGAAATATAAGTATTATGCAGTAAAGTCAATTCAGTGAGTGTGGTGTTCACCTGTAATGGGTTTACATATCAGTTCATAGTCTCTAAGGATTATATGTAAGTGTAAAATTTTACGTATTATGTAAACTGTTGGTGATCCTATTTGAAATAAATAAATAAATCTTGAGAGGAGGCTTAAGCCCCTGCAGTCGGGTATAAAAAGGGCTGATGGAATGGAAGTTTAGCCGGCTCATGATATATTAATTGAGCGCAAACGAACATCACGTCGAACAATAACCAATAATCAAGTCTAAACACAAAACTTCAAGTTGAGGTTAGTCGGCTAATCTTAAAACTACCAATAGCAAATTTATTTTTAATATTAACATAATTTTCAAAATTTAATTAAAACTGTCACAATTAATAACATATTTAGTAGTATTCTACTGTGCTTCAAAATTTTATATAGCTATATAAAAAAGTAAAATACAAATCTTTTCACAGACTGGAGACCTACTTTTTGACTTTTTTGAAACCAACCATGACGTCGCATTTAACGTTGAATACTACTGTACTGATATAGTTTATATCGAGGACAAAGAAACAAATTCATTGGTTTTTAACCGAATGGCAGCAATAACCGGTTCGATACGGAAAATGGAGAAGTCTATACCTAGTTACCTAGGTAATTATGGAAAATTTACTATTTATGATTAATTGTGTAAGATATATTTTTAGTTTCACAAAAAGGCGCGCATTGGCTTCGAATTAAATAGCATCATATATTGACTACATTTATTGGTTTGATGTATTTAGCCCTGATGTTACTGCTTCAACATGTTTAATTTAGTTGTCTAGCTCACTGCCTGTTTCGTTTGTAGTACCGATCCCAATTTCTGGTCCCATTCTCTTTTTAGTCTTTGTTTCAGCCTTATGTTCACCAATCAGTCTATCACGCTTGTATCAAAATCAAAATGGAAACCACTGAATTTACATTTTAATTTTTATAGTGCAAGAATTAATTTTTCTTTAATGTGTATGAAAGTTCCATAACGATAGACTTGGTTTAATTTTCGATATATGAGGTGCAATACACAATATGAAGGAGGTATGAATGAAGAATGGTTTATTCCAATCTCTTTGCGAATCTTGTTGGCGACATCTAGCTACTTTTATCTGGCATAGATGGCATTATTCTCATTTTGGCAAATGAATTTTCCTGAATCATTTGAAGATGTTCTTTCTATCTGTCCTTTAAGATAAACGATGCGTGTCAGGTCTTGTTTTGGTTTACGTTTTTCAACTTTTCTATTTTGATGTTAAGATCTCTATAAATTTTTTAATTTGTTCTTATATTCCTGTCAATTTTTTATTCTTGGTCGTCTCTTAGTGCATTCAATATTTTAAAGCCTACAGTTCTAAAAGATTCGAACAAAGACATAGTAGAGTCTTCTGCCTGCTTACGGGTACTTTTTATTAATTGAAAAAATTAGTCTTCAGTGCTTACTCTTTACAAGTGTGTTCTTATTTTTAATAGTTAACTTTTTGAGAAAACAATTGTCTTTTTGTGAACACCTGTTTGTTAGTTAGTTTAAAATTATAGTAGTAGCCGGTCCTGATAGTACATCATCATCATCAGCCCGTGTCTCTCCACTGCAGGATATAAGCCTCTCCCAAGGCTCGCCACTACACACTCTCCTCCGCCTTTCGCATCCAATTACCCCCGGTACGGTGCTTTAGGTGATCAGTCCACCTGGCGGGAGGGCGTCCAATACTTCGCTTACCGGTACGCGGCCTCCACTCGAGAACTCGTATACCTCATCGGTTGGCGGTTCTACGGCAAATGTAACCAGCCCATAGAACATAACCGTTCCCAATTTATTACGTATATTTTAATTTCGTTACATTATTTCAGACGTAGAATCAAATATTTTATTTGAGCATCAAACTTACCCACGATTATCTGAAGTTAAAATAACAAAGTGCTATATTTAGTCGTGTCGTGATAGCCCAGAGCGCAACGAACCTGTCTCAAATTTATAAGGCCATAGGGCCTAGGTTCGAATCCGGGCGTGTACCAATGAGTTTTTCTGACTTAAGTACATTAACTATCACTGACTCCGTGCCTCGGAGAGCATGTTAAGCAGTCGGTCCCGGACGCTGTCAATAGATGGCGGTCGTTACAATCCCCAACCCGCAGTGGAGTAGCGTGGTGGATTTAAGCTCCAAACCCCTCCTCACCCTGGGGGAGGCCTAAGCCCCTGCAGTGGGGTAAAATGGGCTGATAATGATAATAATGATGATATTTAGTGATTCTCATTTCGAATTAGTGCCCTCATATCAAATTTGAATATGTTTCTCTAATGAGTTAATTGTTATATTTATAAATAACTGGATCGACTCTATTTATAATATACAATAATTTGTCTTTCTTTTTCAAGTGCCAGTATCCAGCAATAGTTTTTATGTATTTTTAATAAACTGTAACATAGGTTTATATAGTTAAGTGGATCTTGATTGATAGTATGATCGAGTTACAAAAAAAAGAGGTTTCATATAAAATGGCACAGAAGACATCGAAAAAACATACTGCTGTTTAACCATTTCGATTTATAGACGAAGTAACATCAACAATCACAATGTTTAGACATATTGACGGTTAAGCGATCCGCTGCAGTGGCATCTTACATTTTAGGCACTGTGCTTATAACTCGGTTATACTACATTAAAGCTTCATTAAAACATGTCTGCAAAATTAATTTTTAATTCATGAAAAAAAAACATATTAATCTGCTATTACTTACAAAACGCTAAGATGAAAATCTGTTACGTTTTAACCAAGTTTACATTTTATAAAATTATTCTTTTTTCTGATATAGGTTAATTTTGCTATCAGATTGAGAAAAATAGTTTCCTACAAATAATTTGTTTATTTTTCTCAATTACTTAAAAGACATCAGGTCGGCCCGACTTATGATTAATCCCAATGGCTAGGTCACCATCACCACAGCACACCACATCATCTGCCTATTAATGATCCGCTACAGCGGCTTAGGCCTTCACCCAGGATGAGGGGCTTGGAACTTAAACCACCACGCTGCTCTATTGCAAATTGGCCACACATAACTTAAGCTGTTACCATTTATTTACCCTTTTGACTGCGTTTTTGAGTAGTTTTGCAATTTTGATGTTCAATAAACAATTTTATATAAATAATGGTCAAGCGCAATGAATGGTACGAAACCAATCTCGGTTCGTATTTGTGCTTTATAGGGTGTGTAAGTACACGACGGAATCGAGCCACTCACACCTGTTTATCAGCAGCATCGTAGGCCCGCCGCGCAGGCATCGTTAACTTATAAATACAATTACCCTCCCTTACGTCGCGCAGTCGCGTTAAAATACTGATGATTTAATGTAAAATTATATATTTTTTAATTATTTTTCTTATAGCTTTAAGTCCTCAGTAACAGTTTAAGTTATGTGTGACCTAGCTATTGGGAATAAACCTAAGTTTGGTCGTGCAAATTTTTTTTTTTAGACCAGAGAATGTCTGATGTCCTTTTAGACCAGATAATGCTTCATGTCTTTTGTGTCATTTCTAGTGTCCTTGTTTCAGTAAATGTGTTTTCAGAAATGTTAACATCAGCTGCATTCATTTTTTTGACCCTGGTAATTCATATAATATTACCAGAGATGAATAAAAATCTTCACGGACGGATTCTGATGGCTCACTTGTGTTGTCTGTTAATCGCGTTTGTGTGTATGGCATCATTACAAATACATCTTGTTCTTGGAAAAAAAATCTATCAACTACGCATCGTAATGAGTAAGTACGGAAACTTAATACTACGAACAAGGACCGCTTCAAAAATGTGGGTGATGGGTTTTCGTGGAAGAAATTTTAATAACCATCCAAAATTTTGATGTTAGGTATCACCGATAGACTTCTTACGTAAATTAAAAATATAGGTTATATTTTCATAATTACTTATTTAATATACAGTGTTATTTTATAACGTTTGGTCGCCTTCTTTGTAACGACGCGCCCGAGACCTTGAGACCGAGACGGAGCGGAGCGTGCGACGGCCGTGAATGATGACTAGAGTTATTGGTTTTTTTGGGAAAGGCTTGTGTAGTCATATCTCAATACATTTCTTTTGAACGATACTAAAAGGAAACAAGCCGGCCATCGGTTTTATATCAAACAACATTACATTAAAATTTGGATAGCTGTTAAAATTTCACCTTGTGTAATATTTTTAATTAGTTTAATATTTAAAAAAATCAGTCCGTATTTCATAGGATTTTTAATGAAAAAGTTTTAATTTTGAAATACAAGATCTTTTTAAGTTTAAGAAAACTATTATTTTATGTTTCGTCAACAAAGATGTTTAAATAGAAAAAGAATTATTAAATTTTTCTACTCTTTTCTTGTTATAAATGTCGGCCAGAACAGTGTTAATGAATTTATAAACAATTTAAGTAATCAAATCGAATCAAATGGTTTTAAACAATTACAAATTATACACTAAACACCCAATTTATCTATAACATTTTTTTTATTGTTTTCAGCATGCATCGTATATTTCTCAACTTTGTCTGCCTTCTTTTGGCTAAACGTCATGTGCCTAGAAATATGGAGAACATTTTGGTACTCATTTCACTTATTCTGAATATTTATAACTTCTAAATTCACTCACTTTGTAAACTGAACTAAGTATTTTAACGAAAACCAACTAATGTATAACTAACTAACTTTTATGTGATATTTTTCAGTAATTAGGGTTCTACATCTATGAATTGTAAAATTAGAACTCTTAATTTATAGGATCACGCTGGTGTCTGTTTGTCATTCGGTCTATACATCTGTCACAGTCAATTTTCTCCAAATCTATTGGCCTAAAAAAGATAAAATTTGGTACTGATATAGAGACTTATACTTAGACGCTGTCAATAGATGGCGGTCGTTACAGTTCCCAACCCGCAGTGGAGCAGCGTGGTGGAGTTAAGCTCCAAGCCCCCTCCTCACCCTGGGGGAGGCCTAAGCCCCTGCAGTGGGGTAAAAATGGGCTGATGATAATAGAGACTTATGTTACACCATTACGGAAGTATAGGGTAAATAAACGAACTCTCATTTTGAAAGTCAATTTTCAGGAACAAAATAAAAATAAACTTGTCTCAAGTACAGCATAGAAATACAAACACAACAAACCTACAATTTTGAAATAAAATAAGAAATATACATACAACTGTATTGTCCACGCGAGCGGAGGCGCGGGCGGAATGCAAGTAACTAATAACTTCGACTGGTCTATTTGGTTACTATAGCCAACTTAGTTGTACGAAAAGTCCGATCAAGCGCCAGAGGTCTACTTATCAAATAGCCCATTTCTCATTTTGACTACTTCTCTAGGTGACTACTTCGCTATCGGCCCACTTAGCAAACGGTCTACTTAGCATTCTGTCCAATTCTCAATGTGTCTACTTCGTAAACCGTCTACTTGTCAAAAAACGACTGAAGTACAATCAATCGAAAAACTGTTTGAGTCTATCTCTCCCAGTACAGCGAGGATTTTAGGTAGCTAGGTATAGTTAGCTTTAAAGTTTATGGCGGATCTGAATACAACGCTTTAAGCGTGCTTGCGCAGGTACAGTCATATACCCCTCGCTCCACTGCGTCCCGCTACACCTAAAACTAGTTATTGCGCCGCGACATGTGCCTATGTTCACATCCGCCATAAAGTTTGATTGGAACTGTACTGAATTCTAATCATTGATAGGTACGCAGTTAATTAAAAAAAAATGTAGCATCCAACTATTTTAATACAGTTATTTAAATGCAACAATCAATAATCATTCTTCTGAATGTATTAAAAAAACTAAAAAAATACGTTTTAATAAGAAATTGAACTAAAAAGAAGAAAATAACTTTTAGTATAAGAATAACTTTAACGAGAAAATTATTGTCATTGTGAAAAATATAATTATATATGGTTTCCTATTAAAGCATATATATTTTTGTTTTTTTGAACTATAATTCATATTTTCATTTTTGGCTTAATTTTTTTTAAACTATTATACATTCTATCAAAATTTACAAACATACAAACAAGTGGAATTCAGAATCACCTCTAAAATGATGAACTCATATACAAAGTTTCGTGTTTGTTCTATCAACCGTTGATGCGTGTCCCCATGAGGAGATAATCTTGACTTCAGCACTAATTCATGGTGGTTAATTTTATCAAAACGCAACTATATACAAAGTTTCGTGTTCGTGCTCTTAACCGATGAGTAGTGTCCTCATAAGGAGACAATCCTGGCTGCAGCATCAGGTTAAGTTTATCATTTTAGTGTATAGTCATCAAAGTTACATATGTCTTCCAAATCTCAGCTCAATATTTTCAGTGAACGCGAGTGAAAATCGCGTTTTAAAATTCCGTTATATACAGAGAAACATACTGGTGGAACTTATAAAAGCGTATTTAAAAAGCACAAACGGGTCTTGCCTGTAACTTTTAAACATCGAACCCGATAATCTACATTGTGGCCAGCGCCCTTGCCATACCGAGCGTGGAAGACAAGGTTCTCTGTCAAAAATCCTCTCGAATTAATGTTAACGCGTTTACAAAACGATTGTTTTAGTGAAGAGACAAGTAAAATAGACCCATTAACTCGTCGCACTAAACTTCGGAGGTTTGGTTGACTGGGTTCTCATAAGCCGATTGCAATGATTTTTTACTAAATTGACACCTATTAGCCTGTTTGTTCTCTGTTTTTAACTTTGTTTGCATCGATTTTAGATGCATGCTTCTTAGTATTCTTCGATTTTGGGTGCGCCATGGCTATTAGCAAAATTTAATTAAGGAAATTATAACAATTTTTCGCTGTCAGCTTTCCTCTCCCACTTAAGTTTTATTATTAGTATTTTACTTATCTATTTTTTGACGTTACAGAAAAAAGTAGACGGTTTGCGAAGTAGACACTTTGAGAATTGGACAGAATGCTAAATAGACCGTTTGCTAAGTGGGCCGATAGCGAAGTAGTCACCTAGAGAAGTAGTCAAAATGAGACATGGGCTATTTGATAAGTAGACCTCTGGCGCCTGATCGGTAGTTAATATATATAGACAAAATAAGAAAACATAAAGAGAACTAACTTTAATGTTGAATAAATATTTTTTCAGTGGTAAGAGAGGTCAAATCTTATCATGCGATGTGAGAAGATATTTCCAAAGGTATTGTTTCTACTCTTTTGGTGTACCTACAGTGTTGACTTTATTAATGACTTTCTACGAATATGCACCTATTGTGCTTAATAGGAATTCGATTACAAGTGGATCGCGAGGATGTTTTTTAACGGGTAAGTCATTCATTCAACTCGTAGCTAAAACGCTTTAGCGTTGTTCCAATTATGTTATTATAATTTTTATTTATTAAAAAAAGAAAAACAAAAAAGAAACACAACGTGGGGCTCAGTCAGTGGTATTTTAATTTAATATTTATAGATGACACGGAAACACATAAAAATGTATTAACTCAATCCAATATAATTGGACCGTATTAAAATGCGTATCCCGGACGCTGTCAATTGATGGCGGTCGTGACAGTCCCCAACTTGCAGTGGAGCAGCGTGGTGGATTTAAGCTCCAAACCCCCCCTCTTCGCCCTGGGGGAGGCCTAAGCCCCTGCAGTGAGGTAAAAATGGGCTGATTAAGAAGAAGAAAAATGCGTATAAAAAGATCTTGATTTTAGTTCCAAACATATTTTTGTACCAAAAATGTTGACGTGCATATGTACATATTGTACATTCACTGGGACGCGTCAATCATCATCATCGGCCCATTTTTACCCCACTGCAGGGGCTTAGACCTCCCCCAGGGTGAGGAAGGAGGCTTGGAGCTTAAATCCACCACGCTGCTCCACTGCGGGTTGGGAACTGTAACGACCGCCGTCTATATTGACAGCGTCCGGGACCGACTGCTTAACGTGCCCTCCGAAGCACGGTGTCAGTGATATTGTGTACTTAAGTCAGAAAAACTCATTGGTACACGCCCGGATTCGAACCATGGCCCTGTGGGGCCTTATAAAATTGAGACAGGTTCGTTGCGCTCTGGGACGCGTCAATAAAGAGTTTGAATTATTATTAATAATAATAACATCTAGGAAATCTCACACTTCCTCAAACTAACAATTTCATCATAAATATTACAATTAGGAATAATTTTTTTTTACAGGAAGAGGTAGAAACATGTATTTGTATATACCGATGGCCGTAATACTCACGACGAATACAATACTATTCCTCATTACCGCTGTCAATCTCGAACTGAAAGTCAGAAAAAACAACAGTCAACTGCAAAATGGAAATAGCGCTGTGCACACACAAAAAAATAAAGCTAAACAATGGTACGTGAAACTGATATTATTTATTTCAGAGCTGAAATGTATGTAAGCTCTACAGAATTTTCCCATAGAATTCTATTTTAAACAACGACCACTTAGCCTAGTGGGTAGCGACCCTGCCTACGAAGCCGGAAGTCCCGGGTTCGAATCCCAGGTCGGGTCAGTATTTATATGATGAATATTGATACTGGTACCGGGTCTTGGTTGTTATATGTATGTGTTGTCTTCGCTTGGTATCCAAAATACAAGCTAATGCTTAGTTTGGGGCCTAGACGTTGTTGTGATGTATAAGTTATTCAAAAAATAAATCACAAATCAGTTATTACTGATGACGAAAAATGACATTATAGTGCTGAGAAATGAGTTTTAACTGCTGTACATGGGTCCTCATTTGAATTTCAAGTTTTAAAAATATCATCAAATTATTAAATTTATAATTGCAACGTCATCTAACAATAAATTTTGCAATTTTATCACTTATAATAATAAATAAAATCGTAGCGTCTGTCTGTCGGTTCCGGGCGGAACGGGCACAGTTCCTGTAGGATAACTATTCCTTATCATAACACGACTGAACGGATATTCTGCGAACTGCGAAGCTGGAGGTCCCGGGTTCGAATCCCAGGTCGGGTCAGTATTTATATGATGAATATTAATACTGGCACCGGGTCTTGGTTGTTATATGTATGTGGTGTCTTCGCTTGGTACCCAAAATACAAGCTAATGCTTAGTTTGGGGCCAAGGCGTTGTTGTGATTGTGTGTGTTATTATTATTATTATTGATGAAAAGGACGAAAGAGTCGTCTACCGTTTGCAATAATACAAAGGATAAACTTCATCCCCCCCCCCCAAAAAAAAAAAACAGGGTACATGTGGGATAGCTAATCTTCATGCTAAATAGTTAAATGAGTTTTGATGAAATCGGATATAGGGATTTTTTAGGTAGTCAAGTTACAGAATATTCTTGAAAGTCTCATAGTGTTCTAGAGCGTCGCGTTTCCTTAGCGGTCCCGGTACAACTATGTAGTCCATGCGGGCGAAGCCGCGGGCGGGAAGCTAGTTTCAAAAATAAAAAAAAGTTTAGTCAGAACGGTTGCCAACCAACTTTAAGTTCTTATAGATCCTGAATGATCATTCAAAAAAATATGATTTATTTGAGAAATGTAATGTGATTTTGAAGATCTCTTCAATGATACCCCACTTGATATAAATTTAGTTTTAAAAATTCTCGTGTTGCTTAGACTAAATGATAAAAATATCACTTATATTGCAACTGATTGTGATTATTTATAGAATATCAGTATTTATTCTAATACCTAATATTTATTTTTATCAGGTTATTGACTTACCTAAACCTGTTTGTGGTGATGGGAATAAATTGGGTCTTCGAGTTACTCGGTAAAGTGTGGGATATTAGAGGGCTTCACAAATTTTGGATAGTAATGGATAAGTTGAACGCTTTGTCTGGAATACTAATATTTATAATAGTCGTATGTAAAAAAGACAAATACAAAGCGTTAAAGAAAAGATAAATTTATTTTGGTGTTTTTAATTTAACTAATAACTGCCCGATGCTTTGCATTCCGACACAAACCGTATTTTCGTTGTTCTTCTTGGAATTCGTCGATTCGCTGGCTTCATTGGCATCGGGCGGTTTAAGAACGGGCTGTACGTGTGAACTCTCGTACAAACGCTCTAAAAGAATCACAAAGTTAATACGCATTTTTCACTTCTTCTTCACTTCACTTCATCAGCCCATTTTTTACTCCACTGCAGGAGCCTAGGCCTCCCCCAGGGTAAGGAGGGGAGCTTGGAGCTTAAATCCACCACGCTGCTTCACTGCGGGTTGGGGACTGTAACGACCGCCATCTATTGATAGCTAAAATACGTCGTGATAGCTCTGGGCTATCACGACGTATTTTAATGTTGTTTAATGATGTTTATAGAAATTTCGAGGTTTTGGCTCTCTACAAACCTAGTCCTATCTTAAATGAGACTATCCAGGATTGGATGCGTTTTAACTTCGTGACCATTTAAGAGCGTTTGTATGGGGGCTCACGCGTACAACCTGTTCTTAAGCATATCTTTAGTATTATGTAGTCCGACAAGTATCAACAACCCGTGATGATTTCTTTCTGTCCGTCCGTCAGCAAATACTGTATTGACCTGCTTTATTAAATTTATATACACAAGTAGAATTATTGGCTTTTTCTTCGGGAAAAAAGTGGGCTTCTGCGGCAACGAACACAAAGCAAAGATATTGTTCAACAACTTTGATTCCGTCAACGGCATCCATTAGTGGAATGTTATTTTGACTTTTCTCATATAAAAAAAAAGAAATTCAATGTAAGAGTGCTGTTTGAGGTGTTGCTTTGAGTCGGAAAAAAGCTGTATAATACGATTGCAGAATATCAGATTGGGTCAATTTGGCCAAAATCCAGTATAGTACGAAGACTTCGTTGACACAAAAAAAATAAAATAAAAAATACAACCCAGTAGCGTTCCGAACCTAGTAACTAATATGTTACTAATAATTTTATTTTTGTTTCAGATACCTAGAATTTACTAAAGCAAGTAAAAAAATTACCTCAGTGGCTGCAATAACCACGGTAGAATTGTCAGTATCTTCAAGCAATGGAAATAGGAACACCGAAAGCACAAGTGAAACATTTACATGAGTAAATATATAATAGTGACAAGAATATTTATTTAATATTCTATTTTTGCCAATTTTATATACATTGATTCGAAAATCAATCAACAATCAATGCACATATTAGCGGTTATAGGTAAAAAAAACTGATGGGCAGTTATAAAAACTGCCGACAGAAGTGAAAAACGTTCTAAGTTTTTTTATTATTTACATTTAACTTACTAAAAGATGTATTGTCAGGTCAATTTTCAATGTGTTCGATAATCGTGTAAGGCACGAAATCCGTGGATTTTATTTGACTGTGGCAAATATGTCATCCACTTGATCAAAATTAAAAAAGTGAGTCACGCGCTAGTTTTACTCTCCACACTCAGCAGTTAGGAGTGGGGATATAGGAAACAACCGCCTTCTCGTGTGAACGCCGATTGTTCCTTATACCTTTCCCACTTATATTATTTAGCGTGACGCATTTTCGTGTCGTTTTAGGCTCACCCCGTGCCATAAGAAGTTTCACTTCAAAAAGAAGCAGATTTGTCTGTAAGTTCACAAGACACATAGGTTCGAAGTTAAGCTTCTTTTTGCGTACTACATGATTAATTAAGGAAAAGATTTAGTCATTTACATAATAGTACAGTCAAATTAAGTCATTTTTTCATAAAGATTGGAATAAATTCTCCGGAGAGGTAAAAACGTTTGTGATGGCTTTGTATGAGTGAAAAATAGAGTTTATAAAACAACATGCATTTAGCACCCCTACGGAAGGGGGTGAAAATGGGTAAAAACTATTTATTAGTCATAACTAACCAGGGAATACAGATGTACTCAGAGTAATTTTTTATACGTTTTATTACACCTTAATCTACATTATTACATTTTATTTATTTTAATCTGACCAACGCAGCGCTTGGAAAAAAAATATATATGTATTTTAGTGTTTTTTTTGGTAATTTCCGCATTGGGGAAAATTGTGTACTTTTGTAAATTGAGGTCAGGATTAGATATTTGACCAAAATTCATTATTGATTTCGCACCCTGAGTGCGACATACGGAAATGAGTTTTTCAAGAGTTTCTGCTGTTGTAATTCAGGGGAAATTTTGATGTTTTTAAAAAGTATCACAATCACACTAGTTTAGCTTCCATTATATTTGCCCGTTAAAAAAAATTGGCATTTTTATATGGAACATTACATTTTTCTAGTATTTAAAGTAGTGCCGAATGAAATCCGTGCGTGAATAGGCGCTCAGCGAAGAGACCTGTGTCACTCAGTTCAAGCAACCAAAACTTGCTAAAGAAGAATACCTATTTTTCATAAAAATGATTGGTACACAAAATATTAAGACATGAAATCTTTAGATACAGAATGCATTATTAAAATAAAAATAATACAGTTTTCTCGTTTGAGTGTTTTCTTCCCTCATTCACCATTTTTGCCGTTTAGGCATAATCTATTGATCAAGATTTTTGTGGCGTGTTTTCAATGGATATTTGTATATTTATTTAGGTGACCCGAATCTAATGTTTGTGATTATCTAGCTGATTAAATTAATGTTCAGTTCAGTTCAGAAACGTAAAACTTCTTTTTCAATGAAATATTCTAATATCTTAGATGTGATAATAAAATGAAACTTATTTTAGGACTAGATAATTTATGGAAATAAAAATGATTATTAATTTGCCAAATAACATTGTAGTGATATACAATTATACACATTTTAAATGTCAACGACGTTATTACATCTGTAGAAGCTGATCTATTTAATTCAACTCAGTGGTTCCGTCCGGTTGCACTGCTTCGATCTTGACAAGAGCTGCCTTTATAATAGACTACATAATTATTATTATCTCGAATAAACATGCGCGCGAGCTAAATTGCACTTAATTACCGCGCATGAGAGTTGTTTATTGCTAAGTGACATTTTTCGATTTTGATGAATCGACGCTGAGTCACCGGTTCGGTTGAACGATAGGATTGTTAGCAAACAGATAATAATACCAAACATATCATAAGTTTATTGATATGTAATTGTAAATTTTATCTTTAACATATTGTATAATAAATTTTTACTGCCCCTGAAATGTTTGTTCTTAAAATATTTAAATGTGAGAAAAGCTTCTAAAAATTGTAACACACAGCACTTTTAATGCAACAAAATAAAGGCTGATGACCCTGTGCCCAAAAACACATGAGTGTAATACCTACCTGTAAAGAACTGCAAAAAGTTGGCGGCATAGGGGAAAAAATCATATTTACAAAGATACAAAGAGCATTTGTATCTTATTCAAAGTAAAAGCTTAAAAATAATAAAATAAACACTAATGTAATGAAACGTTTATAAAGTCTTATTTAAGTTTTATAATGTAAACCAAATGTAAACTGCCAAGACAACTAAAATAGATACAAACAACTACATTTTTCATATGACCATTTAAAATAAGCGACTTTTAAATTCGCTGTAATGACTTGAAAATACCGGGTGTTCGGCTGAACACAGTCCAAACTTATAGAGCGTCTTGAGCTTACCGAACTAAACAAAAAGTTTCAAGTAAGCAGATGGCGTAAACTAACGGTTACCGAGAAAACCATGTTTAAAGTTTCACTTTTTTATCACTTATCTTTTTTTTATAGCAACCAATACAAATCCTAATACAGAAATATAATATGAATGTAATACATTTTTATTAAATTAAGTTCAATATGTGATTACTAGATTACATTTTGATTATAAATGCTCTGTTGGGATGTAATAGTATACAAATAGTAACCTTTACATATTTTTTCATGCAAAAGCAGCTTGTGTTTAAACGAAAAACAAAGTAGTAGTGTCTTTCAAGCACGTCCTTTATTTATTTCAAATAAATGAATTTGTGTTAATTATCTAGAGTTATATACCGTGCGACAGCGCTGATTATCCTACGTCATCAAGTACACGAAAAATACTAATTTACAGTACAAAAAGTCACTCTCTAGACCAACAAAAATTTGGTCTACCGTTGCGCACTCGAATCAGCTCCAGAAAGACCAAAAATGGCTAAAAAAAATTTAAAGAAAAGCAAATTTGAACGAAAAATACTAAAAAGGATCGAAAAGAACGGAGTTGGACCTAACAGCATAGCATTAGATACAATCAAGTTAAAAAAATAAGACCAAAAAAAGCCTAAAAGAACCGTAGCGACTGCTAAAGATAAAGTCATACCGAAAAATATCGAAAAACGAAAAAGAACCAAAAAGAAAAAAAAATACAAAAAATACGATTTCATATAAAAAACTGGAATCTGATGTCCAAATTGAAATGGCGGTCACTTAGAAAATATTCAATTGACATTTGTACCAAGAAAACTCAGTTCACCAAAACTGGGTTAGTGCGGAAAAAGTGAAAAAGACCGAAAAGAACTGAACAAAACTAAATAAACTATAAATTATCTTGTTGGACCGAAAAGGTTCTAATGAGACCAAAAACTATTCAGTTAGCCCGAATTGGATCATTTTCAAAATGGCGGACCTTTACTTCCTTCCGCATGTACGAAACTGTCCTGTCCCACGGTACGGTCCCACTAAATGCATCATCATCATCATCATCATTATCATCATCAGCCCGTGTCCACGGCAGGATATAGGCCTCTCCCAAGGCTCGCCACCACACACGGTCCTCCGCCTTCCGCATCCAATTACCCCCGGTATGGTGCTTCAGGTCAGCAGTCCACCTGGCCGGAGGGCGTCCAACGCTTCACTTCCCAATACGTGGCCTCCACTCGAGAACCCGTCTACTCCATCGGTTGTCAGTTCTATGGCAAATGTGACCGGCCCATTGCCACTTCAGCTAGCTAATCACTTCGGCTAAGTCGACAACTTTAGTTCTTTGACGGATTTCAGTATTCTTGATTCTGTCCATCAAGGAAATACCGAGCATAGCCCGCTCCATAGCGCGCTGAGCGACTTTAAATTTGTGGACCAGTTCTGCCGTGAGAGTCCATGTTTCGGCACCGTTTGTCATTGTAGGCAGGACGCATTGGTTGAAGACCTTGGTCTTCAGACATTGTGGTAGTGGCGACGAGAACAGACGACGGAGCTTCCCTAAAGCAGCCCAGCCCAGCTGAATCCTTCGGTCGGCCTCTTTGTTGAAGTTGTGTTTGCCTAACTGGACAGTCTCTCCTAGATAGACATAGTATTGCACAACTTCAAGAGTCGCACTCTTTACGGTTGCCGGTCTCGGTAGAATATGTTCGTTGAACATGATTTTCGTCTTGTCCAAATTCATCCCGAGTCCCACCCGGAGAGAGGTGCCATTGAGGCCGTTTGCCATTCCACTTAGCTCCTCCAGCGACTCTACCATGATGACTATGTCGTCGGCAAAGCGGAGATGAGAGATGTGTTCACCGTTGACATTGATGCCATGATATTTCCAGTCCAGCGTCTTG
Organism: Luffia ferchaultella; assembly: GCA_949709985.1. Classification (NCBI taxonomy): domain Eukaryota; kingdom Metazoa; phylum Arthropoda; class Insecta; order Lepidoptera; family Psychidae; genus Luffia; species Luffia ferchaultella. The sequence continues at coordinate 5,822,126 of OX453264.1, read as the reverse complement.
AAAACATCTTCTAATGCGTTGCTGAACAGTTTCGAGGATATCACATCTCCCTGTCGCACTCCTCTTTGCAATTGGATAGGTTTCGTCCGCTGGTCCTGAACATGGACAGTCATTGTCGCGGTTTCGTACAGACATCTCAACACCTCAATGTAGGGACAGTCGGTTTGGCATCGCTGCAAGGATTCCAGAACAGCCCAGGTCTCGACGGAGTCATAGGCCTTCTCGTAGTCCACAAAGGCTAGGCACAGAGGTTGATTATATTCCTCCGTTTTTTGGATAATCTACCTCAGCACATGTATGTGGTCTACGGTGCTGTAACCTTTTCGAAATCCGGCCTGCTCAGGGGGCTGAAATTTATCAATTCTTTGGGCGAGGCGATTTGTGATGACTCTCGAGAACAGCTTGTACACGTGGCTGAGGAGTGAGATCGGTCAATAATTCTTTAGAAGCGTTTTGTCTCCTTTTTTGAAGAATAAGATGACCGTACTCTCACTTCATGCACCCCATTGGGTGCATGCTGCATTGCAGCATGCCGAAAAGTAATTTGGTATTTCACACATCAATAAATAATTTTAAAGTATTATTTTATTCTTGTGGCAACCCTGATACACTATAATGTCCTGACGCTGTGGCGGCGTTTCCTGAAACATCAAAAGCGTGGACCTACTATTATTTATACTATGGTGTTATCCCGCATGCACCGACTCATAAATTGGTCATTTAAAATTACTGTTCATAACTGAATCATACCACTTTTTTATTATGAATTTAATTGTTGCCTGTGACTTCACTTAAAACTTTACGCTTATTTACCTGAACACTATTTATATCTTTGACGTTATATCAGTTTTTCAGTCATCTGTGTGTCATGTTTAGGTACGTCTGGTGGACACTATTACAAAATTAAATTAAATTTTTTTTGTAAATCCTTTCTACTACTCCTACCAATACCTAAAGTTCTCTCCAATTTAATATAATTTAATTTTTGAATCGGGCCGTTTTCAGTAAATGTAGAAAAAGGCAGCTTATTAACAAACGGTCTTACTTTTCTATGGACTTAATCAATAGTATCATCGCCACTCAGTAAACCTTCACGACAAACAATACAATATACTTCATAAAAGTAACAAACGCTCTTGCACGGACCTGATCAACAGTACACTCAGTAAACCTTCACGACAAACAATGTAATATACTTCATAAAAGTAACAAACGGTTTTACCTTTTTCACGGACTTGATCAACAGTATCATCTCCACTCAGTAAACCTTCACGACAAACAATACAATATACTTCATAAAAGTAACAAACGCTCTTGCACGGACCTGATCAACAGTACACTCAGTAAACCTTCACGACAAACAATGTAATATACTTCATAAAAGTAACAAACGGTTTTACCTTTTTCACGGACTTGATCAATAGTATCATCTCCACTCAGTAAACCTTCACGACAAACAATACAATATACTTCATAAAAGTAACAAACGCTCTTGCACGGACCTGATCAACAGTACACTCAGTAAACCTTCACGACAAACAATGTAATATACTTCATAAAAGTAACAAACGGTTTTACCTTTTTCACGGACTTGATCAACAGTATCATCTCCACTCAGTAAACCTTCACGACAAACAATACAATATACTTCATAAAAGTAACAAACGCTCTTGCACGGACCTGATCAACAGTACACTCAGTAAACCTTCACGACAAACAATGTAATATACTTCATAAAAGTAACAAACGGTTTTACCTTTTTCACGGACTTGATCAATAGTATCATCGCCACTCAGTAAACCTTCACGACAAACAATACAATATACTTCATAAAAGTAACAAACGCTCTTGCACGGACCTGATCAACAGTACACTCAGTAAACCTTCACGACAAACAATGTAATATACTTCATAAAAGTAACAAACGGTTTTACCTTTTTCACGGACTTGATCAACAGTATCATCTCCACTCAGTAAACCTTCACGACAAACAATACAATATACTTCATAAAAGTAACAAACGCTCTTGCACGGACCTGATCAACAGTACACTCAGTAAACCTTCACGACAAACAATGTAATATACTTCATAAAAGTAACAAACGGTTTTACCTTTTTCACGGACTTGATCAACAGTATCATCTCCACTCAGTAAACCTTCACGACAAACAATACAATATACTTCATAAAAGTAACAAACGCTCTTGCACGGACCTGATCAACAGTACACTCAGTAAACCTTCACGACAAACAATGTAATATACTTCATAAAAGTAACAAACGGTTTTACCTTTTTCACGGACTTGATCAACAGTATCATCTCCACTCAGTAAACCTTCACGACAAACAATATCACTACATATTATAAAATAAAGTCCCCCGCTACGTCTGTCTGTCTGAACGCGATAAACTCAATAACTACCGAACGGAATGGCAAATTATAGACACCAATGGACGAAGGTTTATGTGTATAATTTATTGTTGTTTTGGTACATAGTACATTTAATACCTTTGCGCAGTGCACGCACTTCATGATTTTTTGCTCTCGCTGCCCCGCGCCCTGATGCCACGAGGCGTAGTATATTATTATATTCATGCTAAGTCTGTATAAACTTCCAGTTATTTATTTCTTATTTTTGTTTGGGGCAAATGTAGTATATTTAGAATACATTATATATAACAAAATTTATGAGTATAATAATTTCTCCCGAAATACAATTTCCAAATATGTAAAATACTGATTTCATAGAGGTGCAAAGGGGTGCAAAAATGACTGGGTGTTTATGATGCTTTAAAAAGCTTATTATGAGTTCGCACCAACAGGCTGAATTTCCCTTGAGCCGCAAATTAAAAATAATATTTTATTAATGTTTCATACATCTCACATATTTTTAATGAAAAGTAATTATAGACCAAAGAGGTATCTACATATATCTAAACTTATCACAATTAGTTATTAATAAAATTCCAAAATAATGGACCTTTAATGTTTATACTTAACATTAAATGATGTTCCGTACGTAACAGGAATGGTGCAAACTCAGAGGAAACTTATATTCATGTCTTCTAATGATTCCACAAAAAATTACAACTACACGAATTACTTCCAATCTTTTTACCAATTGGACTATACTATAATGTACGTGATAGATTTCAATGTGCCGTACTTTCCTATAGCAGTTATGAATTATAACATTTGTAAAGCAATCACTTTATGAAAATGATAAGAAGAATTATTTTTGATTGAAAATTACCACGAAAATGTTCAGAATTAGTTTTAATTTTTTTTTTGTTTATTTTACATATGCCCTAGTTTTAAGTAAACAAAATTTTAATTTACATTAATAATGTCTAGTGGTGATAAAGTTTAAAAGTTTTGCGCATAAAGATCAAAATGTGATTTTAATTAATTACTATACTTAGTGTTTACTTTCATTGAAAAAAAAACCGTCTTCAAAAACATAAACTAAAAAGTTAAAAATATAATTATCACTTTAAAGAAAGGAGCTTTAACAGGCGGCGTATATTTAATGAAGTCGGTGCCAAGTCATTCACTTTAAATTGTGTCCTATATTTATTATTGTAGTTCTTCAAAGTGTCTGAGTTGGCACTGACTTTATTAAATATATGCCGCCTATTGATGCTCCTTTCTTTAAAGTGAAAATTATATTTTTAACTTTTTAGTTTATGTTTTTGAAGTCGCCTTTTATTTTTTTTTGGAAAATTTATTTTATATTTAAATTTTTAGTTATACCTACAACATCATCATCATCATTATCAGCCCATTTTTACCCCACTGCAGGGGCTTAGGCTGTTTTTTTTTTAGGCTGTTAGGCTGTTAGGACAGTTCATAATCATAATAAGTTTATCGCATGCCACAGAATTATTACAAAAGTATGGTTCCAAACAAACTTTATGGTGGATCGGAATACAACGCTTTATGCGTACTTGCGCAGGTTCAGTCATATGCCCCTCACTCCACTGCGTCCCGCTACACTTAAAACTGGTTACTGCGACGCGACGCGACTTGTGCCTATGTTCACATCCGCCATAAGGTTTGATTGGAACTGTACAGATGCTTCCTACACCTAATATAAAACCCTGCGATGCATGCATGGCAATCCTGCAACAGGAGCTATTATAACCTCTTCAGTTTAAAACAGAATATTCGATTACAATTTACGTTGATATAACTTAAATAGCTATCGTTACAGAAAATATTATTAAATTAAATTTTATTATATAATCTACACAATATATGTTGGACGTCAGTATACAATGACATTTAGATCATCATCATCATCATCAGCCCATTTTTACCCCACTGCAGGGGCTTAGGCCTCCTCCAGGGTGAGGAGGGGGGCTTGGAGCTTAAGTCCACCACGCTGCTCCACTGCGGGTTGGGAACTGTAACGGCCGCCATCTATTGATAGCGTCCGGGACCGACTGCTTAACGTGCCCTCCGAAGCACGGTGTCAGTGATATTGTGTACTTAAGTCAGAAAAACTCATTGGTACACGCCCGGATTCGAACCATGGTCCTATGAGGCCTTATAAATTTGAGACAGGTTCGTTGCGCTCTGGGCTATCACGACATCACGACATTTAGATACATCATTTATAAAATATTGTTTATTTATTTTTTGTCATCCTAAAATTCATTGATTGTGTAGTAACCTTTGCTAATCAGGAACTTTTTTAAATAATTTATAAATAACATTGTACAATTAACATTTTTGTTATAGTTTGGAATTGAGTTATATATTTTAATCATCATTGAGTAGGGACCTGATGTGAAAATAGTTAATTTAGAAAATTGAGCTTTTAACTGATTTTTTGTGCGGTTGTTCCGCTTAGACGTATTTAAAGGTATGAAAAGTTTTTCATTTTTCCTGACAAACTTACAAGCTTCGAGGATGTAGATAGAGACTACCGTGAGTATGCCCAGTTTTACGAAATGCGGTCTACACGAGTCTGTCTTATCAATATTTGTTAGGAGCCTTATGGCAGTTCATACTGCCATGGGCATATGGGCAACATATTTTTTATATGTTTGTTCCTAACCTATATCTATGTATTGGTATAGGGCATAAAAACCTAATTAATGGAAGTATATTTCTGTAATTGTAAAACAACAAAAAATAACCACTTAATATAATATTAAAACAATATCTCTATAATATTTTCTCTAATAATAGCTATTTAAGTCGTATCAGTGTAAATTGTAATCGAATACTCTGTTTTAAATTGGATAGGTTAGAATAGCTCCTGTTGCAGGATAGCCATGCCCCAACCAACGGGGCGTCGCAGGATGTTATATTGGGTGTAGGACGCATCTGTAATTTTATAATGATTCTGTGGCATGCAATAAACTTATTATGATTATGATTGTGATCTCTTTTCAAGTTTTTAGTTCTATTTTTACTCTAACAGTCAATCAAACTACAGAGGGCACTGTAGCATTTTTTTTGATGTATAAACTGTTTTATGTCCAATAACAAATCGTCTATTATTTCGAAATTATCTCCTCTACAAGGGACCGGTTATTTAAATGTATATTTATAAATGTTTATGGACTTGTTTTGCGAATAGGAGCATCCAGTGACCAAAATGTACTCTCACAAAAAAAAACATAGGTACACGTATTTTCT